>JZKD02S1765957.1:12351-42068 GCA_000966675.3 Picea glauca | reverse complement strand
ATCTCTGCATCGACCTTGTTATTCTATAGAAAAACGGATCTAACAACAACTCTTTGTATACATGCGTTTACAGGAAGAGCACTGGTAATGCCTGAGATGAGAGAAGCCATATCCCATATCAATGGTGGTGGCGTTGCTGCTATAATTTCCCCCAAAGTTAACCAAGATGGCGGGCCTATTGCTGGATGTACCTGCGACTGGAGCATGCTCACATTCATAACTGAATCATCCTACGAGATTGGGAGAGTGTGGTTGTCCAAAATAGTGGCCAAAAATACCTGCGAGTATGGCATGAAGAACATCCCTGTGAGGTGCCCAGGATGGAAGCAGGACTATGTTCTCAAATCCACTTTAATGGTTCATGAGAAGAATGGCACATGCATCTTGTTCCCGGAAAAAGTAATCAGGGCTGGGTTTCGTGATTACTTTCCAACTTTCGGTAAAAGGCTTCACCTGGAAACCTTTCCCTTGCGGGGGAGCTACCCCTGCTATAACTGCACTTGTTTTGGCTGTTGCCTCGGCTCGTAATACTGCATTCTCTGAAGATTTAAACGAATTCCTGCATACCTTCAACATTATATGATGTGAGACTGTTATAGTTTTATAGTGGTTTGAAGGAGAATATTTGATAGTTTTATGTGTGTTCATGTGTAATCTCTTCATGTTTATATTCATAATGTTAGGGATGAATAAGGGTTGGAGAATGATTGTCAATTGAGTTTAGTTTGGATGGTTGTGAGAATGATTGTCAATTGGGTTTAGTTTGGATCGTTGTGAGAAATGATTGTTATCTTTCCCACTAGAGTTTAATCTCCTCACAGATGAATAAGGATTGGAGAATGATTGCAATTGGGTTTAGTTTGGATGGTTGTGAGAATGATTGTCAATTGGGTTTAGTTTGGATCGTTGTGAGAAATGATTATTATCCTTCTCACTAGAGTTCGATCCCCTCAGGGATGAATAAGGGTTGGAGAATGATTGCCAATTGGGTTTAGTTTGGATGGTTGTGAGAATGATTGTCAATTGAGTTTAGTTTGGATCGTTGTGAGAAATGATTGTTATCCTTCCCACTAGAGTTCAATCCCCACTAAGATTCAATTCCCATAAATGACATGAATAAAACTCATTATAAATTTGTTGTAATGACTTGGAGCTGAACCTATATATAAAACTGAATAGCAAAAACCAACTATTTTTTCAGGGAAAAAAATAAAAAAACAAATAAGAATTGGTGAAGATTAAAGGAAAGTATGAAAAAATGCTTCCTTAAACAGAAGTGTTGAAGCATAGACAGAGAACAGAATGTAATGTTATATTGTATTTTATGGTTAATGTTACGCTTAGCATGACTTAACCGTCATATGCTACATAAATTTTGTATAAGAACAAGAGTCTCTGTATACCTTCATTGGTGAATCATTTTTATGTACACACAGGAGTGTCTTCATTTACAACGAGATTTTCATCTGGGTAGTTATGATGCAGGGGCAACCTGGGTTCAATCACATTTTTGCACAACCAAAAAAATGTTTCGGATAGGAATGTTTATCCACAGCCAATGTTGTGGAGTCTGTTATGCAGTTTTCTTTTTACTTTTTATGGTTTTTAGGAGCTGTTAATCGGTAGGATTAGTTAGGCAGTCAAAGTATTATGGAAGATTTGAATCAAAGTGAGGAGTACCAAATCTACCTCTCAACCATTTGAACAAACTACTTCAACTAAATTTATTGAACAGAATTACTCCTGAAAGACACACTCATAATGGCAATTGCCCTTTGGCTATGTCGTACAAATGATACCCAAAATATGTGCCCTCCTTTCCAGTTCTATAACAGCTTGACATGGGAGGAAGAGAATGTAAAGAGTTCAAGGAAACAAAAGAATCGATTCCGTTTCAGGAATTCTGATAATGGGTTCCTTTGAAAGAAGAATAAAGTTTTTAAATAAAGAGGTGGAAAAAGGGCTTTTTCAGTGAGTTTGTTGAGAACTGAAGACACATAGGGGGTTGGAGGTGAATTATGAGACTGAATTCAATTTCTTATGTAATATGAGTGATAAGTTTTTTGAATCTTTATAAACAAATAAAGGATTATGATAATAATAATAATAATAATCTAATTTTTAGATCTCTGTTAAGCCAGATACTGAATTGGTGTATGAAACTTTTTGTTTGTGAGACAAGGGATCTTCTCTAAATAGCCATTATGATATTGTGTTGACACTAGGTTTCATTAAAACATGTATCTTGTGGTAATTGCATTAAAACATGAATCTGTTGTCCTAAATTATAAGATTGCTTCAGCCTATGCATCATAGCTTTTTCACAACTTCAACACTAGAGTGATGTTGGTTGAGATATTGAAGAGGAGACAACTTCAACAAAGAAAAGAATTAATGATGCATGAGTTTTTTGGAAATAAATTGTGTATTATATTTTAAAATGCATGAATTTTTTGGAAATAAATTATGTATTATATTTTAAAATTTCTAAAAATTAATGATGCATGTATTTTTTGGAAATAAATTGTGTATTATATTTTAAAATCTCTAAAGTTTTGGGTGGACATTTATATATTATTATGATTAATTGTGAAAACCTACACATTTTCAACTGAGAAGAAGAAAGAATGGTTGAATGAATACTATGAAAATATGCATAGTTAAAAAAAAAAAATGTGATAGTGGCACTTGGGTAGAGAATAAGCATTTGAGTTAGATGGATAAATCAAGGGTATGTGGAGAAAGTAGAAATGAAGGAAGAGCGGTTTTTATTCAAAATATCTTTGCCCCAAAAAAGTGGTTTTGGTTTTCTTGGTTTGTGGATTTCATTTCAAGTGAAATGGTGTAAAAATATTGGTTTTGGTTTATGGGACTCATTTTAATTGAAATACTGTACACTGGTGAAAGGAGATATTTGAATTTGGTTTTGGTCTATGAAACTTATTCACTTCTCATTTTAAGTGAAGTGAAATGATGTACACTGGTATAACAAATAGGTTTAGCATGAAAAGAGATATTTGAATTTGGAGATGGATAAATCAAGGGTATGTGGAGAAAGTCGAAATGAAAGAAGAGCGGTTTTTATTCAAAATATCTTTGCCCCAAAAAAGTGGTTTTGGTTTTTTTGGTTTGTGGATTTCATTTCAACTGAAATGGTGTAAAAATATTGGTTTTGATTTATGGGACTCATTTTAATTGAAATGATGTACACTGGTGAAAGGAGATATTTGAATTTGGTTTTGGTCTATGAAACTTATTCACTTCTCATTTTAAGTGAAGTGAAATGATGTACACTGGTATAACAAATAGGTTTAGCATGAAAAGAGATATTTGAATTTGGTTTTGGTCTACTTAACTCATTTTAAGTGAAATGATGTACACTGGTGAAAGGAGATATTTGAATTAACAAATAGGTTTAGGATATGTCTGTTAAGGTTGTAATGACCATTTTCTATTTGAATGGATATCTTGTGAACTAGGGCATCGTTTGCAAAAACATTAGAAGGAAAATCTAAAATTGGGTATAAGGATGATGTACATGCATTTTCACAAACTAAGATGGTGTACCACAGGCTGAAAAAAAATGTCCAACCGTGATTTTTCTAGCCTCCTCTTTCTCTGAATTTCACAGTAAATTTTGAAGAGGACAATTAGTTGTTTGCAAATTCCCCCAACACGATTATCACTATCCGAAAGACTAATCTATGACTGAAATTTCATGATCTCAGATCCCCGCAACTCTCAAAACTTATTGAAGATTTTTTCAATTTTCCTCTATGTCTCACCGTTGCAAGTACATCAAGTTTTTATTTTGGGGTGAAATTAAACCAAATTCTAAAACCAAAAGCATTTTAAATAAAAAATAAATAATTGTAAGTTTTTGATGCACAAGAGCTTTCAATTTTGCCAAAATGTCTTCCAATCGTCTGATTTAATCTTGATGTAAATAGATTGTAAAATTCACAAGAGATTTGTTGGGTCGTTAAAAGTGTGGATTGTCTTAATACATGTAATTACGCTGAAGGCATTTTTAAAATATATTTTTTTAAAGGTAGGGTTTCTTTCAGCAACTTCGTCATCTGTCCAGGTTTTACCAATGCATGGCACACACTTATTGGATTCTCTAATTCTCTGGTTGACTTTCATCTTTGCTCAAACTCTACGTACTTCCTCTTCCTGGCCCACTCACTCCAATTTTTCAACTTCGGAGCGGCCTACGGCCTACGACGGAATCAAATAATTGCTCGCTGACCTTTGAAAATCGCACGCTCAGCTGATGAGCCGAGGTGGCAGGATTGAATTGAAGAGAGCAGAACTAAAATAACACAGACAAATTTTTATTGTTCAATGATCAAACCAGATACATCTGCCTCGTATTTATGGAGGCCATGGAAGACTCTCGAGCATCCAGGGGGTTTTCTGAGTGGGAAATATGTTGGTGGTTAAGTTGGTGGGTATGGTAGTGAAGGAAGAGTCTAGAAGTTTGGTCGCTGATGAGGTAGGTAGAAATTAATTCCACCAACATTCCTCCTAATTTCTACTACTAATTACATCAATATTTATAATGTTCAATGCTTCTCTCAAATACTCAAATTGCTCTTGTGCTAAAGCCTTTGTAAGTATGTCTGCAAGTTGCTCCTTTGATGTGTAATGTTTCCTCCTTAATCAATACATGTTTTGGCTAGGTCTTTATTTAAGTCATGTCATCATCTTCAATTTCGTGTGGTTGAACTTCTTTCAATTTGCTACTTTATTTTACTAGCTTCCCCTCATCATAAATCACCTTGGGATTTTATGGCTTACCCCTAACCAACACCAAGTGGTTTCCAATTGACCACAAATTTTGCTTACTGGTGGTTTTGGCTAACCGCGAACCTTGCATGATAGGGAAATTGATTTACACCACACACACTCTCTTGGGATTTCTTCACTATGAGTTTTATCCTCAAACATTTTTTGCTTCTTCTTTTGTACCTGCATAACATTGATTAATGCTTGAACTTTTGCATCTTCCTTTTGCACCTGCAAACAACTGATCATTGATGTCCATATAAAAAGAGATCCATTTACCGAGATACATGGGTACCATCCACTGTACTCGTCAGTTCTCTAGGTATCATTTTCATGTACATGGTTCATCAATACATTAGACTCCTTTAGTCATAACTTGGTCCCAACCAACTCACACTCTGAGATTACTTAATCTCACATCCCTCCCCTTAATCGAAGATCTAACTTCTCCGATCACTATCAAACTTAGATACGAGTACACCTACCACCCTCGTGCCTACCTAGTGGTTAATTCCACAGCTTGATGCCACATCCACTCTTTATGCCTAAGAGGGATACATGCTACATGATCATTCTAATCCATGTAGGCCTGACTCAACAGGGCTTGCTAAACACATGGAGAATATAGCTTGTCTTGTCTATGGCTAAGCTTTACAACTTTTGACCAAAAAACCTCTCAGGAAATATAGCTTGCCTATGCCTATAGCCTAAGCTTTACAACTTTGGACCAAAAACCTCTAAGGTGTCCGGTACTACTGATCATGCACCCCTTACATCATTTATTATAACATTTTATTACAAGTACAAGAAGTATTATTTACTAAATTTTCAAATTATAAGCCCATTACATATAAACCCATTCAATATGCCCAATAAGCCCATTCTTTACCGTATGCCCAAATTGAAGCAAATAACAACTAGTGCTAATCTCTCTCACAACTTACAAATTACAAATTGGCTTTGGCTTTTTACATATATAAACTCTCCACTTAAACTTTTACCTCCTTTTTTTTATTATTTATGTATCCCTTTTATATTAATATCTCTTACTTTTCCACTAGTAATGACTCTTAGAAACCAAAAATAATTCCATAATGTCACATTACACATACCTTATAGTATTGGACTTCATACCCTTAGCCTTCATTCGACTTCATACCCTTAGCCACAACGACATCTGCTTCGTGAGTTGTCAATCCTATCCTGAAATCACTTGACATAAGGCCACAAACACATGTCTCCTTGCCAACCTTCAAACACTTGTAATCATCGTCGGCCTTTCTTCGCTACTATCACAACAGACAGACACATAAAATCGTTGAGGATGGCCTTCTTCTTCAGAGTGAGGAATGCACCTTCGAGGCTGAACTTCAATCGGCTTCTCGCCGCTCGGCAACCGTTCTGCATTCCACCCCAATAGGCAGCAAATTGAACGTAACCAAAGAACAATCCGGCCAAGTCTACATCTCGGGCTAAGAAACCCCGCGATTTCCAGCTGCCCGATACCGCTTCATCCAGCTTTCACGAGAACACGGCTGCAAAGGGGCGACATTCTGCATATTATCAGCACCTGTGAAAACACTTACCAGAATCCCCTACAAAGACTCGAACGGGGTTTCTTTAATTTGCGTCCTCCTCTAGAAGAATATTCTACGACATTCACGGTTCTCCTCAACAGAATGCACATGAAGAACATTCATTCGCCTCATTTCTCTCCTCAGCATCACACAGAATCTCCTCCACGTACTCTGCAGCCTCTTCTCTTGTTCCACAGATCCTTAACAGTTGCAGCAAGAAAAAAAAAATTACGTGGCTCGGCCTCCTTTCTCTCTCGATGATGTGTCACGTTCGTTTTAGTGCAGACGTCCCCTTCAACTGTCGTAGAACACTGCAAAAGCGCTTCCTTAAGATGTGACTCTCTAGCTAATACAACGAATACTGCGATCGCTTCTAAAATGCACACTGGAAATGGTCTCTTGTTCCCTGCTCTATTGGCGGACTCTCTTGGTGGAGAGATGCAACGATCTCCTCCCACAACTCAGACTTCTGTTGTGGTCAAAACTGCTAGCACTTGGCCGCTTGGCCACTCTTCCAACTCAAAGCACTTTCAAACAGAATGCAAGTATCTTCACGCTGGGCGACTTGCTTCTTCTCTCACGGCTAACCTAGAAGCTGAGACTTCCTCTCCAACTCTCACAACAACTCTGCTTCTGCTCCAACAACAAGGCTACACTCTTTCATTCATATCTGCACTATTGGGTGACTCCTCTTAGGATCCCGGGCCATCCTGTGAAGGAGTGAGACCCAGATCCAAGCTCTGATACCAAAATGAAAAGAGTAGAACCAAAATAACACGAAAAATAACACAAATAACACGAAAAATAACACAGACAAATTCTTATTGCTCAATGATCAAACCAGATACATCTGCCTTGTATTTATAGAGGCCATGGAAAACTCTTGAGCGTCCAAAGGGTTCTCAGAGTGGAAGATATGTCAGTGGCTAAATCAGTGGGTATGGTGGTGAAAGAAGAGTCTAGAAGTCTGGTGGTTGATGAGGTAGGTAGAGTTTGACTTTCATCTTTGCTCAAACTCTACGTACTTTGTCTTACGTAGAATGAAAGTTGTCTATATGTAAAGTATGTAGAATGAAAGTTGTCTATATGTAATAGAATGAAAGCTATAGGGACCAAAATTATGTACTTTAAATGGACATAAATTGAAATTTATAGAAAATTGTCAGGCCTTACAAATATTTGCAGCTGGTCTTTTGTGCAGAATAATAGGTAGGGTATTGTCTAAATGTTTTAAGTTTTGAAGAATAATAGGTAGGGTATTGTCTAAATGTTTTAAGTTTTGAAGAATAATAGGTAGGGTATTGTCTAAATGTTTTAAGTTTTGATATTTTTTTGGGGAATCCGACGATATAAATCTAGATAACAATGATTTACTCGAAATCCCTGGTTATTGAATCGAGATTGTTATGCCACACAAGTAATTGGGTCAGGGTGTTCATCTTAAAAATCATGTGTCAAGACCATGGTTAACACATCTATTTATTTTTGTCAGCTAAAGAGCTCAGTGCTTTTGCAAAATCATTGCCTAACTGTTTTACTTTTCTTCCATTTTCATCGGAATCTAACAACATAAATCCACATGAAATCACAATTTTTTGTTGTTTAAATTATATTTTTGAATGTAGAAATAGATTTAAGGTGCTGAGAGAATTATGATTATACATATTTAACCACTCAAATCCAACAATATCTCATCGGATTTAGGACAAATATCCTCAAAAAATATGCTAGTAAAAATAATAAAAAAATATGACATATTTAGACTACCACTTTTACAAATGGTGGAAAGTTGTTGAACAATAATCAAAATTATACCAATACAATAACATACCTCTGAAATGGGGGAATAGATGCATAGCATACCTCTGAAATGGGGAATAGATGCGCTAGACGTGCTAATATTTATTTATTTTTAAGGTCAGAATTTTGATCCTCACATTGAGGTTTTGTCAGTGGATTTAAATTCCCACCTCCCAGAGTCTTCTGGACCTTTAGAAACCAATTGAATTAGAGATATTTTGAACCTTTAGAAACTAATTGAATTAGAGATATAACCTAGATATGTACTAATATAGTAGCATAAGGGCCAAGTAGATGAGATATTTTTGAAATTGGCTAATAGATAAGCAATTTTCCTACCTTGTGTCCCTCATGAGGCCCAATGAGGTCAACTCGCTATCTGTGCAAGTTGCTTGTCTCGGCAGTCCTGTTAACATGTTTTGATATATATATAGTTTATTTATGTTTGTTGGACCCCCTCTTGTTTGAATATCGCTCCTTGGTACTGGACAATGATTTCAGATTGATGCTTGATAGCTCGTCGCATTGTCCTACTACCAGTGGATCTGTTGAGCGCGCCATTGCAACAAATTAATTACCTAATTCTTACTTCTCACAAAATTCAGAGTGGAATTTGATTCAAGTTAAGTGGCGAATGTAGCTGAGGTGTCTTGGTAGGTAAATAAACGTAATGAAATGGCTGGAGACACATGACTACCTATGCACAACATCAAGGTGAATTTGTAAAACAACATATAAATTAGACAAAAAATAACTAGCTCGTTGCACAACATTCAATGTTGCAACACATGGTATATACACCATCAAATATATCCCAACTTATATACAAAGATATATACACAGGTAATCCCAAGATATATACACTAGCGGCCGTAACATTGAATGTTGTGCAATGCATCAGGTTGTTCGCTCACCCATAAATTGGATCTATCTTGTGTCCCTTTATGCACACCTACCCAAATCTTTCATTACCTTTTCACGCTTTTTCATTTAAGTAATGGATTGACTGGATCTGTGTTTCTTTTTCCATCTTTAATCCTGTTCGAATTTAAATAGGGATAAGAAGGATAAAAAACGGTGGCATCAGAAGTCCACATTACTCTGTAGAAATAACTCTAATAAAGATTCACTCCTTTATGACATTCCAGATAGGACATGGATTAACAACAGTAATGGTTGAAGGTGCAAGATAGAGCGCTAAGGTTTAAACGCAAGGGTAGTTTTCTGGAGTGGGAGCAATCTTCCCTCCCGAGTTACTTTTTCGATGGGTTTTCCAGTGGTGCGGTTTTAAATTTTTGGTCAATCCAAAAATCTGATCGATTTTCTGAGCATCTGGGTTGGTTTAAAATGGGGAAAACCCCTTGGAGTAAGGTTTTGAAATGCATGGAACTTTGATCTATGCAAAACTCAGACTACCCCTGAAAATTTAGCGGGATTCGGGCCCATTTTTTGCTGGAAAAGCGGGTCTGTTTGCTTCCGAGTTAGCCTACTCTCGATTTTCAGAGTTTTCTGACAGGGTAGAGGTTTTGGTTAAGTGATCATTCGAAGGGCCGAGAGATGGTAGGTATCCCTGCATCCTCTCTGTGTGTGCAGGAGGTCAGGATCTGTTAGAAAAAAGTCATTTAAGGAAGTGGTTACACAAGGAGCTAGACCGCAGTCAGAGGATGTAGAAATTGTTCAACAACACGGGTATTCCAACAGAGGACGAACACCTTCAATAACCACTCACATAACCAGATCAAAGATTAACACACTGATGTTTTCATGTGGTAAAACCCCTATGGAGAAACATCCATGACCCACCCAACGCGGCCACTTGGAGCAGTTTATTAATGCAAAAGAAAAAGATTACAAAGAGATTTTACAAGAGAGTTTCTCACAATTGATCATCGGAAAATGACCCTCCATGCTATTTAAATAGAGATCATTGACCAATCGGGTGTTAATCCATGGATCAATGGCTGTTAAGATCGAAGAGAGTATGAACCGTCGGATCACTCTATGTCGGGAACATATCGTGACTGTTGGATTTCCTAACTACAAATGTATACTAAAGAAATACACTAATAAACACACTTTTATCTAATGATACATTAGACCAAGTAGATCTTAACTAACTCCTAAGTTTCTAAATATCTTAACATCCCCCCTTAAGAACAACTTGGGATAGGATTGAAGGATTTACAATGTTGACACAATACAAGAAGGAAGGAGGCATTAGAGCCTATCCCCCCTTAATGACAACTTCTTGAACTCCTAACATAGATCGAAGTTTGGAAAACTTTTCTTATGTAAGAGACTTTGTGAAAATGTCTGCAACTTGATATTTTGTAGGGAAAAAGAGCACTTTAATAACTTGATCATGAATGATCTTTCTGATGAAGTGCATGTGTAGCTTGATGTGCTTGTTGTGTTGATGTTGAACTAGGTCTTTGGTGAGCTTGATGGCACTCTGATTGTCGCACCAACGGTTGGTCGGATTTTGCTACTCGAATCCAAACTCTGAAAGGATATGTCGAAGCCAAAAGGCTTCCTGAATTACATTTACCGTTGCTCGGTACTATGCTTCTGCTAAAGAAAGTGCAATAGCATTTTTTTTCAAGCAGGCCCAAGTGACAGGTCCTAAACCAAGGCTGAAAACATAACCTGAAGTAGACTTCCGATCATCAAGGTCGCCGACCCAATCTGAATCAGTGAAATCAACCAATGAAGGATTCCCCCCTGAACTGTAATGTATCATGAACTGAACTATACCACAGACATATCAAAGTATCCTTTTAGTTGCTTTCCAATGTATTTCATGGGGTGTTTTCATATATCGGGAAACAAGACCAACAACAAAGGAAAGATCAGGATGGATATGAGTCAAGTATAAGATGCTACCAACTAACGGATGGTATAAGGTGGCATCAAGTTCAGGAGAAGTACATGTGGCAGTAAGCTTGACTCCATACTGGAAGGGAGAAGGGGTTGGTTTACAATCATCCATGTAAAAGTGACGAAGAAGGTCACAAGCATACTAGACTGGGAAAGAAAAATTCCTTCATTGGTTTGCAAAACTTGGAGGCTAAGGAAATAGTGCAAAAATCCTAAGTCTTTCATTTCAAATTTCTTCTTAAGGTTGTTTTTCACATGGTTTAAAAGTTTGGAGTCACTACCAGCAAGGATAAGGTCATCAACATAAAGGACAAGGATTATGAGATGGCTTCCTACTTTCTTGGTGTAGACATTTGGATTAGAATGGCATCTAGAGAATCCTGTGTCAATAAGAAAGTTGTCCATTTTGGCATACCAAGCTCGGGGAGCTTGATTAAGACCATAAAGAGATTTCTTAAGGTGACAAACAAGGCTAGAGTCATTCTAGACATAGCTAAGAGGTTGTTCTATGTAGATTTATTCTTTCAAATCTCCATGCAAGAAGGCGGATTTAACATCCATTTGATGGACCTCCCATTTATGTGAGGTAGCAAGGGAAAAAATAAGGCGGATGGAATTCATTTTGGCTATAGGGGTAAAGGATTCATTATAGTCAATTCTTCAACTTGGGAAAATCCATTGGAAACTAATCGAGCCTTGTGTCTTTCAACACTTCCATATGATGCATACTTAGTTATGTAGACCCATTTACATCTGAGAAGTTTTCTTCCTTTTGGAAGAGGTACAAGATCCCAAGTATCATTTTCCATTAAAGAACGATACTCTTCATTCATTGTTGTATCCCAATCTGGATGATCGAAAGCTTATGCAAATGTCTTTGGATCATGAGTCTCTGAAACTTGAGTCAAAAGAGAAGAGGCTCGCTGGAACTACAAACATGTTCGATGTTGATCTGAAGGATCACCGACAAGACCACCAATTGTTTCTCATGTTGAATGGACCCATATAGGAAGCAGTGGAACTAGTGTTGTTTCAGGTTCAAAGGACTCATCTGGAGGAAGGTAAGAAGGCAAAGGTGGATTTTCATCCTTATTGTCATCATCTGAAGAAGAAACCAGAATAGGAATAGAAGAAGGCACAATCATCGAATTAGGCTCGCAGTCCAAGAGATTTTCATCAAATTTAACATATCTTCTAATAATAATTTCATTACAATTTGGTTGAAGAAGTCTATAACCTTTGACATCTTCAGAATAACCAACAAATATACACTTCTCACTTTTAGGGTGCAATGCTTTCCTTTTCTCATTAGGAATGTGAGTCCATGCTATACTGCCAAATACATGGAAGTGACTTACATCTAGTTTAATTTTAGTCCAAGCTTCTTCCGGTGTTATATTTTTAAGAGCCTTTGTGGGAGTGTGATTGACTATGTAATTTGCACAATTAATTTCTTTTGCCCAATACTTTAGACTTAATCCCTTAGATTGGATCATACAATTAACCATTTATTTTAATGTGTGGTTCTTTTTCTCAACAACACCATTTTGTTGTGGTGTATATGGAACAGTGTGTTGCATTTGGATGCCCTGTGTAGTGCAGTAACTTATAAAATTATTATTCACATATTTTCCTCCATTATTTGTTTTTAACTTTTGAATTTGATGTCCAGATTGCTTTTCTACAAGGGTCTTGTAGGACAAAAACTTGTCAAAATATTTGCTCTTAAGTTTTAAGAAGTAAACCCAAGTACGTATGGAAAATTCATCAATGAAAGTTAGAAATACTTGCATCCAGAAAAAGAAGGAGAAGAAATTGGACCACACAAATCACTGTGAACAAGATGCAAAGGGTCTGAGGCGTGCCAAGAAGCACATTTGTCAAAACTATCCCGATGATGTTTGTCGAGAACACAACTGATATAAACACCATCTCTGCATGAAACATGAGGAAGACCAATCGCCATCTGTTGATTACATAGTTGTTGAAATGAGCGATAGTTTAGATGACCAAACTTCTCATGCCAAAGTTTTCTCAAGTCATCGCTATGAGGAACAAAAATTGATGAAAAAGATAATGACCCAAAGTTGTCAAACTTGTACAACCTAGTAATATCATCAACAATTCCAATTGCAAGAACATGCTTAGAATCTTTTAGATTCTTGATTACAACTTGGTGAGGTGAAAACTCTATGGTTTTACCTTCACCTGAATGCATGATTTTATATATTGATAGAAAGTTACAAAAATACTTGGAACACATAATACATCATTGAAATGACCATTATCTACTTGAACTATTCCAAATCCTACAACACTAAGAGATCTATCATCACCAACAAATGTTTTCTTGGTGTTACATTCATTTAGACCAGAAAATATGTCTTTATCATTAGCCATATGATAAGATGCTCCTGAATCAATAAGCCACTCATTAGAAGAAGTAGAAGTTGTATTGAAGGAGAAACCAGAAGCGAAAAGTGCATGTCCATGAGAAGAAGAAGAAGAAGTAGAATCAATATTGATGTTGTGTTTCTTCATAGTGTCTTCTAATGTTGCCATCTTCTTGAAACATTTGGACTCATCATGACCATCTTTATCACAAAAGTTGCAATGTCTGTCAGTCTTCTTATTTTTATATTTTTCTCCTTTGTCACCATTAGGAGTTGAAGCTATCTGAGTGGGTTTGGGACCCTTATGTTGCTTTATATTGTAGAGAGGATGTTTCTTCTTGGGATACTTGGGTTTATCTTTCTACTGGGAAACTAAGGCTTTGTTGGAGGTACCTGCAGTGTTGATCACTCCAAGTTGTAAAAACTTATCTTCCTCTCTAATCAAAGAATCACAAAAGGACTCAAGAGTGGGTTTTTGATAAGCTTTCCCTAGAGCCTCTCTCATGGCATAAAAGGTAGATACAAACACATAATATTCACTACCTATCTTAGAAAGAATAAGATAGATGCAACGCTCTTCTTCCATTTATATCTCACATTCTTCACATAAAATTCCGAGTGTTTTAAACTTAAATAGATAGTCTCAAAGGCAAGAAAAATCACTTTGACTTAAGGTCATTACTTGATTTTATAACTGTTGTGCTCGAATAATATTGAGTTTTCCAAACACAGATTCAATATTTTCCCAAGCTTCATTGGGGTCATCAATTTATTTAAGGTGGAACCTTAAATCAGGAGAGATGGAGATTCCGATTAGTTGACGTGCTTCGTCACTCCTATTAGCCCATTGGACTTTCTTATCATCATCAATGGGTGTTTTTTCCTTTCCCAAGGTAATCTGGTACAAGCCTTTACTTCTTAATAAATCTTCCATATGAGATTTCCATTAGAAGTAGTTGGTGTTGGTAAGCAAATGATTACTCGTAGAAGTCATATTAAATATGCATATAATATGGATTCAAAAACTGAAACTGATGATCTGGATGGAAAGATCTCGAAAAATTGTGCGGTGTAAAAGAAAACGACGCTGAAAATAGACTTCGGATGTGAGAGTTATGCCCTTTTAAAAAAAAGCATAAACGATAACCAAAGGACCACATGATAGTGTAAGTTGTTTTATGAAGTGACCAACTTTTATAAAGAGAAGTGGGGATCACTTTTACAATGAAGTTATATTATAAAATAAAAGTTGCATGCAAAATAAATAACTCTAAAATAAAATATTAAAGCTACTTATAGTGATTCACTTTTATACTTGAAGTGAAATACATTTTACAATTTGAGCATGAACTTTTTCAAAAAGAAGTAACAAAAGAAAGACTTGAACTCAAGACCTCTTACTTAATAAGGCAACTTTTAACCAAATGGTGTAGCAAAAACTATTGTATTTTTAGGAAGAAGGTTGTTGTTGTTGTTGTTGAAGACGACCTTTGAGAGCGTAATAAAAAAAAACTCTTTTCACACAAGAATTGTTTTTTTTTTCTCGATGACAACAAGGGTTAGATCTCGGATAGCTTAGCCGGAAGATGCACATTTTCCTATCTGTTTTTTATTTTCTGAGATCACACAGGGCATGGGGCAAAGAAAATATGTAGATCTAAAAGAGAAACAACCCATAAATAAATAATACAAAACCAAAATAAAACCAAAATGATACTCTGCAAAAAATTAAAAAATGTGTATTTGAGCTTTATACCTTTGGATCTGACTGAAATGGTCATATCTTGGGAAAACAGTAACCTTTTCGAGTGAAAAGAAAAGTGTTTCTAGATGAAACGAGCACTACAGATGCAATGGGATAGTCCTTTCAACCCATAAATGTAAATAAATGACAAAAAATGGAGATGAGACAATCGACTTCACGATCTCGATCTACAACAGAAGTCGATCTTCAAACAAACTCTGATACCATGTTTGACAACACAGGTATTCCAACAAAGGACGAACACCTTCAGTAAAATCTCACATAACCAGATCAAAGATCAACACGCTAATGTTTTCACGTGGTAAAACTCCTACGGGGAAACATCCACAGCCCCAGCCAAAGCGACAACTTGGAGCAGTTTATTAATGCAAAAGAAAAAGATTACAGAGAGATTTTACAAGAGAGTTTCTCACAATCGATCATCAACAAATGACCCTCCATTATCTTTAAATAGTGATCATGGACCAATTGGGTGTTAAACCACATATCAATGACTGTTAAGATCGAGGAGAGTATGAACCGCCAGATCACTCTATGTCGGGAACATATCATGACCGTTGGATTTCCTAACTACAAATGCATACTAATGCATACTAAAGAAACACACTTTTACCTAACAACACATTAGACCAAGTAGATCTTAACTAACTCCTAAGTGTCTAAATATCCTAATAGAAATGGGGGTAGGCAAGGGATCGTTGTGTTAGAGGGTCTGAAGATCATACGGGTGTTTTTTCAAAATGAATGAGAACCCCAAATATGAGGTCGTATCGGTGATTATATCCAACACATGAAAGACCATGCTCTAATCATGAAATTTATGGGAATATGACCATCGAAAAAGGATTTGATGGTGTGGGTGAAACCATGTTGGAAGGTGAAAGGGAAAATGGATTTACACTTAGGTTTCAAGCACTTTTTCATGATTATTTTTTCTTCAGCTAAGCACTGGGACCAGATCTTTGAGGAGGGCCCTTACTTTTCAATTTTGCATGCTTACATATTCGATAGTGGACAAAAAAATTGCTCATATTCGATAGTGGAAAAAAAGATCTGCTTCTGAGAAGGAGAATTTCACAACGATGTGGCAGTGCCAGTATGGATCAGAGTGTGCTCGTTGCCTTGTGACTAGTATGGATCAGAGTGTACTCTTTGCCTTGTGGGTTATAGGATTATGAAACCCTGGAGAGAATAGGGAATACCCTAGGATCTTTCATCAAAATATCAATGGTAACTAAATTGGCAAGGTGTATTTCCTATGCAAATATTTATGTTTATATGAATGTTGCAGGCGCACTACCAGAGTCAATCATAGTTTCATATCAAGGCAATGATTGGACCCAAACTTTGGACTATGAGAATATTTCATTTTGATGTAGAAAATTCCATGTGCATGGCCATCTATTCAAATATTTCCATTTAAATGTGGAAATCTCAACAAACAAATCTAAGGAGGATGTACATGTGGACAATTTCTCGAAGATACCCAACAAGAGGAAAGTAGGGCTAAGAGAAAACAAACCAGTTGGGGAAATAGTAGAAAACAACGTAAACAAATATCAGTTGTTAGAGGGGGGGACAAACGAGAATCTGGGCAAGGAGGAACAAACGTTGATTTAATCATGTTGCAAGAAACAAACCGTGACAAGGAAGTGATGGGGAAAATATCCCAGAAGATTTGGAAAGGTTGTCATGAAGTGGAGGTAATAGAGGTGGAAGAATATTTAGGAGGGATAGCCATCCTTTGGGATCTGGTGATCCTATCTTTAAAGATCCATTCCAAATTACCCAAAATCCTTACAATTAAATACAATATCATTGGATCCAAGGACCAGGGTTATGTATCTAATGCATATGGTCCTTTAACTCTAGTTTAGAAGAGATAGTTCGTGGAGGCTCTCAACTTTATGGGAATGACCATGCAACACCAACAATGGCTCATCAAAGGTGATTTTAACATGATAACATTCTTGGCAAAGAAGAAAGGAGGGATCGTGATATTAGATACAAAAAAGATACTTTCGGATCTTTAATTGAGAATCTAGGATTGATAGAGATTCCTACTAGCAATGGCTTGTTTACTTGGAACAATAGAAGAGGGAGGGAAAAACATATTATTGTCTGTCTGGACATATTTTTGGTAACGAAAACCCCGTTTCACTCTTAACAGACAATATTGGTAGACATTTTTCCATATTATGGGTCAGACCATTGGCCAATAACTTTGACATGGAATATGACCCCCATACCTAAGACCTTTACATTTGAAAATTTTTGGATTGACCATTTTGGATTTTTATCAAAATATAGAACTCTGGTGGAAGGAAAGGACTAATCTTTATCGAGCTAAGAGGTTTCAGTTCTAACAAATACTAAAGAACATTAGAACGTGTATAAGGGTTTGGAATAAGGAAATCTTTGGCAACATTTTCTAAGAAAAAATGTGATTGGAAGAAGAAATGAAATAAATTCAAACATAGGCAATCCATGGGGGGTGGTCAAATGAGGCAGCCTTCAGTGAAGAACATCTCAGATTGGAACTGAATAAAAGGGATAAACATGAAGAGACTCTTTGGAGACAAAAATCTTGGATCATGTGGCTAAGGGACGAGGATAAAAATACAAAGTTCTTGCACAATGCGCTCCTACAAAGGAGAAATCATAATAGAATAACATCATTGAGGTTGAATGTGGGAGAGAATTTAGAAATTCATGAGGACATAGAAATGGAATTGGTAAATCACTACAACCAAATCTTAAGGAGCTAGAGGAGCATAGGGATGAGGTGATTCAGAGGATAGCATAGGCCATTCCCAATTTGATATCCCCAGAACAAAACCATAGCCTCATGAGACCAACAACAATTGAGGAAGTGGAGATGACAATGAAAGAAATGGCCACAGGGAAGGCACCAGGGACAAATAGTTTCACTACTGATTTATTCCAAGTATGTCGGAAGATCATAGGCCGGGATATCTAGGAAGTGGTCGAGGAGTCCTGCTCCTCAATATCCATTCTCCAGGCCTTCAATGGGACTTCAATGCCACCTTCATCACGTTAACACCCAAGGATCATGAGGCTAATACAACAGTTTCATCCCATTCATCTTTGCAATGTTTTTTATAAAATCATATCTAAATTGATAGCCAATGGATTAAAACCTCTCTTATCATCCATTATTTCTTCAAGGCAGGGTGGGTTTGTGGAAGGTCGAAAAATCCTTGATGGGATAATCATTTCCCATGAGACCATCCATTCCCTCAAGTCTTCCAAGAAATCTGGGATGTTAATTAAGTTATATATGTCCAAAGCTTATGATCGCATAAATTGGGTTATCCTGTAGAAAATGCTCAAAGCTTTTGGCTTCAGTGTTGACTGGGTTCTTTGGGTCTTAAACCTAATATTTTTATCCTTATTTTCCATCTTGATTAATGGATCACCATCCCAAAATTTCAATCCTTCCATGGGCCTTAGGCAAGGGAACCCACTCTCTCCCTTTTTGTACATCATCCTGGCAGAGGCCTTGGGGCATTTCCTGAAGCAGGGTCTTTTTGATGGGGCCATCAAAGGGATTAATATTCACTCCCACTCCAAGCCTCTGTCACACCTTCAGTTTGTCAATGAAACATTTATGATGAGACAACCATCATCGAGAGAATATCTAGATTTCAAGCATCAGTTGGAGGTTTTTAAAAAATCCTATGGAACCCTCATTATATGGTCAAATCACAAATATTCTACTTTAATTTTCATTTACTAATCCAAAGACACATTTCCATCCTATTGGGTTTCCAACATGCTTCTCTTCCCTCTAAATATTTGGGGGATCCCTTAATTGATTAGGCTATCCACAATGCCATGGGAGGAGCTTCTAGCTAAATTGGAGGCCAAGTTGTCGAGATGGACACATTGTTTCCTTTCTCTCCCAGGGAGAATTATGTTGATCAAATTTGTCCTCATGGCCATGCCCATGTATATGTTTTCAGTGATGGCATACCCCAAGAATATCATCAATAAAATTAGAAACTTGTAATGATCCTTTCTATCTGTAGGGGCAGTGAACGAAAATAAGTGGGCGATGGTTGTATGGTAAAACATTTGTGTTCCTAAATCCCATGGTGGCCTTGGTATAAGAGAACCTCAACACATGGGACATGCATGAATTGTATCAAGGCTGTGGTGGAGATGGATAAAGAACCCATAGGCACTTTGAGAACAGGTATGGAAGATCAAATATGTGCCCAACACTCACTAAGCGGAGTTGATGAGATCCGAGGGGGATAGGTTAGGCTCCCTGATCTGGAATAATTCCTGGAAAAATAGAGAATTAGTTCAACAATAGAGCTTATGGGAGGTGCATAATGGTTGATCAACATTATTCTGGGAAGATGCTTGGGAGTAAGATCCAATTTTAGGTTACAATGAGTAGTTCTAGTAGATTAAGGCAACCTTGATAAATCAAGGATGGACCAAGGTGTCTTAGTATTGGAAACACCCATAGGATAGTAGTGAGTCACATTCTAGAACATGGAAAAAAATGGAGGATTGGCCTATTGAGTGGTTTGAAGATGCAAAAAAGGCTATGTGTGCAATGTTACAAGAAAAACCTATATAAGTAAGAATAGGGCCAGATATACTGAGATGGGGGAGTAAAGGAGATGTAAAATTCACAATAAGGGCTGCCTATATATTGGTTGTTGGATTGAAGGAAGAGAATCAAACGGATTCATGGGAAAAAATATGGTATTCAACTATGTGTCCAAAGATATCTACCCTTCTCTCGTTAGTGAAAAAATGTAAATTCCTAACTTGGGATCGCCTAATCAGACAATGGTATGAAGAACCATCCCTATGTATGATGTGCTAGGAAGAAGGAAAAACCTTGGATCACCTCTTTAGCACTTTTAAAGAAGTGTCTTACCTTTGTGACAAGGGAGAGGAGTTATTCATATGATCATACAAAATTTAGACTAACATACACAAAACAATTACGGAATGGAAACATAACCCTTTCACGAATCCTATGCTCAACAGAGTATGGAATATATTCCTAAGATTTTTGTTCTGGAATATATGGAAGGAGAGAAATATAAGGTTTTTCAAGAAATGTCACATGACAATCAATTAGGTCTAGCACACGATCCAATCTAATGTTCAAGATTCAATCATTGTCGTGACCCGGTCTAGGGAAGATGGAGTTCTCTTTGCGGGGGAGGAAAGAATATTTCAGAATTGGAAGCTTAAGCCGAGTTTTAATCAAGCAACGTGGGCTTAGATTCCACCTTGGATAAGATCAAGGATAAGTGTCTGCCACCACCAAATGGTTTTCTGAAGTTAAATTTTGATGGTATGTTGAAAGGAAACCCAAGGCCCTTGAGGGATGGGGGAGTCTTTGGTAATTATGAGGGGTAAGATTTCTATGCAACTCGATTGGGAAACAACTTCAACAATGGAATGAAACTGGAGGGATTAATAAGAGGCCTATGTGTAGCTCATGAGAAAAATTATGGGTCTGTAGTGGTGGAAGGCGGCTCACAATTGTTGATCTTGGCTATGAGGAAATTGTTAATGGAACCCACCATGCCAAAATATTTAATAATTTGAGACTATAATTTGGGCTCTTAGAGGTAGCTCAACGAACCAGGCTCATCCCTTTAGTCATTTCATATCACATCAGATGAAAATCTCATGTTGTGGAAGATTGTCTAGCCAATGCAAGATCTTCTCGGACTAATCATCACAACCTTTGGAAGGCAAGGGATCCCATCCCTCTTGCGATACAAGAGAAACTCACTTGTCTGAGTGAACTTGACCTTAGATACTCGGATGGGGTGCCAGGTGTTGGGACTAGTCGAACCAACGTGCTTAGGCAGAAGGCTGATGTGACTATAAGGAGGTATGTGACAACTATTGGAGAGAAAGTTGATATGTTATGGTGGTTGTGGATGGCATCGAGTGGGGAAGTAGGGAAGGTGCGTGTGGAGATGGTTGTGCAAAATTATGAGGGAAATTAAACTCATAGGAGCTTTTCTCATAGGTGGTACACAACATTCATCAAAGAGAAAGTTGAACCTTTGAGAAGTGATTGTGGGGAGTACTTTGAGGCATTATTTTGCGATGAGGATAGGAGCTAGTATCTTGGTTATGATGGCGTTATTCTAGGCATCTATAATTGGAAGGTGGAAAACATGCGAGGGAAATTTTGAGGAATCTTGGAGTGGACAATGTTAGAATAACAGGTGTGCTCGTTTCACCATAGACAATATAACAATATTGTCACCCAACCATAGGCACAAAGGCCACCCCTGAGCACCTTAACCTTGATAGAGAGAATAATTATTGAAGAAAACCCTAGAACCAATAGCCAATCAAGGTAGTGTACCTCTCTTCAGAGCTAGTGTACCAAGCAGAAAGTCCAAACCATAACCAAGAGAAATTCCAAGACAAAACCCAAAATGCCAGTTGCAGCTCCTCTCCAGACTTGCACACCATTGGTCTTATGCAGCTGTGACAGAGTGTGTGTACAAATGATTTCTAGCGCATTTTATTTATACAACTCCAAGTCACCTAACTGGGCCAAATTCTCTTCCTGGAGGCTAATAACTTAATAATAAATATTATCTTTAGTTGACTTGCCTCCTAGGGTTATTATCCAACGTTTTAGGGTTTCTCTTGCTTCCTGAAATTTTCTAGTCTTGTTAGATGTTACATGTGGAGATTAATAACTCCTGAAACTACCATAATATCAACAGATAGAGGGTTGGGATATAGAATGAGGGAGTAATATGAACAAGCCAGTCGGGTAAAAGCGACTGGTTGGGGTAGAACTCCAAGGTGGAAGGAGTTGGGTCAATAGGTAGTCAGAGGAGGGAGATGGGTTCTGTCATAGGTAGGTTTTGTTCTACAAAGAGAAACTTGTTTATCATTTGTTGGCCATGGACATTTTCAACAATGGATAAGAACACTGACAATAAGGGGCGAGAAAGCGCTAGGGGGAAAAAGAAGAATGAGGTGTTTTCGTCCCAGGGTCCAATAGCAAATACGAGGGTAGATCACAAATCTTGGGAGACATGTAATCAGTTCTAGGAATTGTGTTCGGAGGATCAAGAAAGGAAGATATAGATGTGGAAGTGGAATTTCAGGCTCAAAGGCTTGCCACAACTGACTGGGAGATCTTGGAGGAGATCCAGGACTCGGTTGATGACCCCTTTTATTCAAAGATGAGGGAGACCGAGTATTTTAAAATTGTTGAGACCTATTGGATCGTCAAATTAATGGTTGGGAAGGATATGCACGTGACTAGGAGAGAACATGCTGACCTTCTGCGTACAATTCATATCCTCGAAGGTAAATTCAAACTTTTTTAGGTCTCTTCGACTAGTCATCAACCTGAGCAACTGAAGGAGGGTGCTAGTACGTCAAGTCTGTCGGGATCCAAAAATTTTCCAACTAAGCTAGACATGGATGAGTCATATTCTGACCCTATGACCAAGACCCAGAAATCAAAGGCCTAGACTAATGTGCAAGGATGAATGTTTTTTTGTTGTTGTTGTCATGTAGATTTTTAACTAGATATAGCTATAGACATATGTATTGTAGGTATAAATTTGATAAACATATGTAAGAAGTTTATGAAAATGCTTTGGATAGACAGTGAAATGTTATATCTCAAAACTGATGACATAAGCTCGAAAAATTGGTTAAATTTTGTGGGGTTAAGAATATGGTTTCCTTTTTGGAAGATTCCCCTATAGAGGCTATAACCTCGTTTTTTTTTTTTGTATATAATAGATAAATCTATGTAGTTTTTTAGCTTAAAAAAAAAATTCACTCCTTTATCATTTATTTGGTATATGTTAGTGGAATCTATGAATTCATTTCTGGTCTAAATAAAACTTTGAACAATTGAGAAATGTGAGATGCTATGTAAGATTGGAATTTCTTTGACGGATTTAATGATATCGAAGAGATTTCTTTATGTGATAGGGAAAAAATCATTTTTTTTTTAATTTTTAATTGATATAAATAAATAAATATAAAAGATAATCGAGAAAAGTGAGATGCTTTGTAATATTGGAATTTTTTTCCCAAGGATTTAATGACATCATACTTGAAAGAGATCTCTTTATGTGATAAATGGTTATTTTTTGTTAAGCCATTCTTATGTTGTTTCTATATCATTACCCTACAAGAGTGTAGTTCATTGTTTGTATTAAAACATTTGATCGTGTTCACATTGTTTACACCATTATACATTTTAGGTTATAAAATTTTAAACCCAACTATATCACTCAATGTCATTAGAGATCATGCACACTCTATTTTCTTTTTTTCTTTTTAGGAAATACGTGAATATTTATTCCATTTGATTCAATTTCACTCCTCCATATTTATTGTTACACATCAATTCTTATCATTTTTTTCTTTGGTTGTTCATGTTGGAGTAATTAACTCCTACTTGTCTTGTGTTTAGTGTGAGATTTTGTTATTGAGAAGTTTGTTAGATCTATTTGGATGTGAGATATTTTCTCCAACTATCAGATCATATTTATGTGTGTAGTTGAGGTATTCCCTCAAGAGTTTGTTGTGTAGTTGAGGGAAAACTTCATGTATAAATATGTGCTTGATTGAATAATAAAATACGTAGAATAATTTTTGTGTGTGCAATGATTTTCTAAGTTGGTAGCAAAGCTAGTAGCTATGGGTGTAACTCCCTCACAGGAGGGCCCAACAATATGTGAGATTAATTTGTTGTAGAGTAGATTAGTATACATATGTGAGAGAGCCACAACTATTTTTTGTTTGATTACTTGAGATGTCGCTTGTGATAAGCATCAACACATGGGAAACATAACTGCTCCTTGTTCAACATGAAGGAGCCGTTATTACAAGTTTCTGTGGAAGGGAAAACAAAACGATAGAAGAAATACGATGCCAGATCTATCATTGTAAAGAACCATTTCCATTTTGTTGACAAAATTGTGGAGGCTATTCGAGGTGGCTATATTGAAGGTGATTTGTGTTGTTTTTAATAGGGATCCTGAATTTGTGAGCAAGCCTAGTATAATTTTTTTTGAACTAATAAAGTATATTAAATTTATTTCTATTTTATGAAATAAATAATGAAGAAGCTCTAATATTTTTTAGAATAGGGTAACATGACTAAATATCTTGTGTTGCTTAACGAATACAACGAGCTATGTATGTCAGCAAGAACATTGCTATTAGGTTGTAACTACAATTTGTGTACTTGTGAGATGAAAGAGGTCATGTTGTAAGACTAAATTATGGCTACATTCAATTCTAGACTTCTTTCCTATATAATTGGTGAATACAACGAGTTACGTATTTCGATAGATGGAAGTATGTCAATAGAATGATTTAGTATCTAGAATTCTTTTCTAACAAATACAACGAGCTATGTATTTTGGCAAATATAAGCATATATAATTTTTAGTCATTACAAATACGAAATTGATGGTCAAAAGCTATTGTATCTTCAATGAATCAAGTGGTAGCCCGAATGAATGGTTGTGTGAAAGAGCGTAGTCTATGAGATTTTAGAAGTGGATAGAGATGTTGATTAAGACTATACCAGACATATATGAAAAAGATCGTAGATCAAATCCAAGTACTTGTTAAGGGAGGATGTCGGAGTAATTAACTCCTACTTGTCCTATGTTTAGTGTGAGATTCTATTATTGAAGAGTCTCTTAGATCTATTTGTTTGTGAGATATTCTCTCCAACTATTAGGTCCTATTTATGTGTGTAGTTGAGATATTCCCTCGTGAGTTTGTTCTGTAGTTGATCCAAATTATTTTGAGAACGACATGAGGAAAAAAATACAACTGAGATATAACAAGGAAATACACATAGATAATACAAGAAACACAAAAATATAGTAAAAGCCAACTTCTATTAATGAATAAGAGAGAAAAACATTGTAGAACACAAACTGGCAGAATGGGGTATCTTATCTATGAAAAGAAAGAGATGTTGGATACGCTTCATTCGTAACAATATTTACATCACACTCCATTGAATGCTTAAAGGGGACCCTCCCTCACCTCAATTATATATGAGAAAGTGAGAGGAGAACAATTCCCATGATGCATGTGGGATAAATTAGTCTAAGTTTATAAAATTCCATAGGCATGTAAAACACTAGGAATTCTCGGGTGGTCACCCATCTCAATACTACTCTAGCCCAAGTGCGCTTAACTGCAAAGTTCTAATGGGATCCGATGCATTAAGGCTATGTTGTAAGCATGTACATAACACCACTAGGAAATCATTACATGATGTTTGTAATTAACAAATGAAGATGTCATGTTTGCCTTGTTGAAGTAGATGTCCTTCTTGTATTTTTCTTGTGGAAGGATGTCATGAACCTTTTGGAGGTGTTGGATCCATTCAATATATCTAGCTACATGATATTCCTTGGTCTGAGTGTGAGAGGAATCTATCAGTGAAGATGCAACAAGAAGAGCTATATAAATGGGGGCTAATGGTTGGAACCCCAAATACACCTGAAAAGGGTCATGGCCAATAGATCTATGATGAACACATGGAAGAATCTCATTCTGTTTGTGCTACTCTACAATCTTGTCGACCTGCTTCTACTAGATAGAAATATCTTGGGCCAAGTTTGTAGTGGTCACAGTGACCTTCTATTCACCATTTGACTGGATCGTTAAGAGGGAAAAATTTGTGGTCTGAGAGATTACTTTGCAGCATTGTTTTTTCAAGATCAATGAAGTGGCAGTAGTTGGAGCTACCTCTTGTACCCTGTAGAGATAACCTCCCAGAGTAACGATGACACTGTGGGGTCGAGACTCAAAGATAGCATGATAGTTCCACATATATGGTTTTCTTAAAATAACATCACATGCTTCAAGTGGAGAAACATCACACACTACCTCATCCTTGAAGGGCTTGATTCCATAGGACATGCGACATTGGTGGTTGCATGGATGTCTCTTCCCCAGCTCAACCATTTGATGGTTTATGGTTGGGGGTGTGGCATCGTTGGCAGATTCAACCTCTTGAAAACCTCAACTGATATTAGGTTCTTCTGAATCTCACTATCAACAATGAAATGCAGTGGGGTCCCATTTATCCACATATGTGAGTGGAAGCGACACTCCCCCTCCTCAATTTCCTATGGTTCTTCTGGTTGTATTGTTGTGGCCATGATAGTAGTAGTGGGTTCTACATAGACGATTTGTTTCCCTTTATTGTGCTTTTAATCAGAATTCAAGTCATGTTCCGATTCTCTTTCTTTGAGCTCAATCACCAATGACTATTTTGAGTGACATTTAATGATGTTGCGCCAAGGGATATTGTGTAACTCACACCACTTTCTAGTGTCTTTCTTAGACTTCTTGTTACCCTTATTTGTATGCATCTTGGACTTTCTCTCTCAAGGTTGGCCTTCCATTCTTTGTCCTTCGTTCTATGAGTTAAGGATTCCTTTTCCATGATTATGTTGTGGTGTATTTTAAAACCTGAACTCCCACTTACTTTTTTTCTTGAATTTCTCCTCAATTTTGACTGCATATCGATAAGCATATCCCAGTGAAGATATGCCCAAGAAATCCATCTCTGTTTGGATGTACCGATGTAGACCACTACGATAATTCAAAACTAGGTGCCTCTCAGAGTATTTGATACTCAGATTTAAGCACAGGGTATGAAATATGTTAGTGTACTCTTGCACTGTCTGATCTCTTTTCTAGCGCAGAGTCATCCATCTCATGTATTGGTCATCATAGTTTCCAACATGGTAGAAATCCTCCTTTAGGGAATCTACAAAGGTTTCCCAAGTGGGTTCTCTCTTGAATGGTGTAGATTCATTCGAGGTGTACATATCCCAATAACCTTCCCACCAAGCTCTGACATGGGGAAAGGATTTAAGGAGTGAAAAGGTGATATTTTCACTGTCGATTTTTTTTTGGATAGAGTAATAACCTTCTAGCAGATTCAACCATTTTTTTGGAGCATCTGCATCTATCTGGCCTTCAAATAAGGGGATATCAAAATTGACTTGTACTTTGAAGGGAATCACACCTATGAAATGGTTGTTTGTTGAAGATGCCTTGGCTGCCTCCATTGATAGTCTTTGAAGGATCCGTGCAAAGGTTTCCATCATCTCATTCCTCTATCGCACAAGGGATTCCTCGAGCAATGTATTGAAAGGATCTCTTGCTCTGTCATCTATATTTTCTTCTTCCATGGGAGGTCGCTTGGGCTAGTGAGGGAGGTTGTCCTCAAGAGAAACTATCTCGAGACCCAAGTATCTATACCCTAACCTCATTGGGGACCTTCTTTGAGAAATGACAAGGAGCACACTGCTCTAGTACCAATAATCCATATTATTTTGAGAACAACATGAAGACAAAAATATAATAGAGATATAACAAGGAAATACACAGAGATATTGCAAGAAACATTCAAATATAGTGAAACCCAACTTCTATTAATGAACAAGAGAGAAAAAAATTGTAGAACACAAAATAGAAGAATGGGGTGGCTTATCTCTAAAAATACAGAGATGTTGGCTATGCTTCATTTGCAACAACCTTTACATCACACTCCAATGCATTCTTAAAGGCCTCCCTCACCTTAATTATATATGAGAGAGTGAGAGGAGAACAATTCCCATGATGCATGTGAGATAAATTATTTTAAGTTTATAAAATTCCATAGGCATGTAAAACACTAGGACATCTCGGGCGGTCACCCATCCTAGTACTACTCTAGCCCGAGCGCACTTAACTGCTGAGTTCTAATGGGATCCGATGCATTAATGCTATGTTGTAAGTACACACATAAGACCACTAGGAAATCATTACATGATTTTTGTAATTAAGAAATGAAGATGGCATTACATTCCATTCCCCATCAAAATGGTGAATATCATGGTTTATCAAAACCATAGGCTTGAAATGTTGATTCTATGAAAAAGGTGTATGGCCACCGAGATCCACCTGGATTAGTAGTTGAGTGAAAACTTCATGTATAAATATGTTCTTGATTGAATAATAAAATACAAAGAATAATTTTTGTATGTGAAAATTTTTTCTAAGTGTTTGAACATTGTTTATATTATTCTTTAGCATTAGTTAAACAAACATTTTATGCATTTAAAAAAAACATGACTATGTTGTTTAATTTTCTTTGAGATTACTAGAGAGAAAAAACTTTGATTTACAAATTTATTGAAGAAGTTAGAAATGGTGGAAACAAGACCATTTGCATTCGACATCTTATCGATAACTTAAAGCTATATAGAATACAATTCCAAATCCATGTTATCCATCCTGAGAGGGGTACTGTTAGACCTTCAATGCTCGAGTTGGATGCACGTTAATACGACGAGCACATAGATGTGACCGGTCAACAATATGGCTAAGTGTGCACTCGGTTAGGTTCGATGGAGGGTGCGTTAGGAAAACTCAGAAAGATGCATAGTGAGTCCTTGAGAGGGTACACTGGGCATGCTTGGTGACTTGCATGGTGAGTCCCTATTTTTGGTAGTCTTGGTGACCAACTCTTGGGTATAGCCATGAGACGATTAGGGCGATGTACTAGCGTAAACGCTAGGAGGATCAAGGAGGACATCTTGTCCAGTAGGATGAGCACCAAACCGATGAGACACTATGTTTGGATTCTTGGCGGAGGATGGTGCGGCTTGGAAATTTGGTAGATTGTGTATCATCTATGCCAAGGAAACATCAATGGTATGTGCATTGAAGGTATGAAGACGCCTTATGTGAAGGGGCATGATCATCGATGACTATCACAAGTCAGTCTAAATGGATGGTAGCACGATTGCATGTTGGGAAGTTGGTTGTCTAAGTATGCTTGGCTCAAGGGAAGGAGCGAGTAGGTGTCGATGGTTGGGTGGCGATGGTGCAACATTGCCTATGGAGAAACGAGCATTCAAACTTCTGCAAATATAAACATGCCTGGTTGGGTTCACCAGGACATGACAGTGAGGCGTATTCTGGATGATACAAACGGGTTGTTGGTTAATCCCATCACGTGAGGTCATGTTGGTGTTGCTCGATGACTAGACTCCTTGGCTGGTATAGGATGCTCAAGGGTGATGAGTCTAGCCCCGTGATAGGTACTCTTTCAAGGAATAAATTAAAAGAAGAAATTACTAGGAAATTTAATGTTTATGATACACAAATGATATTTATTTTTGCTTTCCATACAAAATATTCATTCTCTAAAGGCTTCAGAATAATATGTGACAACGTCGAAGACACATTGAAACATGAAGTGAAACATTAACTCAAAAAGATCTTAAAGCTCATGTGGACATGACTACCAAAGTTAATGAAGTAGAGTAAAAATAATTAATAGCATTAAAAACAGAAAAAACATAGAAACCCCCACTAACTACATAGTTGAAAGCAATGCATGTTTCCAAATTTTAAACATTTAACCATATTGTATTAATTATCTACTTTCTTTCGTATAACACAATATTTCCATTTATTATT
>JZKD02S1765946.1:80878-93172 GCA_000966675.3 Picea glauca | reverse complement strand
AGTTTGTTAGATCTCTTTCTTTCCTGGCATTTTTTTTGCATTGTTATTTGAAAAAGAAAAATAAATTAGCATAGCGTTGTGCTTTCTTCTAATTTTAAAATCATTTCAAAAAGAAAAAAATAAAAAATATAATCATTCTTTGCCAGTGTTCATATAAGTTTCTTCATTTTTTGCAAGAGTCTTAACAACATCAGTTGCACTACTGTACCCCTTTTGAGTAAATCAAGCCTTAAAAAGAACGCTAATCTAAAATTAATTAGAATTTTTATGTTTGTAGGGTCAACCAACTAGTTTAGGGTTAGAGCCTTGAACTAGGTTGGAGAGGAAACTCTTCAAGGCCAATGAATCAAACATTGGAGTCTGAGTTAGGGAGTGTTAAAGTCTAGTATCATGGAAGTTATCCGGGACACCCTCTAACACAGGGGATAAACATGAGGTCGCATGCAGAAAGGTAGTGGAGATAACCCCTCCAAAGCTGGACCAATCATAGTGGAGAACACATATAGAGGGCTTGTCTTGGGATTCTGTCAATTGCATTTGCCATGGAGCTTTTTGGGCCTCGAATCCATTCGAGGTCCTCAGTTGTCTTGCAGACCACTTGATTTTGATACCATTGATAGGTTTCGGGATTGATACCCTACTCATTGTGGTCTACACGACTGTCGACTGTACCCGCCTGGTAACTGTTCGCGAGCTGGCAACTTAGTTGCATTTACTCTAGGGACTTACACAGGTGACTACGAGGGTATACCATGGTACCTAGGGCAGACATTGCGCCATGCTTTGCAGAGTATACTCGGAGGGTGCTTCCATATTCGAGTTGCACTTGCACCGATAAGTTTCTCTAGTGTTGGTTGGTGTAACTGTTCTTCCAACTAGTTAGTCGTTTTCTTGATTTTCCTTTAGGAGTTTTTCTAGTGTGTGCTCTGTGCTTCATAGTTTTCCATAGTGAGTTAGTCATTCATTGCTTTGGGTCTCTAAACTAGGGTGGTAGACCACCCACTCCACCACTCATGAGGACTTTTTGGCCTTCTGCTTAGAAACGTGGAGCCGCCTAATTATAGGCGTTGTTTTGATACCATTGGTTCGCCAGAGTCAGTGTGTGAGACTTTTACGAACTTGAATGATACCGCAAGGGGAGAACCTGTGCATAAGATATTCATGGCTAAATTTCCTGATGATACCAACCAAGGAACCCATTTACAAGGGGATTCTTGTGCTTTTCCCTTCTTCAGAAATGTTGGTGTCCCTTTGATGGCCACTTTTTACATTCCTGGGTTGAATGTGGGACTACCGGTTTGGTTGGGTACCATTCCAAATATTCCGAATTCTCTTGATGCTTCTCAGTTAAGCACCTTAATTCATGGGCACCCTGTTGATGTTTCTTCATCAGCAAAGTCTTCTCCTCCTCCTTCTCCCGCCTTTGGTGAAAGTACAGTTACTAGTAACCAGAAGTCTAAATGAAATAGAAAGAGGAATAATAGGAAGAAGAAATCACCAACCTCTAAGAGTCATGTCGGAGATAGGTCGACAACCTATGCAATTCACGTTGAATACTAGCACCCACCCTCTGCAAGTTATGCTGGGGCAAGCACCCACCCTCTGCAAGTCATGCTGGGGGGAAAATTCCAGTCACTGCTAGTCATGCTGGGGGCATTGATTCTATTGAGAAACCTAGATGGACAGGACGTAAACCTAAGTTCCCTTATAATCTTTGCAAGGGATATCACCTTACTCATCTATGCCCTGGAATTCCAGAGGTACAAATATTGTGGTCCCTGTCTACAAGCTCTTCTGATTCTGATTCTTCTGAGGTTTCCTCGCAATCTATTCAACCATTGGTTGAGAAAGTGGTCACACCGATGCAGTCATCAGTTGATACCACTCCTCTTTTGGGGGGTGAGGTGCCTTTAGACCATGTAGTCTCGTAACCTATTCAGCCATTGGTTGCAAAAGTGGTCATGCCGATGCAGTCATCATTTGATCCCACTCCTCTTTTGGGGGGTGAGGTGCCTTTAGACCATGTAGTCTCTCAACCTATTCAGCCATTGGTTGCGAAAGTGGTCATGCCAATGCAGTCATCGGATGATCCCACTCTTCTTTTGGGGGGTGACGTGTCTTCCGACTATGTTTTTAGCATTTTTGGTTCAGTACTTTCATAACAAGGGGGCATTCTGCTCATTCTGAGCACACCCCCTCCAAGCCCTAGGATGGTTTCCTTTGATTGGAATGACCTTGTTGAGCCTCGTCTTCCTTTTTCCACACCTTTTGAAATAAGGGTTGAAGTTAATTCAACAAACATTTATCGATGTATTGTGGATGAAGGAGCCTCTATAAGTATTTTATCCTCCTCGGTTTGGAAAGTCTTGGGATCTCCCGAGATTGTGCCTTCTTCGCATGAACTGTTGGCTTTTGACAGACGTCCTAGTGAATATTTGGGGGTTCTTCCTTATTTGCCTATCTCGTTAGGTGGGAAGATTGTCCGTGTCGATGTTATAGTGGTGCAAGGCCCATTAGATTTCAATATGCTTCTCGAGCGTGATTATGTATATGCTATGAATGCTATAGTGTCTACGCTCTTCCAGGTGATGCATTTCCCTCACAATGGAAGCATTTTCACTATCGACCAGCTGGAATCTGATAATCACCATCCTAATTCGACATTATTTCATACTACCCCTTTATATGTTCCTAGCATTCATGTAGACTCTACCCTACCATGGGTTAATTATGTGGAATATTATCATCGGTGTTCAATTGCTTCTGAGAAGGAACCGATGCAATCATGTGTTCCCTCTTGAGACTTGGTATCAACAATTGATCCATTGGTTTATCCAATGGGGGCATGGGAATCCTTGCTTCCCTCTCTTGGTCCAAGTGGGCTTGAGTATCCTTCTGAGTCTGATCTCATTGTTTGTAGATCCTCAAGCCCTCGTTCTTGTGATTCTTCATTTATAGACTCTGCCAGTCCTGGCCAGAACTTCCATCATCATATGGATTATGGTTAGTTCACTTCACCCTTTGGGATTGTCGACCCTCATTTGCATGATTTCTCATATTTTTAATTGCCTTCAGATGAGGCTATACTTGAAGCCATGACTACGGTTTCTATACTGAGGGAGGACTTACACCGTGGTTTTTGTTTTCTTCCCTTTTGGGAGACTTTCCAAATTGACTATCGAAGAGACTCTTGGTCTGAGCCTAGCATCGGGCTTTACCTGAACCAGTTTCATACATGAGTCATAGCCCCCAACRGGTCTTCTTTTAAGCCCTTTCAAGACCCTCTAAACATGAAAAGATTGTTGAGCGATCTTGTTGACCTTMACGCTCGCTAAACTGAAATTTGAAGGCACRTCTATCCGRTGGTAGTTTACCCCTTTTTCAGTCCAGATGGTCAACTGTACGAACAAAGGTATACTCTAGAGGCCTCGAATCTCTAKAAGAGTACCCTCAGGTATAATTTTACCCCTTTTTTGGGCCTGAGGGACTAAATTTAYRAAAAAGGAACCCCGACGGAGTCCATAGTTAAGATCTTTTCAGACTCCCTAAAATTGAAAAGATCGYYGAGTGACCTTATTCTTTCACACTCKTTAAAATGGTCCAGAAGAACATTCCTGACGGAGTCCATAGTTAAGCTTTTTTCAAACTCCTTAAAAATGAAAAAATGGTCGAGTGATCTTGTCTTTATCGCACTCGTTAAAATGGTTTTGAATAGACGTCTTGTTGGTGCTAGTTTACCCCTTTTTCGAACCGACTAGACTACCTTCGAAAAAGGTACCCCATTGGAGTCTCCTTTTATGTTTTTCAGACTCTCTAAATATGAAAAACCGTCAAGCTTACCTTCTCTGGGCTCATTAAACTCACATCGAAGGACATTACCATTGTGTGTCTTATTAATCGCATTTGCATACTCACGTCTTTGGGCTAATGTCGGCTCTATGTTTCTCTCAACTAAACCATTTGAAGCATGCCTTATACGCAAGCCCTGTAGCACTTTGCCTCTGCATCTTGACACCTTTTTCCCCTGGAGGATTTTTCTCGAGTGTCCTTTTCTTGCATATGTCCCTTTTCCCTGAGCATCCCTGTGTTCTGTGCACTTGGAACTAGTATGTTTTCGACACTCGATTCCTCCTTTGTAATGTAGCATTCTTTTATTTTTTTTCCAAAATTATTGAAACAGACAAAAAAATCAAATATACCCCAAAAAGAGGAAGGGAAAAGTATTTTCTTTGTATTGGCAGCACAATGAGTCTCCCTTGGACAAAGCACATCTTTCAATTTGTTCGTCAAACCCTGGGATTTAATGTGACCTTAGGAATTTGTTCCCGCTACATTGAGTTGTGTCCTCCTCCATTTGGTTATTCTTCCAAACATATGGAGAGTTTGCGTTGCCTCCTACCTTGTAAATTTATGTTAATTCCATGCTGCCTGAGTCTCATATTTTGTCATGCTATTATCAAAGGGAATTTTTTCTAAGCCTGAGTCGGACCCTCTGTAGTTTTTCTCTTTCCCTCATGCCTGGCCATCCTCAAAGTCCAATAAAGTCTTTGTTCGAAATCAATGAAGCCTTCAGTCTGATCATCAAGATTCTCTAGTCCATGACCGACGAGCCATCGAATACCTATGGGTAGTGAATTCATACACTCATATTACACTCCTACCTGAGTTTTGAATATTTTGAAGTTGTTGCTCAAGCTCTGAAGACCTCATCTCTAGCCATCAGGCCTTATCAGCTTCTAGAAGATGGATACTATACATGTATATCTTTTTTATTTTGAGATGTAGATCTGTTGTGTATTTCTCATATATGACATGAATACATAGTGTATTTGATTGGTAGCCATGATTTTATTTCATCCCGAGCATAGGTATGCCCGCTTCGGTGAGACAATTGTTATTTTGCAGATGGCACATCCCGAATTTTGGTCCCTGGGCTCACTGGTTTGGTACGCTGATAAATATTGAGAATGTGTTTCGGCCATCAGATGTTATTCTGACCTCACACATTAGGGGACATCTGTTATAACCCTAATTTGCACCATACATGCTTACCTGGCATCAGACCATCTCATATTCCTTCTTTGCCAAGCTAGTACTAAACAACTCTTCTTAAAAACACCCTTTTTAAAAGTACATGCACCCTGCTCCACTACAGCCCATGTGTACACTCTTGCTGACCCACTATAGCCTATGTGTACACTCTAGCTGACCCACTACAGCCCACGTGTACCTACAAAATCACAAAAAATGAAAATTTATCGATGGAACACGCAGTTTTGGGTAAGTTAACTAAACCTTTAGACCATGCATGGCCAGTCACTCGACCAAATACCTATCTCCTTCTAGCCTATAAAATAAGGGGTAGGGGTCCCATTTGAAAGGAGGAAGAAGAGTATAGAAACTCTACCCAAATTTATCCCCCCTTTTCTCCAATTTCCTACAATTGTATTGTGAGGTTGAGTAGTTGGTGCATTGTGAAGAGAAGCCCGGGACCAGGTTCGAGGAGCAGTGTCGGCCACATATTGTAAAGTTTACTCTTGTGAAGATTAATACAAAAAGGAATACTCTTCCCATCTCTCCATATCACGTGTTCAAGTTGAATATTTATTTTATCATATTTTCACAACTAACCCAGCAATTAGTATATGAAATGCATGTTCACAACTTTTTGTTTGTTCATGTGTGAATGCAGGTCAACTTTGGGAGGAGGCTTGCAATCAAAGAGCGAGTGAAAGAAAAGGGATCGACATCAAATGAAGGACTTAAGGTAGAGTTACTGAATCTCATTTACCCCTTTGTATTGCATGAATGTGGGGTTTTGTGTTGGGAGAATAGGAAAGAGTAGAAGCCTTCGAAATGGTCATTTTATACATGCATGATTAGAGCCCTTAAATGTTAAGTCCGTAGGAGGGATTCCCACCCACAACAAGGTGGTGGAACAAAACCTGGCAGAAGTTGCAGGTCGTTCAGTGGAAACTGAGGGTAAGGATGGTTGGGCATAGGGACAGGTGGAGCTTGAGGGTTTCCTTGGTTATTCCCTCCTATCCATCCTTGAAGCCAAGGATGGTGATACTATGTAAACCATTTTTTCCAACTCGGTCTGTTTCACTGTTGTGGTTGTTGATAATAGGGTGGAACTTGAGGCTATAGATCCAGGTATGTAGGTTGATTCCTAGGTTGCCATAGCCTCCTAGGTGCATAAGAGGACTCCCCAGGATCCCCACTTATATAGATGGATAAACAACTGAGAAATTATGGGAACCTTTCATTTGAGTGGTCTTCAGTGTAGAAGCCACAAATTGAAATATTATCTAATGGGAATTCCCTTGAGCAATGCTTCCTGCTGCATCTTGAGCAAAATATGCTCATTGTTGTGTTTTCCTCCTCTTGTTTCATTTTAATCTTTAGGGTGTCCAAATCGGAGCCTATTGTGCTTAAGATATATGTTTTGAAGTTCTCTAAGAGGTTCCCTATCTCTACACTTGTGATACCACCTAAACTAATTGGTTTTAATTTTCTACTATAAGGATCTCAAACATTCTTCCATGTTTTAGCTCGACTCCTTGAGTAATTCTTACACATTTCACAAATTTCAGAAAATGGTTTATGGGAGATGTCACCTGATGCCATCAGGTTAAGTATCTCTAGATATTCCTCTGAAATTCCTTTAAGAAAAAGGGCCCTGATTGCATCATCTGGAAGGGCATGGTACTTTGATTTATGTGAGATATAAACAAACTGTTCCATATAATTCTCGAGATTCTCATCCTCTAATTGTTGGATTTTAAAAATATCATTACGAGAATCCTTGGACTTGCAGTAGTCTTGGTATTTCTTAAGAAATATATCTTTCATGTCTTCTTGAGACTTAATACTGGACTCTCCCAACCCCATGAACCATATTAGTGCAAAGTCCTTGAAGGTGGTAGGAAAGAGTTTTAGTTTCTGGGCATCTTGTAAGTAATTGTAGATCCTACATAAGATGTTGAACTCAAATAGGAAGGTATTTGGGTCTTCACTACTTTTACCGTAAAAGGTGGGTAGTTCTGAGAGGGGAATGTTTTTCATATTGAAATTTGGTGTGGTGTCCAAAATTGGAAACATGAAGGTGGTTTCGGTTTGGTTTCCAAATTCTTCTCCCTCTTCGTGTCTTACATGGTTGTGATCCTCCTGATCATCCATACCGGTTTGGTTTCCAAAAAGAGAGTACCAAAATGGTTTTATCCTTGAAGAGAACAAAGTATCCCAAGTTTCTTTTCTAAGAAAGGTATCCCTTTGATGGGAAGGTATTCCTACTGCTTGGATGTCTGGGACTCTACTCGAGTCGGTTGAGACTATTGGTGCCAAAGTTTTTGTTTCAACTTGGGAAAAAATTATGTTGGTTGAACTACCAAACAAAGTATTCACCTATTCAGGGTCTATAATGTCTAAAATGTTAGGGTCTCCTGGTGGTGGTGAAAAAACAAAGGTTTTGTTGGTTGGTTCTATGGAAGGCTCGAGTGGTCTTGCCTCCTGTCCTGCTTCAATTTTTTGTTCTATAGTGCTCCATGTTTTGGTCTCTTCAAAGACTGCTTTAGCTCTTTGGGTTGAGCTAACCCCTACTTTTCGGTATCGATCTGTGAAGTTTATGAGTGGAGTGTTCCTTCCCCAAAAAAGGTCAGAAGGAACCTTGGATGGAAATCTTGGTTTATTTTTAATGTATCTACCCTTTGGGTCCCTAGGTTTGTTCATGAAAGAAAATAAAAAGAAAAAATACCATTGGGTTTGGGGGAACCTGCTATAACATATGCGCAGGTTCTTACCTCTCGTATTAAAGTTCCCCCACCACCAAACTAATGCTAAGGTTCATAAATGATCTATTTCCTAACTATTTCCTACCTTAAGACAACTCCCCAGCAACGACACCAAAAATGATGGGTGTTCTATATGCACTAAATCCCTCAATTAAATTGTCAACTCGGGGTAAGTAAAATTAGAGTTGTGGAACTATATGTGCCAAGGAAAAAAATATAGAGGAAGTATGATCTAACTAAGGATATGTTCTAACTAAGGTTTAATCTACTTAAGCAAAGACTATCAATGAGAAAACCCTATTAAAGAACTTGAACTATTTACCCTAATCAAATTTTAAACAATGGATCGATGGACTATTCCTAAAGAAGCATATCAAAACCCTACCTTGAACAAGTTAACCTATCTAATCTTACGAGAAACAACAAGTAATCTATTCAATATATTCAATTTAATGAGCAATAACAACAACAAGTTAATCTATTCAATCTAATGAGCATCAGCAAGTAAGCAAGTAAGCAATCAAACAACTAATCTATTGAAACTTATTCAAAAAGTAAACTAATCAAAACTATCCAGCAAGTAAACTAATCAAAACTATTCAGCAAGTAAACTCTATTCTTAAGACAAAAATCATAATCATTTCTAATCTGCAAAGGGAAATCTTAACCTACTTAATCAAAAGCATCATGACAGTATTCATAGATTAATCAAAAACTATTCTTAATCTACAATAACAAGAAACTTCAAAGGTGATGATTATGTCTTTGGTACCTAATAACATCATGATGGAATCTAACGATTAATGATAGCTCAAGAGGAATTAATTCAATATTAACTTATATGGAGAAATGGAAAGAATGAATCAAACAATCTAACGAAAGCTTAGCCATCATAGAAGAAATATTAACTACCCTTAAAATCCATGTGATTTTTCAATTTCATGCATCAATCATCAATAATAAGAAAACATTATTATACTTAATTCAAATGCACTCTTATGCTAACTCAAGTAAATTCACAAGGCTAGAAACTTAGGATTAAAACTTAATTCAAATTCAAACTTCTAATTAAAATCATAACTCAAATATAAAAATGAGATTTCATAAATTAAACTAAGCTTAATTCTATCATTAAAAACTTGAATTTCAAACTAACATGCTCGTAAAATCATAATTCAAATTCTACTCCTATCCTAGCATGCTAAAACAAGATTGATAAATGAAATAGATTCATGAAAGTATCACTAAAATTGAGAATTAAATCAACCAAAAATCGCAACTATTAATCCATCGAAACTTGCAAAAGAAACTATGTTTTAAAGACTACTATGTTTCAACCTACAGGAATCAATTTAACTTTTAACACACAATCAAAGTTAGTAGCTTGCAATACATTCACTAATAAATAAAAGACACAGCATAATAGATAGTTATCTCCTACAAGCAACTTGCAAAAGGAAATTTAAAAAATTAAATGATGAACAACAAACACACAACATTTAAAATGAAAAAACACATATAACAGGGAAATGAAGTAAAGGATAACTACACAACTGAATTACGCAATATATCTATCTAAGTATTCACCCAGACCACTGGTGGGCCCCCTAGTAGGTCATGTCTACTCCTCAATAGAAAATCGCAAGCTTAATCAACATGGTTATGTCATTAAATTAAAAACAGAGTCTTAACACAAGTTTTCATTAATGTCTGATTTACACAGTGAAACGTATTCTAACAATTCTTAACATCTGGTCTAGACACTACTGGTGTTATTTATAATGATTACAATTCGAGAGGTCGACCACTGGAAGGGTTGACCTCCTCTAAAAAAGGTAAATTCCAATAAATGTGCTCTAACAACGTTTAACTTCTAGAAATTGAACAAGCCACTCAATGATTAGCATAACTGCTTAATCTGAGATGTCAAGAGATCAGTAGTTGGAGGCCATGAGGGGGAACAAAACCCAGGTCATCGATTCTCCCTGCACAGGCCGCCAATATAACAACTGCCAACTCACCTACACTCCAAGTGTTGGATGTAGTGTCAGATGCAGTGTCGGATGAAGTACGAGATTGGGTGTTGGATGGAGTGTCGAACAATCTACCAGATGGAAAATTGCATTGTGAATTCACCCCGTGACACACAAATCACGCATTATATCCTCATAATCATTAAATCAAATCGAATTTAACTCGAAACCATTGCAAAACATCAATTGCACATACATGTTGTAGATACACAATGAATTGATACAAAATCCTTTAAAAACATTTTCAAAATGGTTATTAATACATATAATACTGGTGCAAAAAGGATTCAATCATCATCATAAAACAACCAAATCACGAGCCCAACAGATAGTTTATGAAATATGTAAATAATTTTTTTCCCAAATGCTCTGAATTCCAATCCATGTGACATATGAAATCCTGGATGATGATGAGCTTGAATCTAAGTATGGATCATTATCAAAGTCTGATAGAGAAGCTATTAATAAATCTATTAGCCCCAGATGCCCCATTACCAACTAGTCCACCTCCTTTCAAATCCACCATCTTCCTTGAAAGAACCAACTAAGAGTTTTCCATGATCTGTCATTTTTTAGGCTATGAACGTGATGGATCGATGGATGAGACCATTTTAGGGGTGCTTTCTGTCTTATTTCCACTGGAGTCAATCACCCTCACAAAATTTTGTTATTGTCAGTTCCTACAAGAAGTCATAAACTTCCAATTGTCAAATTTCCACCTCAATATGTCTTTTAGCTACAAAACCTACATGGTGCACCTCATATTATTCAGTAATTCCTCCTTTTTTGAGAGCTTTGGGACCAAAATAATAGACAATTCAAGTAAAACCAAGACATTAATTGAGTGGACTACGGAGGTGAGGAAACGAGACCAAAATAAAGGTTTCAATCGTTATGTAAGCAATTTCATGAGTGCATGCTACATTCTTCTCCATGGCACTCAGCCTCCTAGGATTTTTCCTAAGTTTAAAAATATACTGCAGCTGAGAAAATATACTAGATTAGGATATTGGTACCTCGGTGAGGATCACACCATCAATAGAGTATATGGTTTTGAACAGGAGCCATACAAGTTTCCAATTTTCCTAAATCCAAGAATATTTTCTTTGGAATACATCATACAAACTCATAAGAAAGACATCACTTTCATGTTGCTTCAAGAGGTTGGCCCTTTCTTGGTCATGCTTAGAAATTATCTAGCTATTACAGAAGAAATTATATAGTAGTTGGATTTTGAAAAAGGAAGTAAATGGGTGTATGACCCATATGATGTGATTGCAGCTAAAAGGCCCATGTGCAAGCATCTGCCAAATCCTGTAGTGGAAAGAACTGCTAACCTGGATTTGTGGTAATATGTTAAGCATATTCTAGAGGTAGAGGTTAAAAATAAAACTACCACTTTGTCAATGGACCAATCGAATGTAATTCAGACTCCTCAGAAACAACAATTACAACTTGGAAAGAGGAACTTTTCAAACATGCATTCTAAAATGGATATTGACGATCATTTGAGTGAGAAGATAAGAAAAAGTACAAAATGTGATGAATAATTATACTTACAAGGGTTCTTATTTGATTTTATAATAGAAGGAAAGGGTATATTGAATATAAAACAAGGATCAAGTGAAGCTATTTCAACCTCAAATGGACCTGCTATCACTATTGAGCATCTCAGTTTATCTCTATTGTCAACACTAGAAGTTTCACGGACCTCTACAACTGAAAGAACCTATGATAAGTATCCCTCACTCTTTTAACAATATTTGGATATATAGAGAAAAAATCAAGGGGTGAAAAAGTAAAAGTATCCTCATTCTTGCAAAGAAAACACAACTCAAACAAAATTACCATCTAATGTGGATTACTATCAAGGTATATTCAATTTGTTTATATTAGAGTCAAAGGTACTTAAGCCTCTTTTTTCTGCATATTACAAATCCACTCAGATGATATTAAATTTTCGGGATATCCACCCTATGGATATGATTGAATTTCACCAACAAATAAGTGATATGATGTATAGAGGGTTATTTTGATCCTCTACCAATGAGAGGAATATGAAAAATATGGTAATCAAAATAGTGAAGCAGTTGATGCAGAAGAGGGTGGCCACTAAATCCAATAGAATTCATATTAATGATTTGAAGAGGAATATTATTTCCCTAGGAGAAGATCCTAAAAATCCGACTGTTGTAGGAGACCTAATGTTAAGCCCTAATATTGCTTCATTACCCCTTAATTGGGGCATATTACATTAGCAATGTTATTTTATTTATGTCCAATTTATTCCATTAGTTGTAATTATACCTCCTCGTCTCCTATATATACTAAGGAGACATTTTCATTTGGAATTATCTTGTACTTGAACATTTAAGTGGGGTAAAAGGAGGTTGCCCCCTCAAAGAGGCTTATTATCTAAAATTATCTCTTTTTCAAGGCATTGAGTACTTTTTCTGAGGTTTTTCTAT
>JZKD02S1765946.1:0-19308 GCA_000966675.3 Picea glauca | reverse complement strand
AGACTGGGGGAAACAGGGTGTTATAATCAACCTAGGTCTTGCTGCAATTTTTTGTAAACCAGACTTAGAAATATCCTAAAAAATTCTTTCTAGGGCATAGGTGTTATCATCACTCTCATGCTCTGTTTTCACGCCAGACTTTTCTTCCTCAAAAATATTGAAGATATCATACCAAGTCTTTCTCCTGAAGTCCAGTTTATAAGAAGTGTCTGAGAAGATATCAGAGTTGGGATTTTTAGATTCACGTTCTTCCATTTGTTGAGATAGATTCTTATTTTTTTCTTTTCCAGACACCATGGAAACTTGTTAGAAATATTTTTCAAGAACAGAGTCTTCCAACAAAAGTTGAAATCAATAGAATCAATGAACTCGTGCAGAGCAAAAAGAACACTATATATCACAATTCAAAACATACACGTTGCCAACCAATTACCATTAATTTGTGTGTTGATACCATTAATTGTGAAGCGTATGGTGGCAGGCCTTATTAGCATTGAAAATATTTCACACATATGATCGACGATGTAAAACTTTAAATTAATTAATCCTATATTAATTCTTCATTGTATCTAATTACTATCGTAATTCTCGGACATTGGGACCTCGGGGCATCGAGAATTGTATTTATCGTCTGATGCTCGATATGACGTGGAAACCTATAATTAATCCTTCTTGTAGCAATCGTGCTAACCTTAATACCATGTTAATCTATAATTATCACTTAAAATATCGAATGTCGGGCATCGGGGAATCGAAGAAATAAATGGGTATTATCTTCTAAATAAATCATGAGATCCAATATCCGAGATGACATGGAAAAGATGAGGTAAGATAAGTTGGCATGGTGATTATACACAAGTTCCATGTGTCGTACAAAAATTATCAAATAATCAATTTGACAAGGTTAAAATCAATGGCATGTGTCATACACATAGGATGGGTGCCACGTGTCATAGAAGACACATTTGCAAATAAAATATGAAATCAATAGAAGAAATGAACTCATGTAGATCAATAAGAACATTGTACATCGAAATTTAAAATATATACTTTGCCAACCAATTGTTCTTAATTTCCGTTTTAATACCACTAATTGTGAAGCGTATGGTGGAAAGCCTTATTAACATTGAAAATATGGTATAGATATGATCAACGATGAAAAATTTTAAATTAATTAATCCTAGATTAAGTGTTCATTATATCTAGTTACTATTGTAATTCTCAGACATTGGGACCTCGGGGCATTGGGGAATTATGAACATAAGATTTGTATGTCCCCGATATGACATGACAACCTATAATTAATATTAAGTCGACAAGTTGTTTTTTTGGAGTGAGGTTGCTAGTCCTAATGTTATAGGTGACATCATTCTCCAAGGAAACATCATTGAGAGTGGTGTAGTGGTCTTATCACATCTTTCGCCGTCAAATTTGTTTTATGACTTTAATACCATAGGCATGTGTGAAACCCACATATATGTGAGCTCGATAATGGAGAACACATCAGGTCGAATTATTTGGTTTAGGAGGCTTGGCCTAGGTCACATCTCTGAGTCAAACAACTTCTCTTTTTTAGATCTGGCCCTTCGCTATGATCAACATCTGTCAATATCTAGGTACACACAAGTTATCTATGTGAAGGCTATTGAAACTTTGTACATGAATCCCTTGGTCTTGGAAAGAAATAGATTTCTTAGATGTCAAGTTCATTATTTGTTGAATCTCTTTGAACTTATTTTCACTACCTTACCTTCCTTCTCTCATCCTCTACTTCCATTTCCTTCTTTTGGGTTTTTGGTCTTTGGTTCCTTCATAGTTTTCTCTCTATAAATCTTCCCTTTCCCTCTCTTATATCCCTCTTCTTTAATCCCTCCCGACCCTTCTCCCTTCCCTATTACCCCAACCCCTCTCTCACTTTTCCCTCAATACGTCGTCCTTGATCCTTTTCTGTCTAAACCTTTAGACTTCTCCTGGTTTATATTGACCCATGTTCATAGTTCCTCTCTCTTCTATGGTCATCTCATATTTGTTCCATGGACTCGTCAAACACCATTATTACTCATCTCAGGAAATCCTTTTTTTGTTGATCCTTTATTGAACTCTCTATAGTGTGATTTCATCACAGAGATCAGGGATAATAGAATAGTGAGATTGGATATATCCATTACAATGGATCCTTTATGGGTTGATGTCAAATGATATTTGATTGATTTTGAGACAATCTTGGAAGGAATGCAGGCACAAAACAGTGAGAATGCAGGGATAATAAGCAATTTGTAAAATAAATACAATTTGAATGGAGGGACAATAAGCAATATGGAAAATATTGTGTCACTCCTCCTTATGAGAACAAAAAACATTATTCAGCAAAATCGGCAATCAAGAGAAATGGAAAAAACAATGGTAATGTTGATCTAGAAAATTGAGAATCTTGAGCAGCAAGTATGACATCTTCAGGAATGTAAAATTGAGAGAGAAAGAATTCAAGAACTAGAATCAACCGTAACAAAACTTCTACAAATATTAAATATGATGGAATGTGTTAGAACTCCAAGAGTCACCCTACACTGTAGATTAGGTGAGCTTGGTAACATACAAAGAATTCGAATTCTAAATTTGAAAGATAAGTTTTAAAGTCATAGGGATTTGACCATAAGGAAAATCAGATCCATCTATTGTACAAATTCCCAACTACATCCTTCAGGAAAAGTGGCCTTAGAAATTTCAGATCAAACAATATGCTTAATAAATGAATGAGGAAAAGGGAAATTGTGATCTGAACCTATTAGAGATACTTCCAGCACTTATGATAGTCAACTTACAGTGAAATTATGTGTATTAACAAATCCTATATCATCAATGCAAAGAACGAAGACCTCACTCAATCATTGCATGAATAAGAAGAAAAGTAACTCAGTCACTCATTAAACATTAATACACAAAGGAAAACAATAAATGAAAAGGAAAATTTGATCTCCATTGATATGGAATCACAATCTAAACAAATACATAGAAAGAAAAAAAAACACAATGATAACCACGATGAATTCCTTTGGGTCTAAAATCCCCCCTCTTAGCTCATTATAACCCCTCTCTACTCTTGTACCATGAAATATATAGCACTCTAGGTCCTTTCCAAGTCACCAATTCGAACTCCAACCCCTTTCCCAAAATTGAAACAGTTACAAACAGAGAATGACATGTTTTAACTGATTTCCTGCTTTTCGGGAGGTGAAATTCTGAAAAATAGGCTTCAAAACACCACTTGTAATTATCAAACTATAATATTTTTGTAAAATATGAGAACAATTTTTTTAGATAAGCTTGTTTTAAAGAAACATTTCTCTCAATTTCTTGAAATTCATCTCCAGTTGGCCGGAATACGTGTCACAAAAGCATGTCTCAAACAGGAAATCATGAAAACTGAAAAAATATGGCTCGAAGATTTCTTTGAATCTCCCAATCCATGACACCTATGTGAAAAATGAAAGAGGTTAATGTTCTTGGGACCGTTCTTGACAATAACCTCCTTTGAGTTTTTAAAATTCATCCCGGTTCACCCAAAAATCCTCCTGGAAGTCAACTGGTCAAAAATACCATTTCAACAATCCTAGAACAGAGTTTTTGCAACACATTTCACAACATATTCCGTAGCGCCTGTCTGAAAATGCCAATTTTTGCAGCGTTGAGCTAGGAGAAATTTTAAATACCTTAGCATGAAAAAAAGGTAATGATGGAAATGAATGAATATTGCGTTATTGGACTCATATGCAGGATCAAGTTCTCTCGCTTCATAAAAAATGTTGAAACTTGGTGCTTGAGGAAGCTGGTGCTGTGGAATCTCCTAATTCACCAGTGCTGCAAAATAAACCATAAAAATAACCAAATTTTCTAGTGAAAATTCATGTGCTAACATAGCCTTCATGCGGGATAGAGACCTCCCTATGAGGCTCTAAGAACTCTTCTAGTTTCAGTGCCTTGACCATTGGGTTATGAAGTCAATCTTGGGTGCAACTATCGGTAATAATGCTGAATACATCATGTTAGAAAAACTTACACTACTCACAAGTTGAAAGCAAACACACCTTCTCAAAAGATATTATTTATGTGCATGCCTAAACTAACTGGTTTTATAATGCACTCAGGTGAAATTGAACTTCCACCATAGCCATTCAAACAACTTCCTCGTTGAATTCTCCTCATCTTTGAAAATCGAAAACAACAAGAAGGAAAAGCATGGCAGCAGCCATAAAGTGGTCTTCAAAAAATGTTGTTCATCTCAATGAGTGAGTGTCATGAAGAAATATGAAAACTTCAAAGAATTGAAGAAATATGACTTCAACACAAGTACTACTAGGTCCTCAAAACTATGATTCAAAACCAATGGCTTTAAACAAAATGACTGTCACTGCATGAAATGCTTCTTGCTGAGAAAGGTATGATATGTTTGTTCTTCAATTAACAGATCTTGGACATGATTTAGTTCATGACATCCAGGACTAATAAAATTTCCCTAATTAATAAGTGAAAATTCCTAATCTAATCTCAAGAACATATGACCTTGGATGTCATCATAACCAAACAAGGATTGTTGATCAATCACCTCATGTGTAGATTATTCCTTATGTTCTTATGCAGGTTCTAGTAAATGGATGACTGATGCAAGTGGTTTTTGATCTGTTGATAGTTGTTGGATTACTTCCTCTGGATGAATGCAAATGATCAATACAAATGTATCAGTGAGAGGATGCTCTTCATCAATAGGATGCTCATCAACACATTTTTCATCAACATCATTGGAGTACTCATCAAAAAAGGGTTGTCCATGAAATTTTTCTGACTATCCACACATGCCAGTAACAGCATGTTGTTTGTATATGTATTCTTCATCAATTATGGGCTCATGTGCAGATTCAATATTGTATTGTCTTTGAATCCTACCACAAGCTAGAAGATTCTCCTCCACTTCTTCAGCATCTCTAAATAACTGCATTAAATATGTAGACTCTTTCTCTAAGAAATAAGACAATGTTGGAGTGTTGAGACATGATGTAATAAACCATGGGAGCAGTTTCAGAAGGTTTAATTTATGAGGGTAAGCTGCAATATAAGTTGTATAACCTTCAATTAAAAGCAAACAAAAGTTCAGTATCATCTCTTCTCACAGCAATGAACTCATACAAGTACTAATGAAATGATTTTATCTCTCCCCGGTATTTTAAAAATGTGTCATATAGTTCATCCCATGAACTAATGGAAGCAACTTCCATATTATTGAACCACAAGGAAGCATCTCCAATCAAATATTTAGAGAAAATCCTCATGACAATATCTTCATGCAAGATTTATGGTTTGTCGATGAATTCTTGAAAGGATGAAAAATGCTCTTCTCCTGCGGTGTTATCTTTTCCAGCAAAAGTTGGTAGGTAGTCTACAAATTTGAGATGGTAAGAATGAAGAAAGGATGGCATCTTTAGAGGTCCAAACATATTTTCCCTAATCTTAAATAGGAATTCAATGGGATGTTGAACACTAGAAGTTTGTTGGTAAAGGTTAGAGGAGTTGGCATCCTGAACTCAATCAGTTTCATTATTTGTAAAAGGACAATAATCATTTGGTGCTTGTTGAATTTCAACAGGCTGGTTATTAACAGCAGAGGGAATGGTAGCATGTAATAAATCATCTTGATCATCTGCAGATGGGATCAAATTATAAGGATCAGGATGATTAAAAATGTGTATATGAACCTCATCTTCTTCAGGTGTTCGAAGTGGATGGATATCCTTAAAATAAATGACATGGGAAGGGGGTAAATATACTTGTTTAAAAAAGGACTATGCAAGAGTAGGTTGGTGGTCTTTAGAGTATATGAAGCAGATTATGATTCTCCTAATGTGTGCAGGGAAATTCAAGAAAGAATGAAGGACAAAGAGCACAAGTTCTAGAAATAAATCCTAACTTGAAACCTGAGCATGCCTCTACATTCCATCTATGTCCAATCTTGTTCCCATAGTGGAGTATTCCAACAGGTTCGTCTTCATGGAGTCACCAGGTAGAAAATATGCATTCCTCTAGGTGCCCAACTTCAGTCTACCATCTAAATCTGGAACTGTAATTTGTCGTCCCCCAGGGAAGATATCTTCACTTCCATCCCTGAAAATGGTTCTATTATGTTAGCACTTCAAGAGTCACCCTAGACTATATATTAGGTGATCTTGGTAACATACAAAGAATTCGAATTTTAAATTTGAAAGATAAGTTTTAAAGTCATAGGGATTTTACCATAGGACAATCAGATCCATCTATTGTACACATTCCCAACTATATCCTTCAGCAACAGTGGCCTTAGCAATTTCATATCAGAAAATGGGCTTAATAGATGAATGAGTAAAAGGAATAATGTGATTTGAACCTGTCAGAGATACTTCCAACACTTATGACAGTCAACTTACAGTGAAATTGTGTGTATTAACAAATCCTATATCACCAATGAAAAGAACGAAGACCTCACTCAATCATTGAATGAACAAGAAGAAAAGTAACTCAGTCACTCATTAAACATTAGTACACAAAGGAAAATAAGAAATGAAAAGGAAAATTTGATCTCCATTGATATGGAATCACAAATCTGAAAAAAAAAAAAAAAAAAAAAAAAACACAGAGAAAGAAAAAAAAAGCACAGTGATAACCACTTTGAATTCCTTTGAGTCTAAAATCCCCCCTCTTAGATCATTCTAAACCCTCTCTACTCTTGTACCATGAAATATATAGCACTATAGGTCCTTTCCATATCACCAATTCAAACTCCAATCCCTTTCCCAAAACAGAAACAGTTACAAACAGAGAATGGTACGTTTTAATTGATTTCCTTCTTTTCAGGAGACAAAATTATGAAACGTAGGCTTCAAAATGCCACTTGTAAATCTCACACTATACTAGATGTGTAAAATATGAGAATGGTTTTTGTTTATAATCTTGTTCTAAAGAAAAAACTATCCCCGTTTCTTGAAATTCATCTCCAACTGGACAAAATACGTGTCGCAAAAACATGTCTCAAACTAGAAATCATGAAAACTGAAAAAATAGGGCTCAAAGATTCCTTGGAATCTCCCAATCTGTGATACTTATGTGAAAAATGAAAGAGGTTAATATTTTTGGGTCCATTATTGACAATAACCTCCTTTGAATTTTGAAAATGCATACTGGTTCACCCTAAAATCCTCTTGGAAGTCAACTGGTTAAAAATACCAGTTCAACAGTCCTAGAACATAGTTTTCTTAGCACATTTCGTAGCACCTTCTGTAGCGCCTGTCTAAAAATGCCAATTTTTGCAGCGCCGAGCTAGGAGAAATTTGAAATCCCTTAGAATGACAAAACGGTAATGATGGAAATGAATGAATATTATGTTATTGAACTCGTATGCAGGATCAAGTTCTCTTGCTTCATAAAAAATGTTGAAACTTGGTGCTTGAGGAAGTTGGCACTGTGAAATCTCCTAATTCACCAGTGTTGCAAAATAGACCGTAAAAATAACCAAATTTTCTAGTGCAAATTCATGTGCTAACATAAAAGGAACGAAACTATGGAGCAGGTGAAGCACAAAGAGTAAATGGACTAGAACCAATGGAAATAAAAGGGAATACACCATGAATAGATGGAAGAGAGGATTTGTAGCTAGAAATTTTAGCTTAATGCGGTATTTTAAATGCATATTTTTATTAGGAAAATATATAAGAATATATGGTAGTTTCATTGCCCATAATTATAAGTTTTTGTTTGTTTTTTATATCATTCAGAAAACAAAGTTGTGGTCTGGTTCTCTCAAGACTTTTTTTGTAAATTTTGATAGTTGCTTTGCCTATGGCACAATCTTTTAATTCAAATTACTTATTCAGTTATTGTTAAAAATAAAAAGATATACCATTATGGAGGGGTAGACCACATCAAGAATTGAATATCGGTAAAGATATTTCTTAAACTCRGAGATTTATTATGGCCTCATTTTGTCTTAGATTTTCATATATATTKTTGCTAATACTAAATAACAAATAAAATTCATTTTATGACTAGATTTTGGGATTCCAATTTCCAATATAACTAGTGCAATGGTACATTAACAAAAATTAAACTAAATGTACATTAAYGAAAGGTAAAACCTAATACAGAAACAAAACCAACAAAAATTAAAAGAAGAGAAATTACTCTAATAGATTAAAACCAAGTTAACATCTAGACAAAATAAACGAAATAAATTAATATAGAACTCAAAAATACCTATTATAATAAAAATTAAGAATTTTTATTTAGAATTTTAACCTATGTTACAACATGTAGTTTACAAGTGGTTGGTCTTGCTCTTCATGAGCATGTGTTTTACATTCATCTTTTATGATTATGTGAATATAGAATAAGTTGTCTTTTCTCTTCAACTATGTATGTTTTTTGTGTGTGCAATGAAATTTTATAATATAAATATGGAAATGCATGGTTTTCTTAATTATCATGTTTCTATCTATTTTATTCAAATTAGGAATATGTTTATTTGTTCATGTGGTATTCTTCATAAGTGCCCTCTTGAATAGTTGAAAACTGAATAGATTGCATCATTGGACAACTAACAAACCATGGAAAAGTTATCATTTATACAAAGCATAAGAAATGTTGTACAAATATCCATAGTTAGAAGACTCGGGGAGTAACTATAATGCTTACGTAATTGAGTGGGATCATGCCCAAAATGAGCGAACTCAACTTGTCTTGGCCAATCTAATAATTGGCTAGTTTGACCAAACACATGAGCACTTGACGATCCTTGAAAACTCAATGTGATCAATGGAGAAAAATTAGTTGGCATTAGAAAAATGAAATGCAGAAAAAATTGTCATCTAGTCAGCTAAGTGTTATGATTTTTTGCATAGGGGTTTTCAGCAGTGAATATGCCATCTAAGAATTTATGCATCTGGGTTTGAATTATTTTTTATAACTTGATGAATATGTGAAAGGGAAAACGTTAAAGCATTGGAAACCAGTTATTGTCGTTTGACATCGAGTGGCTATAAAACCTCCCAATAGGTCTGTGAAATATGAAGAAATATTAAAGAACTCATGCACATAGTCGGAAGGATGGAAAGATGCATTTACATGAGTACACTCAATTCAAAATAGAAACATTAAAAAGAGGACGAGCTCCTTAAGTGATAGATGTTGAGTTGAAATTTGTTGGAAAGGCGGGTGCATCCTCCTTAGGGAGGAAACCAAGGCTATCTCTCTTGAAGTATGTGTTAGGTGTTACCTTGTTCAGGAGTGCATTAAAAGGGAACATTATTCTCATAATCTCTATATCATTTTGATAGTGAAAAAAGTGTGAATCTTAAATATGATAGCATTGATTTATATTGATGGTGATATCGGGGCCATTTATTAAACTATTTATTTTACACAAACAAAATAGAAGATGTTATTTTGTTGAGCTAGAGATATAAGTCAAAAATATAAAATAGCAAGTTGATATAAATAGAAACATATAACTAAGAAAAGAATCAAACTTAGTACAAGAAAATTTTGAAATTGGAACTCACTTTTTTCCTGCCATCTGATTTATCCATATTTCTATCATTGTTCATTGAATCAATTGCTAACTCGAGCAAGCATTCTACATCGCCAAGTCCTCAAAATAGGCCTTTCTTCACATTGAACATTCTAAAACATTAATGTTGAGGGAGAACATAAAATGCCACATCAAATTACACATCTCTAAAAACAATATCATTAAATGGATAAAATGAATACCTTAATGAGNTTTTCACTCTCTGAATTGATTGAAATTTATCAATATGATGGAAAATTAAAAAAGAAAAACAATGAAAATATAAATAATGCATTCGAATTGAATAAATATTACTTATCCTTCAATGGAAGAAGCAAACGGAACTATATCCTTGTGATGAAAATGTTTTAATAAATTTTAAAAGAAAATTTCTCTTAAAATTTAAAGGTATAATAATAAAACATAGGTCATAGAAACACTTACATTGAATCAATCGAAAGTTATGTTTAATTATTTTCATTTGTTGTTGCAACAATGTGTCATACCAAATGGTCACACTTATCACACAAATATAAATAAAGAAAATGATTATGAAAACTCAGAAGCACATAACCCAAATCATGAAAACAAGAATCTTTTAATCTTTGTAAATGAAACTTTTCATTAATAATTGTTTCTTCTCAAGCCTTGCAGCAAAAAAAGTCCCTTTGCATTCCAATCAAGTGCATACTTATAGCCATATCACTTGTAACCAAAATTGGTTATGCAAGCTACTTACAAGTCCACATAAATTACAAAAATAAAATATTTCTAGAACATAATCTCTCATTTTGCAGAAAGTTGTTTTCCAAGTCATTCTAACTAAGTGAGTCGATCCCAATCCTGCTTTGCTAGATATTTAAAAGTCGTCATTTTATTATAATAAATATCCACTTCAGTATATATTTCATATGTTGGGGTAATTACAAATAAATTTCTAAGTTTCTATACAAGGAAGAATTCTTCGTCCAGAAGATCAACAATTATTGGACCTTTTAACATTCATGTAATTCCTCTGAATTTATTTGTATCCTCTCCAGCTTTTATCAAAAATTACTAGTAATTTTGAAGAGAGAATAAATTTCCCTTTTTATCCCAACATTCTGGTAAACCCTTTTCAACCATTTTCTTGTAAACGATAGAAAACCATTCAACATTTATTTGTAAAGGAATTGATTTGTTCTGGGCTTGTTGAATTAGGATTCTTTTTGTAAAAACCTTTTCAATCTCCATGACCATGTTGGTTCGATTTTTAATTCCTTTTTTACTCAATTCATCATTTGATTTGGAATTCAATAACTCAATAATTTTGGTAACTATCTCAGGTCTATTTCCTATCTCTTGGAAAGAAGCTTTAACACCTTTGTCCACCTTCCTTTCCAAATCATATTATTCATCCATTATTATGATATAATCCCAAATTTTGGTGATTTCCTCAACAATTTTGTCCCAAAGAAAACATATGGCTCCTATCAAATAGTATGTTCCTCCTAATTTAGTTTTCAACAGCTCATAATCCTCTTGTATATTAGCCTTATATTTTTTATATATCTTAATCTCTTTATATCTTTCTATAATTTGATCTCTGAGAATTTTTATTTGATCATTTTGTGTAGACACTTCCTTCTTGTTATTTTTCCAATTCAATTTCTTTAAAATTTAGAAGCTAAAGCCTTAACTTTATCATCTGATGAATTTGTAGATGTTGAACCTTGTGATGATGAATATCCTTGTTTCAAAATATGAATTTGTTCTTCATATAATTTTATTTGTTCATTCATGTGAACAATTTGATTTAAAATCTGATCTTTTTCCCGTTGGATTGCTTGTAGCTCTGGAATATGCACATGATCAAGATCAATCAAATGTAACTTCTTATTTAGTATAAGAATTTCATTATATTTTGAGCTCATTATATATTACATTGGCTCCTCATCCTTAGAATTGTCTCTTAGTCTTAAGAGTTTCTTCATCAAATCCTCAATCCTTATTTTCTCTTTCCTGGTAACTACATTTTCATGTCTCATTTGTTCCTTCAATTGTTTATTTACCTTTTGTAATTTCTTTATATCAAGAGTCATATGGATGAAATATCTATTCAACAATTCTCCTATTTTTCTAAGAAATTCCATCTTATCAACTACATGAATGTGTTCAAGATCAACTGAAAAGTTTGTTGCTCTATAACTTTCAGCACTTCTATGGTTTTGATAATTAGGTTCTAATAGTGACAAATTAAATATTCCTTCTTCAAAATCTAATGTAGACAATAATATAGATTTAGAAGAATCTTGATCAATCTCAGGCAACAAAATTTGTTTGATCTCTACACTTTTTTCCTTCATTTTCTCATATTTTGAAAATATATTTTTTGGATCGATTTTTAAAAATTCTTCACCTTCTTAATTTTGGATGTTATCAAATAGAACCGATGGAAGAAAATATATTGTAAAATCATGTTTCCTTTTAGTCTCTTCTGATGTATCTTCTATAACTTCAATATCTTCTTTTGAAATTTCCTCGGTGTTTCCTTCATCCTTTGCTTCTTCTTGGAATGCTCATATTTTGACTTTGAGACAACTTGAAGCTCCTCTAGAAAACCTATTTTAAATGATTTTTCTTGTTGATGGGGTGTATCAATGACCACTATCTGAGAAACCTGAGATACAATATGTATTTTCCCTTGAAGAATCTTTTGAACATATTTCCATCTGCACAAGTTCACTATCTTCTCCACTTGATTTTTTCTATGGTGCTCATAGGAAGTTAATTGAAACTCTTGTCTTTTGGAAGATATGATTCCAAAAGGATCATACTGCCATGTTTCTCCTTGCTCAATATTCAGTCCTTTCAACATTCATTATGCAACTTGCAAAGTTTTTCTATTGTTCACAATAAAAGGTCATTTTTTTCTTTGAAACAAAATGAATATCATTTGAATTAAGAATTTTCCTTATGAATTCTAAGGAAAAAATCCTTAAGGTAAGGAATTTGGGCATCCTTAAAGGTTTAATTTTTATTTTATTGAATAAATACCAGTCTCCTAGTTTAGTTTCTGTAGAGTCATGCAAAAGTGTCTTTATTTCAGGAAAGATTCTAGGAGGAATTTCTACATGAAATAGGGTATATGATATGGCCATAAGTGTTTTGAAAGAGTATGAAAATATGACATTTTGTGGCTTCTTTCTGACTATTGGTGTCCAATGAATGACTGACACATGATTTCTAGCATTATATTTAGTTTCTAAGTTCAAATTTGAAAAGTTATCTTCTTTGAAAAGGGAAATAAAATACACTAGAGAATATTGATATCTATAGGATCTACTCAGTGTAAGTTCGGTGAGTTAATAATGCAGAGAATTACCTATATAATGTGCAAAATGGAATCTAGCAATTGGTTGGATTGTCAAAGGGAAAATAGACTTAAATAGACCTAATATAGTGTTATCCACAATCTTATCACTGTCATATCCCAAAACAACACAAGCCATGTTGATAATTTGTTGCAATATTGGTGAAATTATAATAGTTTCATAATTATCAGACTCTTTAAGAGGATTGTTATCTTTCTCCATTAAAGAAAGTGTTAAAACTTTCATGTCATGTAAATTTAAATATTTATAGACAATGTCTAAAGCTTATTCATTTAAGACCTGACCATCTATAATATTTTGGACTTTCAACATCTCACAAATAAACTCAGTTAAATTTCAAATAACAATGATCCAGTTCTGGACAATATACTCCTACAGGATGGGACATAATTCAAAGTACACCAGTGAACAAATTTCAGGAAATTATAAGTCTAAGGAACAACGAAACGAGCCAATTTCAACTCTCATTCATGAAAATAATCATGTAACTGATTATATATGTCAAAATATAGTTTATGCAATTTATAGAGATGAAATGAAGTAATTGGGTAAAAAAATTGACAATCCTTGTCCTCTAAATCATGTTCTACTGTATATAGGTTTCTGTACGTTTTAGAGCTTGATGGTTTTGTCATTTTGACAAATTGACAGGAAATGGGCCTTTATCTTCTTACTTGAAACAATTGTTGAAGAAAAACCTTGATTTTCCTGGAAAATTCGACAAAATTACACTCTGAAAAGGCTTGAGTGATTTCAAGTCACTTTTGGCTTTCATTAATAGTAACCCGTGAACTTTTATAAAAATAAACCAGCAAACAATATTTTATTTACATGCACATTTAAACAAAACATTTATTAATTTCTAATATAACCTATTTACAAATCGAATATTTACAAAACTAGTGGTTTCGGGAGCATTAGGGTGGTTTCATTTCATAGTTTTGTGCGGGGTCAAGTGGTGGTTTTGAATACCACACAATGGGGGGATGACGTGGATCCTTTTATTGACATGCAACATGGGTCAAATATTCCCTACCTCACCTCGAGAGTTATGTCAGTTTAAATGTCGATCATCCTAGGGTAGTGAGGTTCATTATAAATAGTATATATCCATGTTTTTCTGATCAATGATCCATGTTTAGTCACGATACATCTTCACACAAACACATCATTTTATTAAAATTAATTAAAATTAATCGTATTATTAATTACATTTCATTTAATTAATTGTATTTCGTTTAATTGATTGGAATTTATTAAAATTAATCGTATTTTGTTTTAAATATATAGAATATAGTATTAAAAACTAATAAAACATATTTCTATTAGTTTTTAATACTATATTCTATATATTTAAAACGAAATATGATTAATTTTATTAAATTCCAATCAATGTATACAAAGAACTCATAAATATAACTATTAAAACTAAATAAAATTTAAAACTAATATAATTAAAGCTAATAACTTAGAGCCTAGATAAGGATAAAATTTAATAAAACTAAAGATAATTTTATCTTTCGTACAATGTTTCCCAAATGGAAACCCAACCAGGTTTATGTTAAGCACCTTTTCAAACTGGTTCTTGCTCCTTTGTGACTCCTTGGTTCTAATTTGATATGGCACTAAGTCTCCATGCGACCATATACTATACCTATGGCTAAATCTTCACACAAAATCATGGTTTTCATATACAATATCTTAAGGGGTCAAATAGTGGTATTAAAATCCACTTCTGGAGGGCCACAGTGATACTAGTGTGGAACACTTGTCTTAGTGGTAAGTTTATAAACCACCATCGACACCCACACCTTTATTAAACTCTCATCTTCTCTCCTATGAGAAGTCGATGAGGATCATTGATACTTACATTGATCAACGTTCAACCTTAAATGTGATCCTACAACCCTTGTGTATTGGATCTATGATTCAACAATCTAGATTTAAACTCGTTCAAATAATGATAATAACAATTAAATCTCCCTACTGCAAGGAGTATTTTACTCGATCTCAATCGGCATGCTTCCAATGAAAAATCAAGGATCAGTCTTCCACACAATGAACTATGATCTATCGATTCAAACATTATGACATATGTATTTCCTGGGATGGAGAGAAATTATGAAATAAACAAACCAACTCTACTAATACACACAATTCTAGATTACAGAATTAACAAAGTAATTTCTAGAATACACTGGAACTTTATTTGTAATATTCAAAATGTCCCTCACAACCTACACACGTAGAATTTCTCCAAAACCACTCCTCCTCACTCGCTCGATCTGCCTAACCTCTGTCAAATTATAAAATTACAAATATATTCTCAGAGCTCTCAAAACATCTCCTGCAAAACCAACTCACTCGAAGTATCTAAGAAAACCTCTATACTAGGAATTATATCTTGAATCTCAGCAACAAACTAACAACTATGAAACAAATCAATCTTATTTTTCAAATATTAAAAAATAAAATTAGGGAACCAACTCCCTTGGTAAATGTTTTGACCTCTTAGGTTAGTTCTATAGCTTGTTGTTAGATGCTCCTGCATCAGAATTCCGACAAAGAAAATAAATGTCCATAAGGCCTTCAAGGTCTGCACCATAATTGGAAATATTTTTTGTTGTCATCTAAGTGCAATCTAGGTGCAATAAGGGATTTTGAGGCCACTGAATCCATATGTGTGATGATAATCAATGATCCAATCAATTATTCTACAAAGAGGATAGATACAAAAGTCAACATTGTCACCCAATGTTGAGCTATGACTCATGTAAACCTAGAAATGTCATTGCGAGGGAAGATTACAAAATCTTCTCCTAGTGTCCCAGATTTTGATGTGGCTGGACAGAAGGAATATCTAAACGATACCATTGAATTCATATAGTGATCATGTCCTAGAGCCTGTAACTATAGTGATTAATATAGATATTGGTTTTATACTTTTTATGAATTTGGAGTGATGAGAGATCCTATATGAGACTATGTAGTGTATTAGCGTAATATTTAGGAATTTTGGTGGAGGTGGAAGAAGGTTCTTTCTGTTCAATTGAAAAAAAAAAAATGAAAGTGAGAGAATTTAGTATCTATGGAATCATTATAGGATACAAAGTGTAGGATGTAATGTTGGACTTGGGAAGACAAGAGGGAGAGTCAATATATAATGCTTGAGATGAATATGGATAGTTGAGAGCATGTCTATTTTTTATAGTGTTGATTTTGTGCAATGGTAGTGGCACCAATGATCATGTCTAGGAGAAGAAGGAATAACAAATGTAGGGTTATATGGATGAGTAGTAAAGGCTATAGGAATATTGGGAGCACTCTAAGTGTGTGGATTGGAATGAGAATTAGGGTTTTGGGAGGATTGGTAATTAGTCCACCATTGAACTTCACATTCAACTTCCAAGGAATCTCCCAAGTCCTAGTCATGGTGTTATAACCCTAAATTGCACCATACATGCTTACCTGGCATAAGGCCATCTCAGATCCATTATTTTCCAAAGAACTTTTGAGAAACTCTTTAAAATACCTCTTTTATAAGGGCCCACGTGCCCTACTCCATTACTGCACGTGTGTACACGCTACATGACCTAAAATAGCCCGCGTGGACCGACAAAAGCACGAAAAAAGGAAAGTTGTCGACGGAACACACAGCTCTGGGTGAGTTAACTGAAACTCCTAGCCATGCATGGCCAAGGGTTCATCCAAATACCTAGCTTCTTCTATCCTATAAAATAAGGTCTAGGGGTCCCATTTGGAAGAGGAAGAAAGATAGCAAAGAAACTCTGCCCATTTGCATACTCCCATTGTCCCAACCCTTTAGCCATCCTTATGCTAGAAGAGATACAAAGAAAAGAAGTTGGAGGACAGTTGAAGAGGAGCCCAGGATCAGTTTCGCAGAGCAGTGGAATGTCTCGACTTTTTGTAAGTTGACTCATTCAAAGTAATAAAGAAAATGATTTTCCTGTCCCAATTCATGAGTTATTCATAGTTTGTTAAAGTACATATTTGAATCTCTAACCCGTTAGTCTATAGGTAATATGCATGTATAGTTGTTTCTTGTCTTGTATGTAGGTCAGCTTTGGAAGGAGAACTGTGAACAAGTGATCAAGTGTGCAATAGGATTGACATCGAACACCTGGAACAAGGTAGGTTGATATGGCCATGTATTTACTGAAAGAAATGGGATTTAAGTCTGGGGACGAAGGTAGAAAGTAGATTTTCTCTTGGTCATATCTGCATGCAAAGTATAACCCTATTTGCTAGTCTGTAAGGAGATTTCCCTCACAAAATAATTGGCGACCATACTGGAGAAGTCTCTAGGGTTTCTGGAATTTTTTTTTGGGGTAGCTTTTAGAAAAAGACTGGTTTTTCTTGCCTATTTTTTTTAGTTTCTGTAAAGTCTGAGCTAGAAAAGAGTTTGGTTTCCCATACCATCTGTCTCTGTTATTTTCTTTACTATGTTTTTTTGACACCCACAGAGGTACACGCAGCCTGCATAAGGTCTACACGCATGTACCCGCGCCCTACTCTCTTACAGCCTGCATGTGAACGTTAGCTGAAGAAGTAGTTGTACCGTGTAGAGTCCAGAGAATTTTTTAGGCAGTCATCCTCATCCCTGTTAGAATCNGAATGTCTCGACTTTTTGTAAGTTGACTCATTCAAAGTAATAAAGAAAATGATTTTCCTGTCCCAATTCATGAGTTATTCATAGTTTGTTAAAGTACATATTTGAATCTCTAACCTGTTAGTCTATAGGTAAGATGCATGTGTAGTTGTTTCTTGTCTTGTATGTAGGTCAGATTTGGAAGGAGAACTGTGAACAAGTGATCAAGTGTGCAAGAGGATTGACATCGAACACCTGGAACAAGGTAGGTTGATCTGGCCATGTATTTACTGAAAGAAATGGGATTTAAGTCTGGGGATGAAGGTAGAAAGTAGATTTTCTCTTGGTCATATCTGCATGCAAAGTATAACCCTATTTTCTAGTCTGTAAGGAGATTTCCCTCACAAAATAATTGGCGACCATACTGGAGAAGTCTCTAGGGTTTCTGGAATTTTTTTTTTGAGGTAGCTTTTAGAAAAAGACTGGTTTTTCTTGCCTGTTTTTTTTAGTTTCTGTAAAGTCTGAGCTAGAAAAGAGTTTGGTTTCCTATACCATTTGTCTCTGTTATTTTCTTTATTATTTTTTTTTGACACCCACAGAGGTACACGCGGCCTGCATAAGGTCTACACGCATGTACCCGCGCCCTACTCTCTTACAGCCTGCATGTGAACGTTAGCTGAAGAAGTAGTTGTACCGTGTAGAGTCGAGAGAATTTTTTAGGCAGTCATCCTCATCCCTGTTAGAATCAGACATTCTCAGGGATTTTCTGGGATTCTTTCTAAGTCTTGGTTGTTTGCAGTCTTGTCTCAGATTGATTTGTTTTACAATTTTTTTTTCCTTACATTGTTTGCTTTTTTTTGTTAAAAAGAGTGTCCAAGCCTTCAAGGGATCCTCGTTATCAATATCAGTGGTCTCTTCCTGGTTTGGGTTGTCTATTTTTATTTTTTCTCAGAGTTTAGAGATACACACAGCCTATACAAGGTCAGCCCGTGTGTACGTGCCCTCTGTCTCTATACAGCTCTCGTTCACACGCTTGATGTTGGATTATCAGTAGCATGCTTGTGCAGGATAGTTTTTGTTAAGGGTAAGGCAGTCATCCTTTCCCTTGATGAGATCTATACCTCTCAGGTGTTTGAATCTCTATCTTAGCAGTCAGTAGCTTAGGATTATTCTTACCCTTAGCTTGCTTTTTCTCATTTAAAAGTTGTCATAAAAAAGAATTTTTTAGGGTTTTTAGACAAGTGTGAGAGTCATTTTTTAAGTTGCTAGTGTGTGATTTCTTGGAGTGATTCTTTGCGATCTGTGATTAGGCCAGAATTGTTTTTTTTGGTTTTTTACTTGTTGGTATTTTTCCTTTTTGCTTTATCAGCATTTAAAAAAAAAATCTCTTTCATTTTCTTGTTTGGTTGAAGAGTGTGTTTCTGCATTATTAGCTAGGGAAAAGTCGTTTATTTCATAAGTTTTTGCAGTTTACTTAGATCATAAGTAGCTTGTAGTCAAGTGAAATTTCTGTTGAGTTTGTTGTCCAAAATCTTAGAAAATTAAGAAAAAAATATTTTGAAAAGTTGTTGAAATTTTGCATTAAGTAAAAGTTTTTTGTTTCCAGCTTTTTTATTCATTTTTTATTTCATCTTTTACACATCATCAGTTTCACTTTCATACCCCTTGACATAATACAAAGCCATAAAATTAACACTAAATCTAAAATTTATTAGACTTTTATGTTTGTAGGGTTAACC
>JZKD02S1765935.1:30384-42474 GCA_000966675.3 Picea glauca | reverse complement strand
AGTCAAAAGACTTCCCTCTATGACTCTCGATGTCCAAATCCCCAATATGGGTGATCTCACGACACGCATCCGCTCTCAGATGAATGGCTCAAATTTCCTCGAGACTTTGCTACTCATGAAGTCAAGATGCTCACCTTTGTGAGTCCTGGTGCCCAAATCTCTGAAATGGATGATTCTGCGACACGCGTCCGCCCATACATGAATGAATCAGATTCTTTTGCCCCTTTGGGAATTTTAGGACAAAATTCTCGACCTCCTATCCATCGATATGCCGAAATGCCAAAAATCTAGCACGTCGTCAATACGAATCCCACAATGGAACTTCCCACCTTTTTGGAGTTTCATACTTCGTGACTTCGTGAATCCTGATGTTAAGATTTCGGTTCTTGAACCCAAAAAACCCTGAAATACCGAGTTCCGATGCACTTCACCAATAAATGGCTCACACAAATCCTTTCGCCCCTTCGGGACTTCGCCTTTCGCAGCCTCACGAATCTTGAGGAAAGGGTTTTAACTCTTCAACTCACGAATCCACGAAATGAGATTACACGTGAAATCCAACGGTCCTTGTCGACTCAGATCCTACAGTCTGATTTCTCCCGAACTTAAAAGTTGAAAATAGGCTTACCGTAACTCCCCTACTCCTCTGCAAGATTTACGGCTCTTGGGACTTCGCGAATTCTCCACAGAGAATTCCAACCATCCAATGCCTCCTTGACGACTCTTGTGAAGTGAACACGATATTCCTTCACTGATATTTCAAGATTTCAAGAGGAACATTCTTCCTCGTACAGGGTTACTAAGACTTGCACCTTCAAATCCTTTTTCTAGGTTTTTGGTGAGCTTTCTAAGAAGGGTGTCTCTATGTGGAGATCTATCTAGGGTATTACCTGAGATGGATAAGGGTATAGATTTCCCGAGAATAGACTTGAAGTCTGAATTAATTCAATATGTGTATAAATAGCGATTTATAAAACATAAGACATATGTAGTCTTTTCATTATCAGCGTTCAACCACCATTTCTAGATCAAAACACTACATAGGAAGTATTATACTCAATCCATTCATAAAACTGCACAGACTGTGAGCATAAATGTTAGCATATAAATTTCAAGATGAAAAATGTAAAACACTTATCAAAAATAACACCAAATGTGATTGCAACTGCTGAGAGGGGTGCTCATTTCCACCCAATTGTAGGGTCAACGACTCCCAACGAATTTACCACTAGACACCCCCGAGCTGAGACCACGATGTTGTGAGACTGCGTCTCTATTTTCTAGTGACCGAGAATGAAGGTTACTCTTCTTCTCCATTGTCACCCACTCTGTGTTTTTCCAAAGTTCTCTTTCTTCCTTCCCTTGCGTCTGCCCCCTAATCGCCCACTCTTCCTGCCTTTTCTCTGTTCGGCAAGGTTGAGTGTGGCACGATTTTCCTCACAACAGTCAGGTATGAGGACTCTATGGATGGGTGGTTCACCCCCATCCCTCATTACTCATGAGGATCCCTTTACCTACCAATCCTGATGAGTCATTTAATTTGGGGCCAACGAGCCACTCTTGGTTCTCTGGGCTAGTGAAGTCCAAATACGGTATTGTTTTCGGTGGAAGTTAATACCACATTTCTAGGTGCCTTCCACCACCTTTCTTCAGCCATCGTGGTCTCTTTTTCAACATATCCCTCTCAGCATTCCTGTGATATATATTCATAATATTATTCACATTCATCGACCTTTTTCACAAGGTCCATTCACACCACACATTCACATTTTTGAGTTTGCCACAGTTTATGGCCAGTATATTTATTTTTATAGACTGGGGGTAACAGGGTGTTACAATTCCCTCCCCCTTAAAGGAACATCACCCTCAATGTTCTTATCTATCAACATGACATGCATGTACAGAAGTAAAAAAAAATCGGATATGCCTGTCTCATGGCATCCCCCATTTCCCATGTAGCCTCATCTAGGCAAAAATGTCTCCATTGCACCTTGACTTGTGCAATGGTTTAGTTCCAGAGTGAGGTTTCCTTTGTCTAGTATTCACTTAGGTTCTGGTAGAAATTCTCCCTCCAGTTCCACCTGGATCACAAACCAATCAATTATATGATTAACATCATGTACATATTTCTTCAATAATGAAACATGGAAAACATTATGTGATTTTACTATGGGAGGAAGTGCTAGCCTATAGGCTACAGATCCCACTCTATCTAGAACCTCAAAGGGTCCACAATACCGAGGTGCCAACTTGGCACAAGCCCCCATTTTCAGAGAAATTTTCTTGGTCCTAACTCTGAGATATACATGATCTCCTGCTTTGAAATCTCTTGGAGTTCTCTTTTGGTTGGCATAACTTTTATGTCGGTTCTGAGTGACCTTCAGGTTTTGTTTTATCTGAGTCACTTGCTGTTCCATTTCTTTCAACATGTCGGGTCCAAAATAAATCCTGTTTACGGGATTACTCCAACTGACTGGAGTGTTACATGGTCTACCATAGAGTACTTCGAAGGGACTCATCTTTAAGTATGTTTGGTAGCCATTGTTGTAGGCGAATTCTACCAGTGGTAGGTAGTCTTCCCACTTCTTGGGTTGGTGCATTACATGCATTCTTAGCATGTCTTCAAGTATTTGGTTCACTCTTTATATTTGTCCATCATTTTAAGGGTGATAGGAAGTTCTAAACAACAATTTGGTTTCTAAGCTACTTCCAAAAGTTAGAAGTAAATTTCGTGTCTCTGTCGGACACGATCTCTTTTGGCATACCATGCAGTTTGAATATCTCCTTCATGAATACCTCGGTGATATCGATTGCTTTGATAGTGGATTTGACAGGGATAAAATGGCCAGACTTACTCAGTTTTTCAACCACCACCATAATGGTATCATTCTGTTTGTTTGCGGTTGGTACTCCAGTGATGAAATCCATGGAGATGGTTTCCCATTTCCATTCTGGGATTGGTAGAGGTTGTAATAATCCTGCTGGGTGTTGGTGTTCTACTTTAACTTGTTTGCACTCTATGCATTTGGCCAAGTACTCAGCTATGTCTTTCTTCATTCCATGCCAACAGAATTATCTCCTAGTGGTCGTGATCATCTTTTGGTATCCTAGATGACCAGAGTAGGGTATTTTATGTAGTTCATCCAGTATGAACCTCTTCAAGTCGTCACAATATGGGATATAAAATCTACTTTTGTAAGTTAGCAGACCTCCTTAAGTCATCTGGTAGCCTTCATATTTTACTCTGGCGGGTTCTTTTTGTAGGTACATGGTCACGGTTTAGATGAAGGGATCTATCTCTTATGCATTTATGACTATGTCTTTGACATCTGTCTCGCAGGTGCTCACCACTACTAGGTGAATTGTTTTCATACTTCTGCTAAGGACATCGACCACCCTATTTTCCTTTCCTTTAATGTGTTTGATCTCGAAATAAAACTTGCTAAGGAGGGCCATCCACCTAGCTTGTCTAGCATTGAGATTTGGTTTATAAAACAGGTATCACAATCCACAGTGATCTGTCATAATCACAAAATTTCTTCCCATGAGGTAATGCCTCCACATTTTCAAGGCATGCACTATGGTAGCCAGTTCTAGGTCATGGGTCACATAATTTACTTCATGCTCGTTCAATTTTTGGGATTCATAGCATATCACACTTCCTCCCTGCATAAGGGCTCCTCCGAGCCCTTCCTTATAGGCATCTGTGCACACGAGGAAGTCATCTTCTAGATCAATGATTTTCAGCATGGGTGCATGGGTCAATAGATGTTTCAGGGTTTGAAATATTTCTTCACATTTCTGTGTCCACAGGAATTCCATCCCCTTCTTCTGGAGGGTAGTGATTGGACAACCAATCTTGGAGAATCCTTTTATAAATATCCTATGGTATCCTTCTAGTCCCATAAAGGATCTGATGTCTGAAACATCCTTTGGGGTAGGCCATTCCATGATAGACTTGATTTTTTCAGGGTCTACCGCTACTCCTTCTTCAGAGAGAACATGGCCTAAGTAATGTATTTGCTTCTGGAAGAATTCACATTTGTTGAATTTGGCATAGAACTGATTTTCTCTTAGCACTTGCAACACAAGTCTAAGATGCTCTTCATGCTCTTTTCTGTTCTTGGAGTAAATTAATATATCGTCAATAAATACAAGGACAAATTTGTCCAGGAACTTGCTGAGTACATTGTTCATCAAGCACATAAAAGTGGCAAGGACATTGGTCAACCCAAATGGCACCACCACAAAATCATAGTGCCCATACCTCATTCGGAAATAAGTTTTATGGATGTCTTCACCCTTGATTCGGACTTGATGGTATCTCAAACTCAAATCAATCTTTGAGAAAATAGACGCACCCCCCAATTGATCGAACATGTCATCGATCTTGGGCAAGGGGTACTTGTTCTTTATGGTTACCTTATTGAGTTTCCTATAATCTATACATAGTCTAAGGGTATTGTCCTTCTTTTTCACGAACATGACTGGTTCTCCCCATGGAGACACACTCGGCTGAATATAGCCCTTATCCATCATTTCTTTTAATTGCAACTTGATTTCAACTAACTCGGGTGTGCTCATCTGGTAGGGTGTCCTAGACATCGACACCACTCCCGGTGCAAGTTCTATCAAGAAGTCTATGTCCCTTATCAGAGGTAAACCCGGTACCTCTTCCAGAAACACATCTCTATATTCTCTCAGGATAGGGTGATCGTCAAGGCTTGGTTTGTCTCCTTCGATTGTTTTCAACACTTGTATTGCATATAGGGGGCATCCCTTTTGGCAATACTTTCTCATTTGTAGAGATAATATTTGTCTCACCGAAACAGGTTTTTGGATCCCTTAAAGGGTTATCTTTTTCCCTTCTTTACGTACACATTCTAAGGTTTTGTGATAACAGTCCAATATGGCTTTATGGGTGGCTAGCCAGTCCATACCAATCAGCATATCATACGATCCCAGGGGTAATATGTTAATGGTTGCTTGGGTGGGGAATCTACCCAACATCAATTGGGAGGCTGGTATAACCTCTGCTACCCTTCTTTTGGTGCCAGTGGCTAACTGTACCAACCATGGCTTGGTATGTTTTTGTGGCTATTGTTTACACTTATCAACAGCTTTAGGGGCTATATAACTCAAATTTGAACCAGGGTCAATTAAAACAGACACTAGATGGTTGGAAATCATACCTTCTATTTCTACTACTGAAGCTTGGTGGTCGTCTTGGTTATTATCCAAGGCTGCATAAATTTGTGGCTCACTCATGGCCACATCATTGACAGTAGTAGCTTCTTGGATGTTATAAATCATCCGACTATTATGTTTTCGGTGTGGACAGTCTCTCAATATATGTTCTTCCCCGCAACCCCAGTATTTCAAAGGTTCTCTCTTTGGGTTATCAGTCTTAACTGATATGGGTCTAGAAGTCTTATTTCCACTCNCATATAAATTTCAAGATGCAAAATGTAAAACACTTATCAAAAATAACACCAGATGTGATTGCAACTACTGAGAGGGGTGCTCGTTTCCACCCAACCATAGGCTCATCGACTCCCAATGGATTTACCACTAGCCACCATCGAGCTAAGACCACGATGTTGTGAGACTACGTCTCTATTTTTCAGTGACAGAGAATGAAGGTTACTCTCCTTCTCCACTGTCACTCACTCTGTGTTTTTCTAGAGTTCTCTTTCTTCCTTCGATTGCGTCTACCCCCTGATCGCCCACTCTTCTTGCCTTTTCTCTGTTCGACAAGGTTGCGTGTGGCACGATTTTCCTCGTAGTGATCAGGTCTAAGGACTCTATGGATGAGCGGTTCACCCCCATCCCTCATTACTCATGAGGAGCCCTTTACCTACCAATCCTGACGAGTCATTTAATTCGGGGCCAACAAGCCGCTCCTGGTTCTCTAGGCCAGTGAAGTCCAAATACAGTATTGGTTTTGGTGGAAGTTAACGCCACCTTTCCAGGTGCCTTCCAGCACCTTTTTTCAGCCATCATGGTCTCTTTTTCAGCATATCCCTCTCAGCAATCCTGCAATATATATTCATAATATTATTCACATTCATCGATCTTTTTCACAAGGTCCATTTACACCACACATTCACATTTTTTAGTTTTCCACAGTTCATGGCCAGTATAGTTATTTTTATAGACTGGGGGAAACAGGGTTTTACAATCGGGTTCATCCTTCCCTCAAATTTTTTCCATCATCATCCTAGACTAATATCAGATCCAATGCATGTCCTCCATGAGTAACTAATAATCCTCTTATTTCTTTAATCATTGTTTAAAATGCAGTGACCTCAAATATCATAGACCAATAAAAATACAAATGATGTAGAAGAAGACCTAGTCAATAAGGATAAAGATATCTTTGACCCTGTCCTCTCTTTCAACTTCTCTGAGCTATATCAGTAAATAAAATAATAACTTTCTAATATTTTTTACCATTACTATGCACGGGGATCTGACCTCGCTAAATTGTTTATACCCCGGGGCCTATCAATTCCTAGAATTTGTCGTCTAGTGTGTCGAAAACTATATCCCCTCAAAACAAACTGTAATTTCTTCTTTTAGGTCTATTCTTATCAAGATAACCCCTCAGTCAATTTATGAAACGTTTATATGGCCATTGAATCGATACAGTGAGTCATTAAATGATCTTATAGAGTCCATATGTTTCACAGATCTTAAACCTGAGGAGAGGGTTACCTTGCTATATTCATTTATGTGCAAAAACCTCAACGTCCCTAATGATAATACTGTCATCGATTTTGAATTATTCCCTGAGAACTCTCAAAGGATTATTTCCATAATTTCTATGATTTTGGAGAAAACGATGATTTAACTGTAGATGAGCTTGAGTTGGGTATCATGGCTTCTATATGTCCAATTTCAACCAAGCCCATTACCAAATTTAATTTTCCCTAATTTGTAGCCAAAAAAATCCACTATCATTTCTATGAAATCGAATCCCTTCGAAGTTTCAGATATCAATCATATTTGGTTCACCTCTTCATGTTTTCACAAGTTTTCCATTTTATGTATCTAGAGTTAAAAATTAAAGATGACCGTGGTAACTCTAATTCAGTCATTAACTGGACTCTTGCCATTATGAAGAAACCTCTAAATGTTGGATTTCCTCACTATATTAACCAGTACATGGCCGAATCTTACCAAATAATATTCAACAAAAATACCCCTAGAATCTTTCCTAAGTGTAAAAAATGCTTATACTTTAGTCCATACATAGGGGTAGGAGATTGGTATATTTTTAGCATTACACTAAAATAAGGGTTTATGGTTTCCAACTCTATCCTTTCATGCTACTTGTTTTCTTAACTCCTAGAATTTTTTCTCTTGAATATATCAGGAAAAGGTTAAACACAAATGAGTTTCATTTTGTGCCTAAGAAACATAAGGTGACTTTCAAATTGAAAAACAAGGTAGTTCCTTTTATTGTTAACAACAAGGAAACACTACAGATTATAGCAAAAAATATTTTAGCTATGGGTTTTCAACAAGGAGAACCATGGAATTATGACCCTCATGGTATAATCTCTTCAAATAATACCTCACATGGGAAAGATCCTTATCAACACCAACAAAAATTTGAACTAGAGTTGTTGGAAAATCATGATAGTTCCCAGAATGTGCAAAACCTTCTGTAGACTCATGCTAACATATCAGATTAGCATGTGAAGTCTTTATTTGTGTAAACACCTCAACATTTTGACGAGACATACAAAACGAGGATTCCAGTGTCAATGTAAAAATATTTAGAGACAGAAGAAGGTGCATCACATAAAAGGTAGAAATTGGATACATTGGATGAAGAATAATATTAGGAGGTACAGAAAGAAATAACACCAGTTGACAGAGGTCATTTCATGATAGTAGAAATAAAAACTTCAACAAAGTCTAAAATTCCATGAGATAAAAGTGAAATTAAATCATTGACTGCAAATCAACCCATTGATTATGTAGATCAATTTATGGAAATCAGAAAAACAGGTGCAATTATTAAGAAGAATAGTCTTCCTCATATTTTTGAACATGATACATATCAAGCTAGAATGATATCATTTGTGGATTATGAAAAGGGAAACTAAACTTAGTTGTTATAGAACAAAAAGAGAAAAAACAAGTGACAATGTTTCCATTGATATGAATGTAGTACACCCATTGGGAAAATTTTATCTGCGCAGGAAAACTGGAGAAATGATAAAGAGAGATTCTCTAATAGAAAACCTTGGGATTAAAAATCTTCGGGCCTTGAATGAAAAACTCAAAACTCAGCTAAAAAATGAAAAATTGGGAAATATATCAAGGAAGACAAGGATAGAGGAATTAGAAAAGTGGATAATTGTAGTGACCGAATTAATTTAACATCAATTAATTCTACAAACAAAATAGTAACTGCTACTTGATTTCAGAAAATTCAATAATTCCTTTTAATTTAGCACATATGCATTTTAAATTTATCAACGAATATTAATTTTGTAATAGAATAAAACAAATACATAATTTTAAAATACCTTGGTCTGATGCTAATTCCTCCGTTGATCTGGTTGTTCGTTGCTGAACTGGATCCAACACTGCCCAAACCTTGTTCCACCCTGNAAATGATCTTATAGAGTCCATATGTTTCACAGATCTTAAACCTGAGGAGAGGGTTACCTTGCTATATTCATTTATGTGCAAAAACCTCAACGTCCCTAATGATAATACTGTCATCGATTTTGAATTATTCCCTGAGAACTCTCAAAGGATTATTTCCATAATTTCTATGATTTTGGAGAAAACGATGATTTAACTGTAGATGAGCTTGAGTTGGGTATCATGGCTTCTATATGTCCAATTTCAACCAAGCCCATTACCAAATTTAATTTTCCCTAATTTGTAGCCAAAAAAATCCACTATCATTTCTATGAAATCGAATCCCTTCGAAGTTTCAGATATCAATCATATTTGGTTCACCTCTTCATGTTTTCACAAGTTTTCCATTTTATGTATCTAGAGTTAAAAATTAAAGATGACCGTGGTAACTCTAATTCAGTCATTAACTGGACTCTTGCCATTATGAAGAAACCTCTAAATGTTGGATTTCCTCACTATATTAACCAGTACATGGCCGAATCTTACCAAATAATATTCAACAAAAATACCCCTAGAATCTTTCCTAAGTGTAAAAAATGCTTATACTTTAGTCCATACATAGGGGTAGGAGATTGGTATATTTTTAGCATTACACTAAAATAAGGGTTTATGGTTTCCAACTCTATCCTTTCATGCTACTTGTTTTCTTAACTCCTAGAATTTTTTCTCTTGAATATATCAGGAAAAGGTTAAACACAAATGAGTTTCATTTTGTGCCTAAGAAACATAAGGTGACTTTCAAATTGAAAAACAAGGTAGTTCCTTTTATTGTTAACAACAAGGAAACACTACAGATTATAGCAAAAAATATTTTAGCTATGGGTTTTCAACAAGGAGAACCATGGAATTATGACCCTCATGGTATAATCTCTTCAAATAATACCTCACATGGGAAAGATCCTTATCAACACCAACAAAAATTTGAACTAGAGTTGTTGGAAAATCATGATAGTTCCCAGAATGTGCAAAACCTTATGTAGATTCATGCTAACATATCAGATTAGCATGTGAAGTCTTTATTTGTGTAAACACCTCAACATTTTGATGAGACATACGAAACGAGGATTCCAGTGTCAATGTAAAAATATTTAGAGACAGAAGAAGGTGGATCACATAAAAGGTAGAAATTGGATACATTGGATGAAGAATAATATTAGGAGGTATAGAAAGAAATAACACCAGTTGACAGAGGTCATTTCATGACAGTAGAAATAAAAACTTCAACAAAGTCTAAACTTCCATGAGATAAAAGTGAAATTAAATCATTGACTGCAAATCAACCCATTGATTATGTAGATCAATTTATGGAAATCAGAAAAACAGGTGCAAATATTAAGAAGAATAGTCTTCCTCATATTTTTGAACATGATACATATCAAGCTAGAATGATATCATCTGTGGATTATGAAAAGGGAAACTAAACATAGTTGTTATAGAACAAAAAGAGAAAAAGAAAGTGACAATGTTTCCATTGATATGAATGTAGTACACCCATTGGAAAAATTTTATTTGCGCAGCAAAACTGGAGAAATGATAAAGAGAGATTCTCTAATAGAAAACCTTGGGATTAAAAATCTTCGGGCCTTGAATGAAAAACTCAAAACTCAGCTAAAAAATGAAAAATTGGGAAATAGATCAAGGAAGACAAGGATAGAGGAATTAGAAAAGTGGATAATTGTAGTGACCGAATTAATTTAAAATCAATTAATTCTACAAACAAAATAGTAACTGCTACTTGATTTCATAAAATTCAATAATTCCTTTTAATTTAGCACATACGCATTTTAAATTTATCAACGAATATTAATTTTGTAACAGAATAAAACAAATACATAATTTTAAAATACCTTGGTCTGATGCTAATTCCTCCGTTGATCTGGTTGTTCGTTGCTGAACTGGATCCAACACTGCCCAAACCTTGTTCCACCCTGCCAACTAGGACAACTTCCTAGCTCCAGGATATCATATGGATATCTTGGCCCTGGTGCCCAAAACCTCTATGTTATCCACAATTTTGGTCGTCGTGATGATGTCGTGATGATGTTATGATGATGGAAAATCAAGCTCTTCACTAAGAACACTTTCCTGAGAAAAGTTACATTTGTCTTCTTCCAAAAATCATGCTTTTAAAGGATGTTCGCAGGCTACCTATATATCTGCCTACGAGAATGCCTGATTCTCACAGGCTGCATTAAGCTAGGGTGTGAAGGGTTCACACTGTAACGAACTGTCAGGGTGCAAAAATGTTCCAAAGGAAGGAAAAAGATGAAATATCGAACCTTCTAGAACAGAATCTTCTAGAAACATGAGTTGGCTTCAAATGGTTATTCAGGTGCTGGCATTCCAGATATCTTGGGATAATTTCCTATCCAAGTAACTAATCCACTCTCTCTTATAAATTGAGAAGATTGCTCATGGAAAGGGTTAAGCAAGCCAGCAGCAAGATAGCAAGAGATTGATTGGAGAACTAGTGCAAGACTATATGGAGGACTGATGCTACAACAGCTAGAGACAACAGCAAGGTCATCAAAGGTGGTTGATTTTCTTCATGCATGAGAAAGTGTGTGTGTCAGAGCTAGGAGCCATCGAAAGGAGATCTACAACATCAAGGCTCAAGTTGTAAGTTTCACTTTCAATTAATTCAATACAGTAATATGTCCCTTTCCTATAAAGATGATGTCATTTTATTACATAACTCCTTGATCATATGTATAGATTAGCTATTGAATGTATTGATCTGCCTTCACTTCGATTGGTTTGAACTGTTATAATCTGAACGGGACAAGAGCATTGGAGCGAATCTTGGAACAACAGAAACCTAAGGAAAGTGTTCATAAGGTATGTCCATGATCCTCATCTCTTAGTTCATTCAATAGGCTACATCTAGGGAAAGTGTATTATTCTGTCCTGTTTTGTTCTAGATCCAGGTGGATCTAGGGAGATCGGTTTGTGTCTGCACTCACGGATTTATCCTGAAACACTCTAGCAAACCAGTGCCCCCTGTACTAATCCTCCCAACTACAAAACTCAGACTCTCCTCTCTGCAAATACAAGAGAACCCTCCAAAAAATAATATCCCTCATAGAATGATCCTCCTTCCTTCCTTCGTAAACCTCCCCTCATATCCCTCCTTCACCGCTCTTTCACCCCATTTATTTCCTTACCTACCCATAGTTAATGCCCCTTATCCAATTATTTAATGTTCTCTATCCGTTTATTAATTCCCCTTATCCCTTCCATATACGTAACCTTTTTTTAATTTAAACAATATAATTTATTAATCCCTTTAATTCTTTACTTAATTAATTAATGAGTGAATTAATAATTAATTAATCCTTGAAAGTCATGAACAAGTAATTAATAATAATTAATTAGTTAATGTTATTTAAGAAATAATTATTGTTTAGCTAACTTTTAGGATAGTTA
>JZKD02S1765935.1:5941-30374 GCA_000966675.3 Picea glauca | reverse complement strand
TGTTCTCTCTAAGGCAGGACAACACTATTCGCAAGTGTTCCTCATGTTCTCTTTCATTCTTGGAATAGATGAGGATTTCATCTAAAAAGACTTGTACAAAATGGTCTAAGTACTTTCAGAATACGTCGTTCATGAGGCTCATGAATACTGCTGGCACATTGGTCAATCCGAAAGGTACTACAACAAACTTGTAATGTCCAAACTGAGTTCGAAAGGTAGTTTTTGGGACATCACCTTCCTTAATCCTTAACTGATGATACCCTGATCACAAATCAATCTTGGAGAATACTGCTTCTCCTTTCATATGATCGAAGAGGTCACCTATTCGCGGCATTGGGTACCTATTTTTCACTATAGCACGGTTCAAGTCCCTATAGTCTATACACAGTCGTAAGGATCCATCCTTCTTCTTTACAAAAATTACTGGTGTGCCCCAGGGTGAAACAATGGGCCTTATTAACCCTAAGTCTAGTAACTCTTTCAACTGCATTTGCAATTCACAAATTTCCAACATTGTCATCCAATACGGAGTCTTGGAGATTGGTTCTACACTGGGTTTTAGCTCAATGGTAAAATAAAGCTCCCTCTTAGGAGGTAACCCTGGTAACTCATTCAGAAAAAACATCTTTAAATTCTGACAATACTGGGTACTGATCTAATGAGGGTCCCTTCCTTTCATTCACTTCTTCTACTACATATAATCGAAACCCTTGTCTCAAGAATTGCTTAACCTTCATAGTTGATATAAAGCATAATGACACTTTTCTCTGTACACCATGGATCTCTATTGGTCTTCCTTCATCGTCGACACAAAGCACCCTCTTTGCAAAACAATCTACCAAAACTCGGTGAGATGCTAACCAATCCATTCCAGTGATTAGGTCATATGCCCCGAGAGCAGTGATGTATACCTTTAACCTAGTAGTACACACTCCCAGGTCTACTATACAATTATCAACACTAGATTCTACCTCTTGTTTTTCCCCCGAAGCCATCTCGACTTGTTTAAAGTCATCATGCTCGTATACTGCCAACCCACTCTTTTCTAATGTAGATGGTGAAATGAAACTATCTATCGCACCAGAATCAAAAAAAATATTGACATTGATATGATTTAGCATACCTGATGACTCCACCATTGTGGATTGATGCTGCTACTTGCTCTCCCCATCGGTGCCTTTCCTTCTCTATGCATGAACCCTGATTGTAACTTTGGGCAGTCACATTGGTAATGGAGTCCTCCGCACCCCCAACAGGTAACATAAGATTGAACCTGTGCATTGTTATGTGACTGTCTCTAAAATGAGTTCCTTCCCCTAGAACCCTTGCCCCTACTAGTTGTTCCCTAAGATGGTCGTGGACCTCTCTGAGTTGTTGGTGATGAACAAGATGCTGCACTCGCTGCCATTGAAATCCTTGTATCTACTGTCCTTGGTGTGACTCTGTTACCATATGGTGGTGGCCTTGAGCCCCTTCCCCTAGGAAATGTCCTCAGTGCCTTTCCTATGAATCTAGGGCAATGCAAAAATGTCGGTCTTGTACCCCCAGTTAATTTCATGTGTTCTTCCGCATAACACACATTGTCCACCACTTTCACTACTAAATATGGTTTCCACATCCGCACCATAGCTCTTATCTTAGGATTCAATCCATAGACGAAGCACTCTGCCTGTCGTTGTTCATTGTCCATATATGAAACATATTTGACCAGTTCCATAAATCTGATCTCATATTCTTCTATAGTTTTGTTTCCCTGTACTAAGGCATGAAATGCCCCTACCTGTTGTTCCTTGTAGTATGATGGTATATATTTCCTTCAGAACCTCTCCTTGAAAAGTTCCCAAGATACTGTGTCTGGGGTAAGGTGCAGTTGTCTTTCCAGGTTTCCCCACCAGTTCAAGGTGTTGTCTCTTAACTAAAAAATGGTGATATTTGCCTTTGAGTTGGATGCATAGTCCCTTAAGGAAAAACACCTTGTCATGCCTTCCAACCATGCTTCCGTGAGTTCACTGGCGTGACCCCCAGCAAAATCTGAAAGTTTGATCTTCTGCAATTCTCACGTGATGTCTTCAGGTGGAGGTCCTCCCCCTGAATCCCTTGATGCTTCTGGATTACCCATTCTAGACGGTGGGGGTTCCACTTCAGTCCTTTCCAGTTGTCGACCCTTCAAAGTCTCATTAATGGCTTCCAACGAGCGCAATATGAGAGCTAATTCGGGCGATGGTGGTGGTGGCAATGGTGGTGTTGGTGGTGCTTGCGACGATGCTCCCCTGCCTCGACTCCCTCGAGTCCTAACCATCCTGTATGATTTATCCTGCATTAACCAAAGTTGTTAGGGTGAGTTCCAAGATGTTTCAAATTGGTGCTACTCATACTAGAAACAGGGTTAGGCGTAAGTTTTCTTTACTTGTCTGTAAAAAGACATTACTCCTTTAGGGGATTGGCTAGGTTAGGGTTAGGATTAAGCGTCTAAGCTTTATTTCTTCGCCCCTATAAAAAAAAAACTATTGGTTCCCTTGCCCTGTAGCTATTCTAGCCTTGCGCCATACTCGCCAATTCCTATGCTTACTCTCCTAGTGCATATGCCGCCTCCTTCCCGCTTGTCCTAGTCTAAGCCCTTTTAACTTTTTTCTTATAACTAAATATCCTCTGATGCTTGAATCGGGAGATTTTCCTTGGCGTATAGTGTTGGCATTGTCGATTGTTGCATTGAGATTTAACGTTGACTTTGACTGGTGGAATGGAGTGGAGGGACTTGGCGCTTGGCTCGACGAATTGTATGTACGGTCTCGTGAACCTGACGCTTGGACAATCAGAGTTTATACTTGGGATACAAGGATTAGCGGCGCCAAATAAGCCTTTACCTTGATTTCCGGTGCAGTCACTACTTATGATTCAACTCGGTTAGCTGACTACAGATCAATAGGTTAGGTAATAAGCCAATTGGTCTTAATCTCCATACTGTATCCTCCTAATAATAATACTACTCTTATCCTGATAGTGTTACCATTAATCTAAATAAATAAAAGAATTTATTTGTAAAGACCTATGAGGGCACGTTGGTGTTAGTGTTCTTTTTAAGGCGCTTCGCTTGGTGGGGGTCGTGGGTTCAAAACTCTTTAATTAAGTGAAACAATTCAAAAAAAAAAAATTCTCGTTTAAAAAGACAAAATACTTAATTAAATTGGTTAAATTAGCATGTGTAAAGACCTAATTAAATGAAATTAATTAAAATTTTAAACTAATTTAAAACAATTTAACTTAAGAATTTAACCAATTTAATTATAATTAACTACCTATAATTAAAATTAACTGTAAATAATTATGATACCAACCAATTCAACTTAAGAATTTAAAATTAAAAAAAATAATTCTGAAACTTTATTTTAAAATAATTATAATTAAAATAAAAAAATTAAACAATTAATTTATTACAATTAAAATAAAATAAAAATAAAAAAAAAGAAATTACTCGTGAAATACTATATATATATAAGAAATCAGCATCGTGGGTCTTCGCATGAGGCCCACGTGCCCCCTCCCCCAGGTGCTCATCCCTTTCGAGACTCCTCTTCATGGCCTCATGTGCACTGGTGCTGGTCTGGTCATGGCTTTGTGCATGGCGGTGGCGCTGAAGAGCTGTTAAGTATAGAATCATTGGTATCTGTGGAGGAGTTTCAGCGATATGGACGCATTTCTCTCATCCTTCCATGAGAATTCAATCATGGTTGATGGCAACTCACCAATCTTTCTTCAATTAAATTTGACCTACGAAATCTCATCTGTCTTGCTTCCTGATAGCTTCAATTAAATTTGACCTTCAAGGTCTGGAACTGGTATCAATGGTAGCTTGGATTTGAATTGGGTTCTGAAAACACATGCTTTTTAGGAAGGCAAGTTGTGTTTATGTTTATGTTTATTTTTTTCGATGAGTTATTCAGTGAGGTTCCTCTCAAGGTTTCAAGCCTACTAGAATATTGGTTCCTCTCAAGGTTTCAAGCCTACTAGAATATTGGTTCCTCTCAAGGTTTCAATCCTACGTGAGATCTTTCTCAAAGGAGTTATCGCAACACAATGGCAACTTCGTCCGTAGATTTTCCAGGTGAGGGATTTAACCTTGTTTCGACTGTATAATAGTTTCTGTAAAAAAAAAGAATAACGAATATTCCAGGTGGCTTAAGTGTCGTTTCGAATCTCATTGCTATCATTTTTAATCTATGACTGACTGTATTAACTAGTTGTATTCTGAGTCTAATCGTATCTAATCTTACAGTCTCTTTCACTAATATAATATTCAAATTATTTGTCGGTAGTTATGAAAGATTTTTATTCTCGGCATTTAATTTTAAAGGATATTCCAGGTTGTAACTTAGGTAACGTGAGACCGAACTTCGATTTCACATTCTTTATACTGAACAATATTAAGGTTTACAGGAACCCTTAAAAATTATGATATCTATGGCACTCATATGACACTTTAACTCATATTTTGTTTCCCCAAAAACTGTTTGAATCCATCAACCCTGTTTTGTGAGTTATTTGTTAAATTGTCTCTATGAGATGTATAAATATGTATACATCGACACCAAGGAATCTCGGTCCTGGTAAACATGAGTCCTAGAATTTTAAATAAGTATATTTATTTTTACGATATATAATTCCTTTCTTTCTTTGAGTCGCACCCAGGTTGGGTATTCGAGCTCATGACATCCTTCTCGTCAATGACTCTGGTTTCCTTTATAATTTTTTTTTTTAAATCAAAGCTATTCGAAACTTATTGAATTTATTGAGGTTGTTTTCCTATGTGGTTATTTTTTGGATGGATTAAGACCTCAAAGGTTCTTGGGATTTATCTTAACCTTTCAGATATTTCTTCATATGTTATCAAATAATACGTGGTATTTTTTTTTAGGGAGGTGGGTTTCCTTTAGGGTTTTGAATTAAATTCTTAGTGAGGGTAGTGTTTCATAGTACCTTCCAATTGACGGGAGGTGAGATTTGGTGAGGGAAAATGCATACATATGCATGCCCTGACTGTGTTATCAGATCTTAAGATGTACATATTGTAAAGGAGATCTTGAAGCGGTGGGAATTTATTCTGGGTATTGATTTCTTTTGCTCTTCGTTGACATTCTTTTGCGTTTTTGTATTGTTGTCGAGCTTTCCTTATTGGTTTTTTTTTTGCAGTTCTATTTATTTACAGAGAACTCTTCGATGCAGTGAACTTAATAAACAACAATAAAAAATATTTCATGAATAATAATTTATGGGATTAAGTTATTTTCAATTCAATCCCTAGATAATTAGTTTGTGGAGGTTTGTAGAAAATATATTTTAGGGTGTTGTTTAATTGCAAAAAAACTTTAAACTCTACATGAAATCTTAGATTCCATCCTTCAACCCTACAATAGAGGTTTCATATGCGCTCCCACTAGGGGATAGACCACAACCTGATGGGCCCTAGCTAGATTTTATTACAACAGAGCCCTTAGTCGCACCTTACAATATTGAGATGGGGCTTCTTACATAACAACCCTAGTTGTATTCATATTTCACTTGTTTTACTTTGGTAAATTTGTTTTTACATTTTCAATTCATATGGTTTATATATATATATATATATATATTTGTTTATATATAATCAAAATAATAGTGCTTTTGGTTTGTAGGTTAGGCGGAGCTGGAGTTGGAGCTGGGAATTTGGCCCTTAAGGCTCCAGATTGTGAATGAGGAGCTCTGATACCATGTGTAGTGGCCGAATTAATTTAACATCAATTAATTCTACAAAAAAATAGTAATTGCTACTTGATTTCAGAAAATTCAATAATTCTTTTTAATTTAGTACATACGCATTTTAAATTTATCAACGAATATTAATTTTATAACAGAATAAAACAAATACATAATTTTAAAATACCTTGGTCTGATGCTAATTCCTCTGTCGATCTGGTTGTTCGTTGTTGAACTGGATCCAACACTGCCCAAACCTTGTTCCACCCTACCAACTAGGACAACTTCCTAGCTCCAGGATATCATATGGATATCCTAGACCCCGTGCCCAAAGCCTCCAGCAAACCGGTGCCCCCTGTACTAATCCTCCCAACTACAGAACTAAGACTCTCCTCTCTGCAAATCCAAGAGAACCCTCTGAAAAATAATATCCCTCGTAGAATGATCCTCCTTCCTTCCTTCATAAACCTTCCCTCATATCCCTCCTTCACCGCCCTTTCACCCCATTTACTTCCTTACCTACCCATAGTTAATGCCCCTTATCCAATTATTTAATGTTCCCTATCCATTTATTAATGCCCCTTATCCCTTCCGTATACGTAACCTTTTTTTAATTTAAACAATATAATTTATTAATCCCTTTAATTCTTTACTTAATTAATTAATGAGTCAATTAATAATTAATTAATCCTTGATAGTCATGAACAAGTAATTAATAATAATTAATTATTTAATGTTATTTAAGAAATTATTATTATTTAGCTAACTTTTAGTATAGTTAGATCATTAAATTAATTATAATTAATAATCCTATACATCTATTTAAGCAGGGTCGTTACAATAATAGAATTGGGATCCAATCCAAGAGATGAAGCATATAGCATTAATAAATACAAAATACAAGGAAATTCAAGTGTTGAATAAAAATCTAAATATCCCAGGCATTGAACATGTATAGACTCATGAACTACAAGCTATTCAGGCAGAAAAAGAGAAACTTTAAGAAAAATGGAGTAGATGGGAGAACAAATTGAATTGTATGAAAGTTAAATCAAAATATTAAAAGAAGGATCATCTTCTTCAGAAGTAGCCAAATCAGCAGACCCAATGACTAGATTGACAAAACCATTATCATATCTAAATCTGAAGGGTGTGAAAATAGAAAAAATAAATAAAACAATCTCGAATCAAAAAGAAGAAATCAAGGATAAAGATAAAAGTGTTGCAGAATATAAAAAATTGAAAACCAAAATGCAAAAGGAAATAGATCATTTGAGTGACAAGTTTCTTGGGAAGCCATATTTGATAGGATCTATACATGTCATCTAGGATGAAATCATAAATGAGCTTACTAATCTCTAGGATTTATTCAAAATTATTGATGATGAAATTCAATTAACAGATGAGATTGATGAGGTTTTGAAGAAATCATTTGTTGAATTTGGATCAATACCTCAAGTTTCTACCCACGTGGTTAGGTTCCTAAATTCAAATTCCAATGAAGAACTCAAAAGAAAAGGCATTCAAGATAGAAAAAAATGGTCATGGAAGCTGAAATAATTTTTACTGAAAGATATTTGTTGCAAATAGTTAAAGATAAATGCACCAGTATGAAGAGATATTTTCATTTCTTCACCGCCATTTTTGAGAAATTGATAAATATGGGACTAGGTTCAGCCTGGACTCACAAAGGGAAATTATTTCCATTTGAAGAATACAAAAAAAAAATGTTCATAGTGAGATAAAAAAATTCAAAATTTCAAGGGATGTCTGATAAATTAACAGGTCGAGTCATTGTAGATTTACTTATGGATGATTTTCATTTTATATCGTTAATCAAAGAATTGCTTCCAAATCCACCTATGTATGAAAAATACACAGATATTTATATTTTCTACAGATGGATGAAATCTTATTGATATCCTTCAAGCGAAACTTGGAAGCTATTTCTCCATTTCATATTTGGACATGAGTCATCAAAGTAGTTCGAGATAGTCAACAAATATTCCAACTGTTTCCTATTTTTTTCAATCATAGATCTTTTGTAATAAAAATACTAAAAAATAGGATCATAGAACCAATTTATGGTTCTGACGTAAATGTATAAATCCCGATGAAATATTCGATGTAAGGATTCTTGATTGGAGGCCTGAAAGAATATATTTTGAATAAAATTTATCAAGTTTTTGAATATTCAAACTTCAATGTTTTAGTCTATGCAATCCTCTTTTATATGTTATTTCCATATTCTTAAATTTCTTCTTAAATGTGTCTATTTCCATGAAAGTGATGATTTAGTACGACTATTACCATGATTTACTACAAAGGTGTTTTTAAAGGTCACATATTTCTTCAATGTACTATAAGTATTAAAGAAGACTTTTGCTTGAATGTTATTATTCCTTTTATGAACAGAAACGTAATATTATTTTCTATTCAAACTTTATTCTGGTTTAGATACAAATTTAATGATCATTTCTTCTATCTGAAATTTAAATAGTATTTATCATAGATATACTATTTCACCATTCAGTTTGGTTTCTTCTTATTTCCTCTATTATCATCTTGACAAATTTAAAGGTGACTAAAACAAGTAAACATTTCCTTCTAATATGTATATATCATATATTCTAAGACTAGTAAAACATGCTCAAACAAAGAAACAAAATTCTTTGTTCTAAGATAGACTAACCAAAAAAAACAAATCAATTAATTCAATGGATTCCTTGGCATATTTTCCTAGACAGAAACATCTCAAGGGTTACAAAATTCTTTTGGTTTTTTTGTTGAGGACTCGAATTAAATAAAGTTATTTTTCCCTGGGAAAAACGATAGTAAAACCTACTCATTGTTGGTGAACAAAGATATAGGAAGGATAAAATACTTCACCTGGTGACTCCTTGTTTCCAATACTCACATCAAGAAAGAGAAACATGTGGTCTCACCCAAATCCTAAGAAAACTATGCCAGTAGCAAATACTAAAAGACTAATGTCAAAGACAAATCCTAAAAGTACTCATGTTACCCTTCCTACCATAACCTCCTCTAAACATTCATCTTCAAACCCTCCTAAATCGAAAGGAAAATCTCTTGTTGATTAAAATGATTCCATAGAAAAAAACACATGTAAACCCTTATATTCCTTTAAAACCATCCCAACTTCCTTCTCCTAAAGAATCTCTTCCAAATTCCTCAAAACCATCTTTGACAATTTTTGCAGCAGACTCCATTAAATTTTTCCCTAAAATTTGTATCAAAATTTCTCTTAAAGACTCCATTGTAGTCTCTCAAATTCATTCCTCCAAATATTCTCCTCATATTTCCCTAAAATAATCTCTAGAGACTTATCCAAAAAATTCCCCAAAGGAATCTCAAGAATATCTTCCATTTTTGTCTACAACCCCAAAGTTTTATTGTTTAGATCCAAAAAGGGAAGTTTTAGAGATCTCACAAACTTCCTCTTCATAAATCCCTCTTGAAGAATAATAATAAGATACTATAAAGACTTATATCAATCCCATTTCTCCTGATAATTATCATCTTATACTCCAACACCTAATTATGGAAAGGAAAATACTACAACAAAAAAATCCACCTCTCGCTCCCCCTCCACCAATATTTTTCAATAAAGTTGTTGCTAGATACACTCCTTTAAACTTTCCTCGTAATCTTCATGAATTTCCTGATAATTATCTAAAGCTATTTTGTAGATTTAATGGGGAGGGTGAGACTACAACTCAGGAACATCTGACATCATTTCATTGTTTCACCAACAATAAAGGCCTAGAATATGAATATGTATATATGAGGATTTTTTTTCATACATTTGATGGTGAGGTCAGAACATGGTTTAATGGTTTTCCCCCTAGTTCCATTAATTCTTGGGATGCTCTAGAAACTGCTTTTCTTAATCAATGGGGTGAAAAGAAAGATCACTTATATTTCTTGACTGAGTTTGTAAATATTAAAAAGAAGAAAAATGAATATGTCTCACATGTTATCAAGAGGTTTAATAAACTTTATAATAAAATTCTTGTAGATGTCAAACCATCACAACCAATAGCAGAGGTCACTTTTTTCGGCTCTTTTTATCCATACGTTTTCTTATTTCTTAGAGAAATGATATCCACTACCTTAACTAGCATGCAATATGATGCAGTAGAAATTGGATCCAACATGATTGCATCAAAAAAAGATAGAGTTTGAAATGAATTAGGAGAGAGAGAAAGAGAAAGGTAAGGAATAAAATAAAAATAACAAGTCGATACATCTGGTACTAATAAAAATCAGGAAGATAAAATTAAAGAGATGCCAAGAATGATCAAATATTTATCAAATAAACTAGCTAGGATGGAAACAAAGAGGAGGAGGCCTCGCAATAGAAATCAAAATCAGTTTAGAAGGCCTTTTAATCCTCCCCAAGTTTTGCAGAGAGAAAGGAGAAATGACAATCAACCTATTCAGGATCCTATAAAAAATGAAAATTTGATTGATAACCTTGAAGAAGATAAAATTGACTATATATATGAGGAGATTAATATGATGGAAAGTGATCTTTCTGAATTATATCTGACTCATCATGACTATGAAAAATATGTAATATTCAACTCATATTTCAATGAAGATAATAATAATAATAATGATTCATCGTCACCTTAATATAGATCCTTCTCTGATGCATTACAATCCGAATTACATAGAAAATATGACCTTAGATCAAGAATCAATGTAAATACAAAAACAAAAAATCAAGGTCAACCAGAAAAAACAAAAAACAAAGACAAAGGGAAAGAAGTCACAACTCATACACAAAAACATGATCCATGGATTGTAAATGTAGCATCCCCAGCATCCAACTGGGCTATGCCACATAAAAAAAAAAAGTTAACTGTATACAAAATTAAAACATATAGAAATTCTACAAATGCCCAGATTCATACAGAGTAATAATAAAAATACACATGCAGCACACACAAGAAAAACCCATAAAAATAAACGCATACATAATAATGCAACATATATTTTATCACACAAATGACACTTATCTTGGTAAAAATAACACCAAGTTCGTGCATACCTTCCACATTCTTCCCATCCTTAGACCACACTGCTCAAAACTATCAACAATGGATCACCCCCAAGCCGGGACTAAACTCCACCCAGGTAAAGGAATTCCTAACCAGGTTGATGTATCTCAGATAGTAGGAAAAACTTTGTTATAGGTGCCAACTCGAACTAGCAACCTACATTCTGTCATTCCCCACATGCCTATCCCACCCCAGGAAGTGTGCCCCTTCTATGCTCAACAATCCTTCGGCTGCACCACTTCCTTTCTGGGGCTTCAACAACAGGTCAGTCGGGAAGTCTTAGAGCCCTGTAGCTACAGTTTGGACCCTTCATGAAATAAAATCCAAACAATTCTCTCACCTAGAGAGAATCGCCCATGGGCTTGGCAACTCGTCTATTCAATATCCCATAGGCTTAACAACTCGCTTCTTTAGTCTAGATCCTAAGATAACTAGGTACAGGTACAGGTATGGGTAAGGGTACGGGTACAAGTAAGTATGGAGGACAGATGAATGAGTGAGTGCATGATGATGGAATGATGGAAAATGAACTAAGTCCAAACTATATGTATGTGTGTTCCCAACTTGACACTCGTCATATTGAGAACTAATTTGGCCCACTTGTCCCCATCCTTAGAACTTAGGATAAAATAATTATCCATACTTTATACTTTAAGGAATATTAATATAATATCCCTTTTTGGCTTAAGCTCCCTAGCTTAGCCCTTCTCCTTAAATTTTATCCCTCTTTCCCTAACTAGTGGAGTTTAGTCCCCCATACTCTTTCACATGGTTGGTCCGCCACAATGATGTGTTTTTCGTTAATATTTTTTTGTGATTACACTTCCATTTACATTACAGGTATGTTGTCCTTTTTGCATCTTGGCTCACTAGCCTAAAAAAAAACATATACACAAAGGATCTCTGGCCTCCAAATCGCACGCACTTCAGTTTGCTACGTTCGGTATTCTAGAATGTGCACACTTCATCATTTTAGTGCATAGTACATGTGCACACTATACCATGGAAGGTGCATGCAAAAATGATATCAAACAACTCACCAACTTAAGTACATTTGTATTTACATTTACAATTGGGGTTCAGACTAGGGGTATTATAGTAAAGAAAACAAATACAAAACCAAAATAAACTGAAAAAAATAAGAAAATATTTTAATCTGGAACACGAACTTAATAAGATCAGAATTCCTATGCCTTTGTTAGAAATTGCAAAAAATACAATTTACAGAAAACAAGTGATGAAAATAATTGATTGTTACGTTGCAACAACCCAATTAGATAATTTAAGCTTGCAAGATGAAAGGCCTAATGTCATGTCCGATCCTCACACTAAGGAAAGGGGAGAATCAGTAGCCCCATTTTATATCTCTTTAACAATCCATGAACATATATTACACAATTGAATGCTAGATTCAAGAGCTTCTCACAATTTAATGCCAAAAATAGTAATGGAGAAGTTGGGATTACAAATCACAAGACCATGTCATGAATTTAATTCCTTTGATGCAAGAAAATTTATATGTTTAGGAATGATTAAATATCTAGTAGTTCGCTTAGCCCAAATACCTGTAAAAAGTGTTTTGATGGATATAGTTGTGGCAGATGTGCCTGCAACTATGGGATGATTTTATCTAGATAATGGGCAAGAAAACTAGATGGCTCATTGTAAATGGACATGATTTATGCTACCATACCAGTCTTTGGTGGAGAGATGAGTAAAATTTATAGGGAAACCAAACTTGCTTACATTGTTAGTGATCCTAAACACCCTAATAATTATCTTGTCTACTCAAAAGATCAAGATTTGGGTTGTTTCACTTTATCTATAAATGATGAACTACAATATTGTACAGAAATTGTAAATAGTTCTTTGAATGAAAATAATCCTGAAGAGGGAATGTTGAAAATGTACTTTGATGGAGCCTCCTCTTGGGAAGGTGATGGAGAAGGTATTCTATTAATTTCACTTTCTGGAAAACTTTTTCCTTTTTCTTTTAGATTACAGTTTGAAACTAATTCAATGAATAATGTCTGTGAATATGAAGCTTTAGTTCTAGGTTTAAAAGTTTCTGAGAAAATGAAAATTGTATATATTATTGTTTGTGGGGATGCAAAACTAATTTTCAAACAAATAAAGAAATGTTACCAAGATAAACATCCTAGGATGAGATATTGTATAAATTATGCCTGGGACTTAATTAAGAATTTATTCCTAACTTTTAATATTTATGTAATTCCCAGACAATAAAATAAACAAGTTGATTCTTTAGTTGTAGCAACAAGTACTTTCCAACCTCCTGAAGTGTCAAATCTTAAATATGAAATTGAAATTAAATACAAATCTTCAATACCTGACAATTTCAAACATTGGAAATTTTTTGAAGATGAACAACAGATAAAAATGTTTTTAGAAATGATTGATGAATTCTCAGCAACTCATATTGAGCAAGAAGATGACAAAAACAATGAACAAATTAATCAAAGTAGTCATCAAGACCTTAAATTACAATATGTTATTGCTAATCACAAGATTATGGTGTTGAGAAATAATTAGATTCCAAAGGGATTGGTGCTTTTGGAGAAGTTGTTTGACAAATATGATATTATTGTCAAGCCAACTGTTCATCCTCTAAAGGAAGAAGTAGAAGATCACAATATTGGGACTGAGCAAGAACAAATATATATCAAACTTTTCAAGTTTCTACCTGCTGATCAAAATTTCAAGTATATTGATTTATACAAAGAATTTACTAAGGCATTTTCTTGGTCATATGAAGATTTGAAGACATATGATACTAGCATTGTTCAACACAGAATTCCATTGAAGGTGGGATATAAACCATTTAGATAGATAAATCCTATATTATTCCTAGTCATTGAAAAGGAGATTAAAAATCTATTGTATGCAAAGATTATAGTTCCTTTGAGATATTCTTCTTGGGTTGAAAATTTAGTACATGTTACAAAAACGAATAGTGAAATTAGACTCTGTGTTGATTTTAGGAATCTCAATAAGTCTTCATTAATAGATAATTATCATTTGCCTAAAATGGATAATGTTTTGAAAAAATTAGTTGGTTCTAATTGAATTTCAATGATTGATGGGTTTTCATGTTATAATCAAATTGTTGTGCATGAGGAAGAAAAAGAAATGGTTTATTTTACTACACCATGGGGTACATTCATGTATGAAAAATTTTTCTTTGGGATAATGAATGTAGGAGCAACATTTCTATGAGCAATGGACATAGTGTTTGTGGGAGAAAGAAACAAATTTTTTGTGATTATTTATATGATCTTACTATTTTTTCAAAATCAGATGAAGACAATTTAAAACATTTAAAAAAAAATTCACTAAATGTAAAAAATATGGTTTATCACTAAATCCTTAAAAGTATCATTTTGTTGTGCAAGAAGGAAAGTTACTTGGTCATATTGTATCAAAGGATGGAGTCAAGATTGATCCTCTATGTGTGGAAGCAATTCAGGTTATTAGTTTACCAAGGAACAATAAAGAAATACAGTCCTTCCTTGAAAAAAATGTTTTTTAAGAATATCCATGCCTAATTTTGTTGAGGTAGTCAAATATTTAACTAATATGATTAAAAAGGATAGTGAGCTTAAGTGATCCGTAGAAGCTAGATACCCATTTTATCAAGTAAAAAAATCTNTACACAGTCAGATAAAGATGTTTGGTTGATCAACTCAGGAGAATCCTAGCATATGAAACCACATAAATAATTGTTTTGTGAATATGAACAATATGAAGGAGGAGAAGTGTTCTTGGGGGATGAATCGACAACCAAAATTGTCAGACGAGGAAGTTTTGATTGATACTGGAAGATGGGAGGAGTAAAACCCTTTCAAGTGGGATACACATTCTAGGTTTGGAAAGAAACCTCATATTTATTAGCAATATGAGTGATGCAGGAGTGCACACTTTATTTCAGAAGGATTTGTGTAATATGGTTAGAGGTGTGATGGTCTTAATGAAAGGATTTCAGATTGGAACCCTATACAAGTTACTAGGGAGTGTCATCTCGACTGGATGAAACAACATCGGTGTTCCTTAAGTCAACTCAACTTCAACTTGACTAGAATCAACTCAACTCAATATTAGTCAATTCAAACCAACTCAACAAGTCATCATAAAGTCGACTTGACCATACTATGCCATGAGATGATGGGACACATTGGAGAGAATGAACTTTGAGTTATGCATAACAAAGGTATGGTTGAATACTTTCCTTAATGTAATTTAGAAGTTGAATTTTTTTAACATTATATATATGGAAAACAAATTCAGGTGATATTCCCATTTGGAGCGACAAGGGAAAATGGGATTCTAGAGTTGGTTCATAGTGATGTGTCTGACCCTGTTCCAGTTCCTTCACTGGGTGGATCCATGTAGTATGTCTCCTTCATATATGATTTTTCCAGGAATACATGGATATATTTCCTAAGGAAGAAATCAAAGGTTTTTGAGGAATTCAAAGAGTTTAAATCTCTTGTTAAAAACCATATAGATAAGAAGATTAAGGTGTTGAGGACTGACAATGGTGGTGAATTATGTGGAAACGAATTTGATCATCTCTGCAAGCAGTGTGGCATAACACAAAAAACTACCACACCATATACCCCAGAGGAATATGGAGTTGTCGAGATAATGAACAGAACATTGATGGACAAGGAAAGGAACATGCTCAGTGATGCTAGGCTCACACAAGAATTTTGGGAGGAGGTATTTGATGTGGAAATATATATATTGCATATGACTCCTTCACCGGCACTAGTCAACATGAATCCACATGAGGTATGTCTAGGCAATAAACCTTTGGTTTCACATCTCAAAGTATTTGGTTGTGATGAATTTTTTCATGTTCCTGAGGAAAACAGGAGAAAGGTAGACAAGAAGGAAGTCAAATGTATTTTCATTGGATACAAAGAAGGAATGAAAATATATAAGATATGGGATCCTGCATCAAGGAAAATAGTGTACAATAGAGATGTGGTCTTCATAGAATTCAGAAGTAAGTCTAAGCCTGAGGAAATTGTTCAAACCAAGAATAATCTTAAAATGGTGTGGTTTGAACTAAGGAATGAAAAATATGATTTAGATGAGTTGACTGAATCAGAAGAATAGGTGGAACAACTAACCCCAGTTGTAAGGAGGTCAGAATGAGTAAGAAAACCAGTTGAAAAGTTTAGTCCACATGATTTATATTCCACATGTCAGATACTTGGGTTAGGTTGATGGACAGTTGGTATGGATTGTTGGTTGTCATTTATGTCAACCATTGGAGAGTGATATTCTAGATTGATTTCAACCATTAGTGATTGATGTCAACCCTTGGATAAAGTCCAGTAGTGAATTTTGGTAGCACAAAGGTTTGGGCAATGGACCCAAGATTGTTTCATCTATAATGGTATGAGTTTTAATATATTTGAAGGTAATACTATTCTATATGGATATTACATGTCATTCAATTTCCAGTGGTATGTGGAACATCACATAACTCCTCACGGTTAGAGATTTATGGCCATGAGAAGTTGGAGAACCCAAGTTTAGGTAATGGACCCAAGTTTGTTTGAGGGATAATGGTATGAGTTTTGATATATTTTCAAGTAATAATATTCTATATGGATATTACATGTCATGTCATTTCCATTGGTATGTGGAACGCCACATAACTCCTCGCGATTAGAGATTTATGGCCATGTGAAGTTGGATAACCCTCGTGAGTCATCTAGAAGCCCCAAAAGGTCAAAGTAGTCAAAGTGGTTTAAGAGATTTTTAGAAGGTAAATAATAAAGTGAAGTGATGAGTGTGTTGTTCCTGAGATTAAACCTAAGGCTTAAAGAATAATGTCAAGCATCAGAAATATAAAGGGATGTTTTTTAAAGGTGATTTTTCTTATGTTAGTTATATAAGAATTAATCCTCAAATGAAAATAATGACAGAATAGGACAGAGATCATAATTTGTCGTCTGAGTCGATTTATAAAATCAAGTGATATGAGGGAAACTTACAAAACAGTTAAAAAAAGTGAGGCATCGATGCAATATGAATCTTACCTTGTTCACAGTAGAATAAATAAAATAATGCACCCCTGTAAGGATATGAGATACAGTAATCCAAGTAGCTCACAAGTCTTGTATTTACTTATAGAAAATACAAAGGAAAAATTGCTTTCTTATCAAACAGTCAATAAATTTGACTACAGTAGTAGTAGTACTAAATTGAAATCACTCACTTATCAAGGAATAACATAAGGGAAACAAGAAATATGGAATACAAGAAGAGAACATAACTCAAACTGTACAAAAATTGGAATCCTTGTCTGCACTTGTATTAATTCTCACAAAAGGAGAGCTTTTCCTTATTACATCCGACAAGAAGAAACCTTTGTTAAGTCTTCAGACTATGTATTTATACAAAAATGTTCTCAACCCTAAACGGTTGGAATTCTCATAATTTCAAAAGCAATAAATATTACAATTTGTAGAATTGGAAGAGTTTCATTTGCATCTTCTCTGTCCCTTCGCCTATTGGCAAAGATGTTTCTTTTTCTTATCCTCTAGCTCAAAAAAATTTGGCCTTTAATCATGACTTGTATACATGATATGCACACGTTGTCTCATTTGTTTCCAGACGTGCTAGCTTTCCCTTGCTCGACACACTGAACACATTTGCCTACGAATTGCACCACCAACCTGGAAGGCTTTGTTGTGTCATTCGCCTCAAAATTATATAACTTATTTTCTATGTGAGGCAACCTATCTTCCATTCTCCTTACTTCTAACAATATAGACTGTAGCCAGAGGTTAGGATTGACTATCCACTTATTAATATGGATAATGTCAGTTTGTTTCAATTGTTGGATTGTGGCTCGATCTTCTTCCATGCTCGTCTTAGAAGTAAGTTGATGTTTTGCAATATCAATTTGCCCCAAGGATTCAAAGATATTGTCTATTTCAATGTCCAGTGATTCTTTGTTGAGTAAGGAACAAGATTCTTCACAATCTTTCTTCACTTCCTTGACTAATATCTCACTTTCAACTATATTAGCCTCCCAGGTTTTAAGTATTATATCACCCCAAGTTTGTTCTAAAAGTGACAATATAGTGATATTGGATACTTCCTCCTTTGTAGAAGATAAAATGGCCTCTTGGAATGTCACTCTAGTTGTAGTGGCCTCTCTCTCCTTTATGTAAATATTATTTAAAGAATGGTCTACCAACCGGTAATAATTTTGAATAGCTTCTAGTTTGATAAAAAGGTTTTTCAAGGCTCATTCCAGCTTCTCCTACACCTCCAAGGCCTGGGCTTGGAAAACTGCCACATTCATTATTGTGTTCTCAATCGAGTTTATTTTAGCTTGGAGTTGTTTTACCAATTCTTCATGTTGAATGGACAGTTCCCTATTTTCTAGTGAATTCTTATGAATTTCATCAAGACTGATTTTAAGTTGTTGAATTTCCTACCTATCACAGGCTCTGATCTACTCAAAACCTTTATTCATATCACTTCTGACACTCTGTTCTATAGTATTTACTTGGTTTTGCAACTGGCTCACCATCAACTCCTTTTGCTTCAATTATTCCTTTAGGTTCCCAACTGAGTACTGGTTTGCTACGGCAAAAGCTCCCAATGAGCCTGCCACTTCCATAGAAAACTCTGTTTCTTCTAAGCCACGGTCATCATATAACACTCTGTGTCTCTTGATAGTCACACCCTACCTTTGGTGAGTTTCTCTTTTCATAAAAAAATCTCCTCTTTTTGCTGAAGAAGATTTCGGAAGGGGGTATCTCTTCAACCAAAATAGGCATAATATCTTCTATAAACACTACTTCAACACTCGGGCTCCCTCTACTCTACTATAAAGTTGTGACATATTAAATAGGGTTGCCTATCTCGGTGGATGGATGTTGCTCGACTGTGTGAGTAGTTGATTTGTCCGGTGTGGACAGTGGTTTTTCTTCCCCCTTTTTTATCAAGGCCTCAGCCTAAACTTTAGTTTGATCATCTAGTGGATTTTTCAATGTAGTGTCCCCCTTCTGTGTCAAAACCTCAATTTTTTCCAAATGTTCTTGAGCATCTTTTCCACTAAAGCTCCATGTTTCTAAACTTTGGGTCGCAACTTCTTGTGTAGCTGGAGATGTCAGGGTTTCTCCTTGCAAGACTTTAGGAAGGCTATTTCTTCGGTGCCTTTGAAAATTATAGAATTCAACTAATTTGTCAGGAGCCAGAGTTTGGACTAAGCTCAAAACTTCTTGATAAGATCTTGCTCCTCAGAATATCTCATCCTGTGGGGAATTTTCATTCTCGTATCTTTTTAAATTGGAAAGATCCATGTTATTTCACACAATCTTCTAAGGATCATGTTTCTTGAATTCAATATTTACAAGATTGATGTCTTCCAGGGCTGTGGCCTCTGCTTTTGAGTGATCAAAATCTAACAGTGTGAACATACCAATTTGCAAAGGAAAGGTGGGCCATACCTTTTTCTGCAGTTCTTTTAGCTCTTTACTGATTCTACCCAGCACAACTTGATGCTCTACCTCTCTGCACACCAATCGAACTGGTAGAAACTTGGGTAAAGCATGTGGAGGTATGGAACATCCAAAAACCCTGATATAAGAGAACTAGTCTTCAATGTACCGATCTGTTATTTTTTCCAGGTTGGTCATTATCTTGTCGAAAATCCTGGAAGGTGTGCACCCAAATATATAAATATGCATTGGCACCACCACATAGTTACATATTTCGTAGAATAAATATTTTTCTTTATCCTCCCATAGCTTGGAGTGATAAAAGTGTATTGCTTCAGCGCTGGTTAGAGTCCAGCTCCATCCCATCAAAGGAAATGGCTTCATGAAACAAACTGCATCCATAATATAAGCAGACATGTAAAATGGGGTAGGTTACCCTTTTTCTTTCAATGACCAATATTCTATGATTTCCTTGACCAATTTGTCTGATAATATTTTGGCCCAATCAAAGGAATACCCCTCTACTACCGTGTGCATGATTGGCACCCATGGTAATAAGAAATGAGCACAATTTTCTTTCCCAAAAATCTAACATAGCATCATGGCTAGATACATCATGTGATACTATAATGAGGCAACAACATATGCGCCATGGGTGTCTTCTCTAAATTTCTCAGGACGTGAACACCAATCCTTGATCAAGTTGGGTAGGTTCCTTCCATATTGCACAGATTATTTTTTATCGAAGTCCATTAAGAAAGTGGCATTATAAATGTAATTGGGAACTAGGGATAATTTGTACATCACCTGGAAATGTTTTGGTTGGAAAGACCCAAATGCAACCCTTTGTGAATTTCATATACTCCTAGTCGAGAGGTCCACATTCTCCAGTTCCCAACCAATCATATCATTATAAGTCATGATTCTAGGCCACGTTGTTATTTTATGCAACTCTAATTGAGCAACATATTTGTATCTTGTAGCCTGAGTTTCAGTTGCCTTGTCGCTCGAATCATCTGGGTAGTTGATCAATTCGTATTGTAGAATATTGAATACCTGTGTCCAGGTTTTCAAAGAATTTATGGTTTTGGGCAATGTGTCTGAGAAGACATATGTGTTTTTGTTTGATCTTTCACATGACGTGTTAGCTATTTTACGAGGATCCATGGTATCACAAGCTCAGATCTATGTTACCTGTCACAAGAAATGCGCAAACTTCTTATCTTGAAAATTTGTTATCTTGTGAAAACGCAGAATGAAAATCAAACTTCAATATCTTTTCCCCTTAATTGTATCGATTTTATAAATACCTTTACTAACGAAGTATTCACTTTATTTAATGAAAAATATTTAGGCAGTGGTCCAAGATCTTATTTGAAATGATGGTCGTAGATTGATTATTAATGTCATTAATTTCTGGTGGTTCATGATTAGAAGTTTTGACAAACAACATTTGAATTTTCCCGAGTTATGATTCAGGGAAAAATTTATCACGATATAATCCTTGTTAATGCATTAGTTAATCGCATTTATCGTTAAGTATTTTTCGAGGCTTTGGACCTCGAGATATTCTATAATAGTTCAAGATATGATTTCCGAAATGTGAAGTCGCGAAGTGATTGATTAATTTTAATCATGTTTAACCTGTTAAATAATCATGTTTAACCTCAAGTATTTTGGGGTTTCAGACCTCAGGATATTGATAGTCGCTCGAGGCAGGATCCTAGAAATGTGAAATCACGCAGGGATTAATTATTTGTTAATAGTTAATTAACCTTTCTTAATGCTTAATACATTTCGGGAGTTTAGGCTTCGTGAATTAGGGACATGATATATGGCGAATGCCCAAAATCCGAAATCGCGAAACTATTTTTTGATTTTTATAATTGGGTTTTAGTTTCTTTTTAGGTATTTATCACTTCATGTATTTGGTTAATTAACTTATTTAAATATCCGACAGGTCACTTTCCAAAAATATGCGTCAGAGATTAGGGGGTATACATGTGTGGTGACTAGGATCTGTTGGACACTTTTCACGTATCGAGGTTTTGAAGGAGCGACATGTTAACACACCTAAAGTGCGAAAATCCGATATCCGAAGCTCCGAAGCTAGTCTCTAGAGGTTTTGACCTTTTTAACATTCAGGCGGCTCCAAACATTCAGGGAAAGGGGGAAATGTTTGATCGATGGGAGAAATCAATCGACGACATACCTTATGCATGCCTTAAGGCTTAAAAGCGGAAAGATTTATCTTTTGGAAATGAGCTTCTAAGTTAAAGTGAAAGGATAGGAAAAAGATTTAGGTTTATAATTTTAAAAGTGTTCTAACATAGGCTCCATATGGGGATCACGTCTCCCTGTGAAGTGTGGAAGAACTGTAGACTAAGTGCCTTTATTGGGTTAATGGAGTCATCATTGGGTTTCTAGGAAACACCTTTGAAAAAAAAACCAGATGGATATTATACTTCGGCCTTATCTTAGAAAACGTTCAAAAAATTGATCGTTCACCAATCTCGAGGTTAGGTTGTTTATGGATTTATTTTTTCTGAAACTGATTTCGGGTCTGTTTAAGATAATCAAGACAACTTTAATCAATTTATCAGACTCTAGTCAATTTTGTTCACATCAAGGAAAAGTAAATTTTAGCAAATTTAATTAGGGGATCCCTTGTCATCTTAGAGTGTAAAACTTTGTCGAAAAGAGAAATAGCTACCAGAGCGCATTATATACATGTATAATAGCCTTAAAGATATCATAGACGTTGCTTCACTTCCAGTGAGCCCGTTTAGTACCCCAGTGAATTTATCTACATTTCTCATTGAATTTCCTTTCACCACTTCAATTTGCACTTTGTTGAGATGAGGGAAATCATTTAAATGAGTTTCCTTTCATCATCTCTTTTGGACAAAATGGGGGAAATCGAATTTTGAATTTCCTTTCACCATTTGTCTTGGACTAGATGGGGGAAATCAGATTATGAATTTCCTTTCATCATCCGTCTTATTTTTTTAATATTTTCGAAGTGGGGGAAATCAATTTGTATATATCATACAAGGGATGATATCTGTTTATAATTTTTCAGTGAAGGTATGTCAACTCACTTTGATTACTCTGGGCTAATCCTCCCCTCACCTTCAAAACACCTTTGCCTATAGGGAAGTTATCACAGGGAGATTTTAATTTCTAGGGACTTTCCTTGAGCAGAACGAATCAGTTTAAAATCTGATAGAAGGGATAAAGTAGTTAGGATTAGACTAGACACACTTTCTCTCAGTTAAAATCATAGGAATCATAAAAAAATTTCCTACTCTCATTTTGAAGGTCTAGTTTTTTAGGCTTCCTGAGTCAAGGCAAACTCTATATTTCTATGGGGATTTAAAATCAGGATGTGCAAATCGAGAAAGAATAAAATCTTTCAGACATGATGGATGGGAATGGACCTAAAAGTTAAAATTTTGGAAAGGGATATTATTCTTACTCAAACCTACTTACTGATTTGTGAGCTTCTTTTATTATTATTTTCTTTTCCTTTTTACCTTTGTATTATTTTCATTTGATTTGAAGACTTAGAGTTTTGCATTTTTCCAATTTTGATTAGGTGACCACTTTTTACATGAGTACAACCTTATTTGGAATTTACAAGAATTCTTTTAGCATCTTGGTTTGAACCAGAATGATCATATAATTTCATACCTTGGATTTCATTTATATTCTCGAGAAAAACCATTGTTAATTTATCACCTGTTTCGTGAGAAAACTAATTGTTCTGAAAAATGATTGTCAGTTTTGGATCATCTTTATCCCTTGACTATATGTAAGTGTTCTATCTAGAAAAAAATGAGAAATTTTAGAACCCTTGCAGAATAGGAAAGATATGTATTATTTTTTTTTATATTTCTGTTTTTATGAAACCAACAAAACTGGTCTTAGCTATATAAAAATTAAAAACTTACCAAAGAAGAGAAAAACTGTAAATCAAAATAAGAAAATCAAACCGGTATATACAATGGTGATTTGGGATCTGATTATTGCATGAAGTGCTTCAGGTAGTGCTCGTTGATAGGGGCATTAAGGATTTTCCCATCGAGGTTTTCTAATAAGAATGAATTCTTTCCCTCAGAAGCTACGACCCTGAAAGGTCCACACCAGATGTGATCAAACTTTTCATGCTTTTCAGCGTCCTCTTTCCTAGCATCCCATTTCAAAACTAGGTCTTTAGGAAGGAATTCCCTATCTTTGGTTTTTTTATCAAATAGGGATTTCATATTATATTGATATCTTTGGAGTTTCTCATCCACCTCAACCCTATTTTGTTGGAATTCAACTAGCTAGTTTATTCTTCTGGTAACATCGTTCAGCTCTTCCTTTGCATCTTGCCAAAGATTCATCATGGTCAGAGTGATATTTATGGGGAGGACCATGTCAGTACCATAAACCATTTGGAAAGTAGAAATTCCGATTGATTTCTTAGTGTCGATGTGATTTTCCCACAAAGCGTATTTCAAATGAATATGCCAGGCTTTCTTGTTTTCATCCAACACCTTTTTTATTATAATGATTAGGCTCTTATTCGATGACTTGGATAAACTGTTTCCATGAGGATAGTAGGCTGTGGAATTCCCTAGTACGATGTTGTAGTTTTGACAAAAATTAACCATCGCCATGGATTTGAAAACTTGGGCATTACCCATGACTATCTTCTGGGGACAGCCGAATCTTGATAAAATGTTGTCTTCTAAGAAATTGATCACCACTGAATCTATAGCATTTGATGTCAGAATGGCCTCTACCCATTTAGTGAAATAGTCTATGGTGGTTAGAATCCATTTATGTTGTGCACTAGAGTGTGGATGGATTTCTCCGATGAAATCCAAACCCCATTGTTGAAACATAGCTTCTGTCTAATCAGGGATGATTTTAGGGGCTAAATTTCTCTCATGGTCTAATTTTCCATGGTTTTTCAAAAAATAAGATTCGCTATTTTAAAAATGATTCACCCAAATTCTATTGGATAAAATTATTTTACCTTAAAAATCGCCAAAATTTTATAAAAACTATATAAAATACTTAGAAATTTGAATATTTTTACAAAAATATTGCCAAACATTTATAGTTGACATATGA
>JZKD02S1765934.1:633958-654498 GCA_000966675.3 Picea glauca | reverse complement strand
TGTTGGGGTTATAAAAATAGATGCAGATTGACAGCGCTGGGATAGGGTTTTTCCTTTTTACCTTCTTATAACGGTTGCTACACCGCGCCAGAAAAGTTTATCCCTAAATCTATTTTATGACTGTAGATAGAGCTAGAGGGAATTTCTTTTTAGCTGGGTAAATGAGCCCGATAGTTTTTGCCTTTTTCTGATGATAAATTTTTACCGTACTGAGATTATTTATTTTTGGTTAGAATGGTTGCGTTGTTTTTAATTATGTTTTCATATTTAAGACAACTGGTTAGCGCTACAAAGGATTGATAGAATATGGAGTAGCATGACAGCTGGGATTGTACTGCTAATAAATAAATATATTTCTTTGAGAGTATTGATTAGTGTGAATGATTTATACCTATACCAATAACAGAAACTATATAAACCTAGAGGTGCTGATTAGTATTAAATTCATGAGCGGATGAAAATAGTATAGTTGCTTCAATGATAATTGGTTAATTTCCATCGGTTGAAGGATTAGGTTGTGATTTAACCAATTTGTATGGTATTGTCAATTGTGTAAAGAATGTTAGTTTTAATATAATGGATTAATGCTAGGATTAATTGATTAAAATAACCAGGGTAATTTCATTTGCAACTTATAGCATTAGTGTTAGACCATTATTGTTAGAGTGGATGAAGTGGACGGATATATAGAACCCTCGTTTAGACCTCATCATTGTTTAAGAAGGGGTTAAAGTTTTAATAATCATTATATTAGAGAAATGAAGGGTTATTGTTAATAACAACCAATTATTCTTGAAATTACTGGGGAAAGGGGGATTTACGTGTAATTATTGTTAATAATCTGGTCCTTGGGATATCGTAGTATACATGCATCATAGTATTATTGATTCTTAAAATTAGATCATTATAACAATAATAATATGAAAGGGCTTTTAGTTGAGATAGTACTCTGCTAAAATTGTAATTTAATTTGCGCTTATGATTGTAGAAGGCTAGACTTAGATGGCACCTAAATGATAAATTGCTTATAGACATGTTGATGGGCTTGTAACCGATGTTGTGTGGGAGGTATGAGTACTTATTAAGATCTTCTTAACTAATGTCGTCACTTGTTATGTTAGTACTAATGATTATACTATTACGTCAATGTTTTAGAATATCGCGCTCAATATTGTTTGAAGCTTTGGCGTTATTGCGTTAATTGTCAGTTCATCATTATGGTTTCATTGACTTACAATTCAGATTATTTCATTAAGGATACTGTGGATTTTTAATGATTGCGTTGAAGGATCTTAGAATATTGCGTAAATTGATTTAGGTTGTAGACTAAATGACAGTCACTGCGTTAAATGATATTGGAAACTATACAATGTTTTGCGAGTATAACGATTAATTATATTGTTAAATGCTAATCTAGTCAAGGTTGGACTTGCACCATAAGGTCCTTCACTGCAGAATTAGAGGGTACCTTGATGATAACTTATGATCTAAAGTAGCACGATGATATGGCCTTAGGAATCTTGTAGATTGTAGTCCCTTGTTTAAATTAATTTTGTGATGGGTCGTAAGCTTTGTGTGTTGGTCTGCTTGCGTTGGGTGGGATGTAGACACCTCCATGTTCCTCAGAACAGTCGCCAGCACTGAGACCTTAAATGGTTAAAATCGATGGGAACCTGGGATTGAGCGTTGCTTATGTCTCTTGGAGGTCCTAACCTTTGCAAGGTAGGATGGATGGGAAGTTAGTCAGTTTTACTTATTGTCGTTGATCGTCGTTTATGCATGCAGTTATTTGTCTTGCGTCCTTGTCGTCTTGTTGTTCATCATGGGTGTGTCTTATTCGTTGTCGAGTGGCGACGCAGAGTCAAATGTGTGTGTTTCCTTGTACACGCGTGCACACACCTTTAACAAAAAAAACATTTTCACCTGTTATCAGAGTTGTTGTCGTAACGAGGAGGTCGTTACAAAAATAAAAGAGAATATATTTTTAATGAGAGTATATATTTTTATAATATAATGTGGAAAATAAAAAGAGAGGACATATTTTTATAATATAATGCGGAAAATAAAAAGGAGAAGATATATTTTTAATGAGAATACAGTTTTTTATAATGTTTTTTTATAAATTTACTTGGACATAAATAGTAGACATCTAATTCAATTGCTAAATAAAAGTAACTGGTTTTTCTATATTTTATTTTTTTATTAAGTTTAGAGAATAACTAATGTATTCCTTATTTTTCCTAATTAGAATAAAGTTTATTATGGGTAGCCTAAAAATTATTGAGTTTTAATGCACTTTTTCCTCAAAATTTAGAGTGATATGTTTTGTGAAAGAATTTACTTAAATTTTACAATATTTTTAAATAATTTATCATTAAAATGTTTTTCAAAAATTATAAAAAAATCATTTATTTATGTTTTGTTTATTTGTTGATTAGATAAAAAGAAATTGACATGATATATTTTCTCATTATTGATTTTTTATTATTTTTATATTGATCATATTATGTTGTTTAATAAAGTTGATATAAATATTGTAGTATGGTTTTTTTAAAATAATGATGATGAGTTAATCTACATTTGTTAAAAATAGTGACCAATAACTTCCTTCGGTACCATCTTAAAAAATATATAAATACAAATACATTTTTTTAATTAATTAATTTTTCAAAATATGATTTAAAAAATTACATATGTCATGGAATTTAACGAAGTTTGAATGCATTGGGGTTTGAACCTCAATGAGTCACTTGCAAATTTGACATTCAAAGTTATGGAGGTTTTTGAGGGTCCTTCCTCCATTTCCATTTTGCTAGAGAATAGTAGAATACCAGGGTTACGGGTCATAGAACGAGCATCAAGACAATAACAAAACAAAAGAAATACACAAGTTTGTTTGATAGCTCTACTTGCTAGTCAGAGCTAGGATTTTGGTGAATATGTAAAGTTCTCTAAAGGAAAGTATGTGGCTATGGTTTTTTCCCTATCCACTCTATTTGTAGGCCTGTCGTCACCTCTGTGGAAGAAGCCACGGACCTGACAATTTCTTGTTGGTCGAATCTAGGGACAAGCTCTCATCATTGACTAGAGTCGTTCTAGCTAGAAGTCATCTCCTGCACTATGCAAGGTTTTGATTACCAGCCACTACCTTTTGCAAAATATTCATTCAAGATATCCTACTCCAATGAACCAACTCCTTCCCTATCCAACAGATCAACTCCGTGATTGAGTTGTGTCTTGCAAATCTACCACTCATTCCAAGATCCATTTGTATGGTACAATGATCTGTCTCCCCAATAAATTACAAGGACTAACTTATATGAAGACACTTTTTTGTAGTAGTTGTGAACATGTCGAGTGATCTGAAGGAAAGTTCGCAACTAGGGTTTTAACCTAGTTTCTTGATTTTCATACCAGTCATCGCCTCTATGGAAGAATCCATATATCAGATAATTTCTTGCTAGAAGAATCCAGGGATGAGCTAGGGCTGTCACAGTCTTCTATTCTCTAAGAGCATGCAGGTCCTAGTGGCCTAATTGGCTATCCACCCCTCCTTTCTGCCTCATGAAAGAGGACCTTATGGGTTACTCGAAGGATCTGCATGGTGAACAATAGATATGGGCGAACTCTTAGGAATTCCAGGTCACCACTAACCCTGTTTCATATGCCTCTCCTACACTAGATTTGAGACACTTAGGCATAAGGAGGAAACAAAGAGGACGACCTTAGCATGTTAGCTTCCACTCTCGATAATTTGTACCACTAGTGCGGCTATACTAACCTATACAAATCAATTTGGGGATCTTGGCTTGCACGAGTATTGTTATATAGCGGAAGCTAAATCACAAAGATTTAATTAGCAACAATTAAACAAATATATATACAAAAGAAATCACACAAGAATGAACACCAGATTTACCTAGTAAAACCATTCAAAAGGGAAACATCACGGGGCAATTAAATTCGGTTTATTATGTTCAAGGGAGAATTACAACAACCAACATGTACATCCATCCAACCCCTCAACCCTACACATCTATCAGCCTATATGGATTACAAAAGTTAGATACAATAAATTCACCTCTAACCAAACATCCATGTTTTGTTGATTTGTCTCAACTGAAGGCTAAATGTTAGGATCTGAAAACCGCCCATATTCCATGTTGGGAAATTTGTTGGAACCATTCAACAATCTCCATGTTCACAAAAATTTACCTGAATTTCATGCCCAGTTTTATTCATCACCTCTTCTGCAAGACAAGAGAATCCAAACGCCATTGCATCTTCTCTATCAATACTGGTTTTGTGAACATGACTGCACAATTCTCTTTTGTATGGAATTTTTCCAGAGACACTCCTCTTTCATCAACAACTTGTCTTACAAAATTGTATTTAATAGGAATATATTTTGTCTTACTATGATAAGACATATTTTTATCCAAATGAATTGCACTTTGACTATCACATAACAATTTTAAATTGTCATGCACCCTTCCAAACTCGCCCAGTAAACCTTTTAACCAGATCGTTTATTTGCAAGCATGTGAAGCAATGATATATTCTACGTCTCTAGTGGTTAAAGAAACAATACTCTCAAGCTTTGACATCCAACTAATTGCTCCACCTGCAAGAGTACAAACATATCTTGAAGTTGGTCTCCTCTTATCTAAGTCGCCTGCAAAATATGAATCGAAATATCCACAGACTAAATCACTACCACTGTTATAGGTGATACAATAATTACTTGTGCCTTTCAAATTCCAAAGCACCCATTTCACTGCTACTTAGTGCTCTTTTCCTAGATTTTCCATGTACCGAAAGACAACACCCATTGCATGTGAAATATATGATCTTGTACTAACCATCACATACATTAGACTCCCTATTGCATTAGTGTATGATACACAAGACGTAATATCCTTTTCTTTATCAGTACTAGAACATAAACTTGAAGAAAGATTAAAATGAGAAGCGAAAGGGATTGAAACTGGTTTCACATTGTTTGTACCGAACCTGATAAGCATTTTCTCCACATTCTTTTGCTATGATAACCAGAGCTTACCAATTTTTCTGTCTCTATGTACCTCCATGCCAAAATTTGTTTTGCTGCTCCTAGATCCTTCATATCGAACGTCCTATCCATATGAGCCTTTAACTTGTTGATCTATGAAATGCTCTAGCTTGCTACAAGCATATCATCAACATATAGCACCAAAATAATGAAGACTCCATTATCCAACATTTTAAGATAAACATAATGATCATACTCACTCCTTGTATAATTATCTCTCACCATGAAAGAATCAAACTTCTTCTACCATTTCCCGAGAGACTGCCTCTGGTCATACAATGACTTCTTAAGTTTGCAAACAAATCATTTCCTGTGATCCTGAACAGACCCTTATGGTTGTTTCAAGTATATTTACTCATCTCAATATCCATGTAAAAATGTTGTTTTAACGTTTAGCTACTCTAATTCCAGATTAAATAAAGCAACTAGTGCCAACACAACCCAAATTGAAACAAGTTTAACTATTGGTGGAAAGATTTCATGAAAATCAATACCTTCCTTCTGTGAATAGCCTTTTTCCACCAGTCTTTCTTTGTATCTCTCAACCTTATCATCAACACTTCGTTTTAGTTTATAGACCTACTTGCAACCTACAATTTTCCTATCTTTTGGGAATTCTACCAGGTCCCATGTTCCATTCCTTTCTAAGGCATCCATTTCCTCTTTCATTGCTTCTTTCCATTTTTCACTATCAAACACCTCCATTGCTTCCTGATAGAAAGTAGGATCCTCATTATTATTAACCAAAGAAACAAATGAAACAAAACCATCATACCTTCTAGGAGGATTCCTGACCCTTGTAGATCTCCCTAAACATGATTTTGGTATGTCCACACTTTTATGATTATTATCTGCATTCACATTTTCATCCGCGGGAATATATTCATGAACATCCTCATGAACCTCTTCATGCTAATATTCTTATGTAGGCGAACGAGTATCAAACTATATTGACTATCGAGTTTGTGGTACCTGCACTTGTTTCATTCTACAACTGATTTTATCAATACCAATTCATCAAATATTGCACTAGGGTCCCACAATCTATATCCCTTAATTCCATCACCATACCCAAAAACAATAAGCCTTTTTTGATTTGGGATCTATATTAGAACGTTGATTCTTAGGTATAAGAGCATACGCTTCACAATAAAAAAATATTAAGGTTCGAATAATCACAAGAGTGATCGGTCCATAGTACATACATCTTATAGAATATCACATTCAATTGTAGTCGATGTTGATTGGTTAACCAAATAAAAAGATGTGGAAATTGCTTCTTCCCACAACTGCTGTTGCAACTTGGCATTACTAAGCATGCTCCTTTCTCTCTCTAGAAGAGTCATGTTCATGCACTTAACAACACCATTTTGTTGTGGAGTATAGGAAGTGGTTTTATGTCTCTCAATCCTCGCTTCTTTGCAATAGTTTTCAAATTCCATAGATGTGTATTCACCTCCATTATCAGTTCTTAAACATTTTATTGACCTTCAAGTGTTATTTTCAACCAAATATCTAAATTGCTTAAAGACAGTAAAAACATCAATCTTTTTTTTTTACAGATAGACCCACACCTTCCTAGAGAAATCATCTATAAATGTAACAAAATATGATGATCCTCCATACGAGACTATAAGGGATGGTCCCCAAACATTCGAGTGATTTAATCAAGGACACCTTTACTATTGTTTCTTCATGTTTTAAACTTCGTCTTACTCATTTTACCATGGATACAATGCTTACACAAATTTAAATTTAGAGACTTCAAATTCGGAAGTAACTTACGATCTACAAGTACCTTAAGTCCTTTCTCGCTCATATGAACCAAACGTTGATGCCATATATGAGTGGAATCACTTACATTTTTATATATTGTTGTTGTTTCTTGATCTAAATCAATTCTTCCTTCAAGATGATAAAGGTTCCTAATCTTGTTCTCCTTCATGACCTATTCATCACTCCACCTTGAATTGTGAACTTGTATCCAGTAGAATCAAGGACTCCCAAAGATATCAGGTTCTTTCTAAGTTCAGGTATATGTCTTACATATGTTAATGTTCTTATAGAACCATCATACATTTTAATTCTGACACTACCAATCCCAACAATATTACAGGAAATATCATTTCCCATAAAAACAACTCCATCATATATAGGTTGATATGTGGAAAAACCATGTTTATGTAAACACATATGACTTGATGCACTAGAGTCTAAAAACCAATGCTTATCATGATGTGAAGCATTAGAAATATACATAACCTCATCATCCATAAGTGAACCGGAAGTTGATCTTGTTTCTGTTGCATTTGCTTCCTTTACTTCTTTTGTAGAGTCTTCTTTGGAGGCCTATTGTCGTTTCTAGCAATCCTTCTTCAGATGCCTGGATTTTCCATAGTACCATCACTTAATTTTACTTTTCCTCCCTCTTGACTTGAATATGGAAGAAATTCTTTGATTATGCTCTTTTTCTTTGGATCACCCTCTGACCACCATTGCCTAAGAAGTGGAGGTTTCTTGACTAGATTTTCTCCTCATCTCCTCGACCAATAAAGCTCCCACAACATTGTCATAATCAAGAACATATGTTGAACTAAAGCTTATAGAGGTAACTAAATGGTCCCAAGACTCAGGCAACAAACACAATAGTGTTACTTCCTTGTCTTTGTATTTGATTTTTACTTCCATACTAGCCAATTGAGCTATAAGAGTATTAAAGGTACTTAAATGGTTAATGAATTTCATACCTTCTTTCATTCACAAACCGTACAATGGCCTCTTCAAATAGATTCTATTAGTCAGGGAATTTTTCATTTGAAGTCTTTCCAATCTGGTCCACAGACCTATTTTGTTTGCCTCTCCTACTATATTAAACAAAACATCATCTGCAAGGAAGATACATATAGTACTTAGTGCTCTTACATCCATATCATTCCAATCATCATTTTTCATGGATGTTGGTTTCTTTGATCTGCCTGCCAAAGATTTTTTCAAACCTAGTTGCACAAGAAAAATCTTCATCTTGAGCTTCCTGCATAGCTCAAAGTTTGTTTTGCTATTAAATTTCTCAAATTCAAATTTTGAACCTTAGCCATATTCTCAAACCCTCTGCCAATTCAAAGTCAAGCCCTTCGCCAAATTTCTTCTTAGAAAGGAAAAACATTCCCTTTCTCACACTCACCAGCCCAACAAATTTTCCTCTCTTTGATATAAGAGGATGGCGCTTCCTTAACCTTCAATGGTAGAGCCACTTATGACATTGGTGCTCCTCTACAGCTCCATGGTCACACCAACTATGAGAATGGTGCTCTGTCTTGGTGTAAAGGGAACGCCAATTTAGCGCTCTATCTTCTTGAGTTGCGCACGTCGAAGGGGAAATCATGTGTTTCTTAAGTGTTGGAGAATCGATGCTCCTCTAACATGCCTAGGGAGCCCCAATGTACTAAAGAGCATTGGATAAACTCTCTCATATCAAGAAAATGTTCAGGATCCTTAGTACTCAGATCCACCTACCCTTAGCTGCCAAAAATGCTTTCAAAGGTTCTTTCGCTCGCAAAGATATGCAAACAATTTGACTTAGCTCACCTGCTACATATGCTCCACCTGCTCTGATACCACTTGTTATACAATGGAAGAAAAATCATAGATATTTAATTAGCAACAATTAAACAAATATACAGACAAAAGAAATCACACAAGAATGCACATCAGATTTACGTGGTAAAACCCTTCACAAGAGAAACATTTGTGGGGCAATGAAATTATGTTTATTATGTTCAATGGATAATTACAAAATCCAACATGTAAATCCATCCAACCCCTCAACCCTATGCATATATCAGCCTATATGGCTTACAACAGTTAGATACAATAAATGTACCTTTAACCAAACATCCATGTTTAGTTGATTTGTCTCAACTGAAGGCTAAATGTTAAGATCTGAAAAAAAATCCACATTCCACGTTGGGAAATTCATTGGCACCATTCAACAAGCATAACCCCAAACTAGCCGTTTTGGTATGCCACCTGGATGAAATTGCATTCAAATTATGTGGAGACAGATGCGAAATTAATCCAATCTCCTAGGATCAATTCCATTTATGCCCCTACAAAATACAAATTCATTATCGATCTGATGGTAGGTGGTTTAGGGTTGAGCTCCATTAAATAAAGTTCTCAAGAGAATCAAGGACTCGACTTCATCAAATAATTTCTTACATGTGACCTAATGAGTGGAATTCCCCCCTCTGCGACTAGATATTCAATTGGAAGCATAGGTTTAGTAGGGATGGGAAGTCAAAGAAAAAAAAGGAAGTGTATCAAGAAGAAGGCCGAGGTAATAAATGTGCTCCATGGATATAGTGTAAGGCTTAGTGAAATTATGGATTTCGGAAAAATATTCACTAGTCAGTAGGTTCCCTGACCGCAAAATGGGACCAACTTCCCTAAAAAATTGGATAGAGGATAACTTTGGTGTGCTTCTAGGATACATACTGGGAAGCATGATTTTGGTAAGAGGATGGATTGCTTGGTTATTTAGGACCCCACGGGATGTAGACAAAATCCTTCAAAAATGTTGGAAATGGGGGCCTAAGACCCTATTCCTAAAAATGTGGCATTTGGAATTCAATGCACATTTGGTGCAAATAGAATACACTCATGTATGGATTAGAATGACAGGGTTACCTATGCTTCTCTGGTTCAAGGATTTTTTCAAACAAAATTATCAACACCTTAGGACTTTTCTTCGAAGTTAACAACTCCTTTTGGGAAACTGGATATATGGGGTTGGCTAGGATACCCGTAGGCCTTGACCTAACCAAAGGCCTAGTGGATTCCATCACTATAAAAAAAGGACCCACATGATTTTTCACTAGGCTCTGAACTATGAAGGAGTATTGTTTAAGTGTGGAAGGTGCCAAAAGTATGGCCACTTGGTAAAGGAATGTGCCCTTTACTTCTCCAGAAAATAATGGGGATGTAAACCTTCTCTGATTGTCAAATAATCAATTCATATGGATAAAGAATCATCTCCTTCAGCTATACAATAGGTTTCCCTAGAAGGAAACCATTTAGTTTAGAATTTTCCAGTTAAAAGGACAATAGTGGAGCAACATGTTTCTCCTAGAAACATCCTTCATCCAGAAAGGGAGAACTCTTATGCACCGGGTAATAATTCCTCATCCACTGGTACACATCAATTTGTCTCTTACGAAGCTAATTTAGAGGAGAAAACTAAAATGTTTCACAAGGATTTCCTCTCTATCCTATCATTCTTATCAATTCCTCATCCTTGTTTATTAATACCATTGGAGGGGATGGTAGAATTCCCTAATACCTCTTTGCAACCCCTTGAGCTCATGCCCCCACCTTAGATAGCCCCATTAGTTAAGATCTCCATGGAAGACTCTTCCTCCTCAAAGGGTACAAAATATAATATGATACCCCATCAAAAGGACTCTTGAATCTATGATGGATGTTTTGAAGGTGGCCTCAGATACCTGAAAGATAAAAACCACAAACCTGGAGAGACATGCAATAAATATTACTTTTCCTTGGCTTAAAAGCATTCAAATTCAAAGGTTAAGTGTGGAAGACAACAATCTCTTCTTGGTTCCCTTAGAGAATCTTCCCCTAAGGAAGTTTCAAAATGATCCTCCTCTCCCTGAACTGTAGAGAGCTAGCTAATCCCTCCAAAAAATTGTCCCTTAGGAGGTTAGTTAACACTTAGAACCCAAATGTCATACTCTTTCAAGAGATCATGACAGATGAAAGAAATACAATTCAAGACCTTGCTAAGATGTTTAAATAATGGGAATTCAACCTTTTGGATACCCTAGGCCTCTTAGGTGGGTTGGTTACAAGATAGAATACAATTTTTTTTTCCTCTCTCTAACTCATGGGATTTTGACTCTCAATTGGCTTTCTCCCTTGCTTCTATCAACCAATGGAAAGAGTTCATATGCTTGAATATTTATGGGCCCTATGAAGACACCTTATGGGCCTTATAATGGGCCCTATGAAGACATATGATTGAATATATATGGGCCATATGAAGACATCTTCTTGAATATCTATAAGCCCTATGAAGACATGTTCTTGAATAACTATGGGCCTAGATCATTATGGGCCCTATAATGATATGTCTCCCCAATAAATTACAAAAACTAACTTATATGAATACACCTTAGTAGTTGTGAATATGTCGAGTGATTTGAAGGAAAGTTCACGACTAAGGTTTTCCCCTAGTTTCTCGTTATGCATACCAGCCATCACCTCTATGGAAGAACCCATAGATTAGATAATTTCTTGGTGGAAGAATCAAGGGATGAGGCAGGGCTCTCGCGGTCTTCTATTATCTAAGAGCACACAGGTCCCAGTGGCCTCATTGGCTATCCACCCCTCCTTCGGGCCCCATGAAAGAGGACCTTATGGATTACTTGAAGGATCTACATGGTGAACAACATATATGGGTGAACTCTTAGGACTTTTATGTCACCACTGACCCCGTTTCATCTTCCTCTCCTACGCTAGATTTGAGACGGGCCTCATGAAAGTGGACCTTATGGATTACTCGAAGGATCTACATGGTGAACAACAAATATGGGAGAACTCTTAGGACTTCTAGGTCACCACTAACCCTGTTTGATTTGCTTCTCCTACGTTGGATTTGAGACATTAGGACATAAGGAGGAAAAAAAGAGGACGATCTTAGTGCGTTAGCTTCCACTATTGATAATTTGTACCACTAGTGCGACTACACTAACATATACAACTAAATTTGGGGATATTGGCTTGCATGAGAATTGTTATACAATGGAAGCTAAATCGCAGAGATTTAATTAGCAACAATCAAACAAATATATAGAAAAAATCAATCACATAAGATTGAACACCAAATTTATGTGGTAAAACCATTCACAAGGGAAACATCCATGGGGCAATGAAATTCAGTTTATTATGTTCAAGGGAGAATTACAACAACCAACATGTACATCCATCCAACCCCTCAACCCTGGGCATCTATTAGCCTATATGGCTTACAACAATTAGATAGAATAAATGTGCCTCTAACCAAACATCCATGTTTTGTTGATTTATCTCAATTGAAGGATAAATGTTAGGATCTAAAAACCGCCCACATTCCATGTTGGGAAATCCATTGGCATCATTCAACAACATCCACCTTGACAACAATTTACTTGAATTTCATGCCCAGATTTATTCATCACCTCTTCTGCAAGCCAAGAGAATCCAAACACCATTGCAACTTCTCTATCAATACTGGTTTTTTGAACATTTCTGCACAATTCTCTTTTGTATGGATTTTTTCCAGAGACATGCCTCTTTCATCAACAACATGTCTTACAAAATGGTATTTAATAGGAATATGTTTTGTCTTACTGTGATAAGCCGGATTTTTAGCCAAATGAATTGCACTTTGACTATCACAGAACATTTTTAACTTGTCATGCACCCTTCCAAACTCACCCAATAAACCTTTTAACTAGATGTTTTCTTTGCAAGCATGTGAAGAAACTATATATTCTACCTCTATAGTGGATAAAGCAACAATACTCTAAAGCTTTAACATCCAACTAATTGCTCCACCTGCAAGAGTAAATACATATCTTGAAGTTTATCTCCTCTTATCTAATTCACCTACAAAATCTGAATCGACATATCAGCAGACTGAATCACTACCACTGTTATAGGTGATACAATAATTATGTGTTCCTTTCAAATACTGAAAAACCCATTTCACTGCTACCGAGTGCTCTTTTCCTGGATTTTCCATGTACCGACCCACAACACCCATTGCATGTGAAATATTTGGTCTTGTACTAACCATCACATACATTAAAATCCATATTGCATTAATGTACGATACACAAGACATATTATCCTTTTCTTCACCGGTACTAGGACATAAACTTGAAGAAATATTAAAATAAGTTATCCAAAGGGATTGAAACTGGTTTCACATTGTTCATGTCGAACCTCATAAGTATTTTCTCCACATACTTTTGTTGTGATAACCAAAGCTTACCATTTTTTATGTCTATTTGTATCTCCATGCCCAAGATTTGTTTTGTTGCTCCTAGATCCTTCATATTGAATGTCCTAGCCATATGAGCCTTTAACCTCTTGATCTCTACCATGTGCTATCTTGCTACAAGCATATCATCAACATATAGCACCAAAATAATGAATATGCCATTATCCAACATTTTAAAATAAAAACAATGATCATACTCACTCCATGTATAATTATGGCTCGCCATGAAAGAATCAAACTTCGTATACCATTGCCTGGGAGACTGCCTCCGGCCATACAATGACTTCTTAAGTTTGCAAACAAATCATTTTCTGCGATCCTGAACAAACCCTTATGGTTGTTCCATGTATATTTCCTCATCTAAATCTCCATGTAAAAATGTTGTTTTGACATCTAGCTACTCTAATTCCATATTAAATAAAGCAACTAGTGCCAACAAAACCCAAATTGAAACACGTTTAACTACTGGTGAAAATATGTCATGGAAATCAATATCGTCCTTCTGTGAATAGAATTTTTCCACCAGTCTTGCTTTGTACCTCTCAACCTTATCATCAACACCTCATTTTAGTTTATAGGCCTACCTGCAACCTACAATTTTCCTGTCTTTTGGGAGTTCTACCAGGTACCATGTTCCATTCCTTTCTAAGGCATCCATTTCCTCTTTCATCGCTTCTTTCCATTTTGCACTATCAAACACCTCCATTGCTTCCTGATAGTAAGTAGGATCCTCATTATTAGTAACCAAAGAAACAGATGGAATAAAATCATCATACCTTCTAACAGGATTCCTAACCCTTGTATATCTCCTTAAAGATGATTTTGGTATGTCCACACTTTCCTGATTATTATCTGCATCCACATTTTCATCTACAGGAATATATTCATGAACATCCTTGTGAACCTCTTCATGTTCATCTTCTTTTGTAGACGAACGCGTCTCAAAACAGATCTATCGAGTTTGTGGTACCTACGCCTATTTGATTTCAACATCTACATCTGATTTTATAAATACTGATTCATCAAATATTACAGCCCACAATCTATATCCATTAATTCCATCACCATACCCAACAAAGATAAGCCTTTTTTATTTGGGATCTAATTTTGAACATTGATGATTAGGTATAAGAGCATAGGCTTCACAACCGAAAATATTAAGGCTCGAATAATCACAGTAGTGACCATTCCATAATACATACCTCTTCTGGAATATTACATTCAATTGCAGGCGATGGTGATCGGTTAACCATATAACAAGCTGTAGAAACTACTTCTTCCCACAACTGTTGTTGCAACTTGGCATTACTAAGCATGCTCCTTGCTCTCTCTAGAAGAGTCATGTTCATGTGCTCAACAACATTGTTTTGTTGTGGAGTATCGGTAGTGGTTTTATGTCTCTCAATCCCCGCTTCTTTGCAATAGTTTTTGAATTCCATAAGTGTGTGTTCACCTCCATTATCAGTTCTTAAACATTTTATTGACCTGCTAGTGCTCTTTTCAACCAAATATCTAAACTGCTTAAAGACGGTAAAAACATCATCTTTTCTTTTTGACATATAGACCCACACCTTCCTAGAGAAATCATCTATAAACGTAACAAAATATGATGATCCTCCATACAAGACTGTATGTGATGGTCCCTAAACATCTGACTGAATGTAATCAAGGACACCTTTACTATTGTGTCTTCATGTTTTAAACTTCTACCTACTCAATTTACCATAGATACAATGCTTACAGGAATTTAAATTCAGAGACTTCAAATTCGGAAGTAACTTACAATCTACAAGTACCTTAAGTCCTTTCTTGCTCATATGACCCAAACATTGATGCCATATATGAGTGGAACCACTTGCATTTTCAAATATTATTGTTGTTGCTTGATCTGAATCAGTTCTTCCTTCAAGTTGATAAAGGTTTCTGATCTTGTTCACCTTCATGACTTGTTCATCACTCCACCTTGAATTGTACACTTGTATCTAGTAGAATCTAGGACTCCCAAATATATCAAGTTCTTTCTAATTTTAGGTACGTGTCTCACATATGTTAATGTTCTTATAGAACCATCATACATTTTAATTATTACACTACCAATCCCAACAATCTTACAAGAAATATCATTTCCCATAAAAACAACTCCATCATCTATAGGTTGATATGTGGAAAAACAAAGTTTATCTAAACACATATGATTTGATGTACTAAATTCTAACAACCAATGTTGATCACTATGTGAAGAATTGGGAATAGACATAACCTCATCAGTCATACCTGAACCAAAAGTTGAACTTGTTTCTATTGCATTTGTTTCCTTTACTTATTTTTTAGAGTCTTATTTGGAGGCACATTGTCGTTTCCAACAATCCTTCTTCAGATGTCCATATTTTCCACTGTACCAACACTTAAGTTTACTTTTCCTCCCTCTTGACTTCGATCTGGAAGAACCTCTCTGATTTTTCTCTTTATCTTTGGATCACCCTCTGACCACCATTTCCTAAGAAGTTTAGGTTTCTTCAATAGATTTTCTCCTCATCTCCTTAGTCAATAAATCTCCCACAACAATGTCATAATCAAGAACATTATTGAACTAAATCATATAGATGTAACTAAATGATCCCAAGACTTAGGAAAAAAACACAATCATGTTACTTCCTTGTCTTCGTCTTCGAGTTTTACTTCCATACTAGCTAATTGAACTATAAAAGTATTAAAGGTACTTAAATGGTCAATGCCTTTGGTACCTTCTTTCATTCGCAAACCATAAAACTTCCTCTTCAAATAGATTCTATTAGTCAGGGAATTTGTCATGTAAATTCCTTCCAATCTGGTCCATAGACCTGTTGTTTTATCCTCTCCTACTATGTTAAACAAAACATCATCTGCAAGGAACATACCTATAGTAATTAGTACTCTTACATCCATATCGTTCCATTCATCATTTGTCATGGATGTCGGTTTCTTTGATCTGAATGCCAAAGCTTTTTGAAAACCCTATTGCACAAGCAAATCCTTCATCTTGAGCTTCCATAGCTCAAAGTTGGTTTTTCCATTAATTTTATAAACTTCAAATTTTGAAGATTAGCCATATTCTCAAACCCTATGCCAATTCACAGTCAAGCCCTTTGCCAAATTTCTGCTTACACAAGAAAAAAATCTCCTTTCTCACACTCACTGGCCCAACAAATTTACCTCTCTTTGCTATAAGAGGATGGTGCTACCTTAACCTTCACTGGGAGTGCAACTTATGAGACTAGCTCTCCTCTAGAGATTCCTAGTCATGCTAGCTATGAGAATGGAGCTATGTCTCGGTGTAAAGGGAGCACCAATTTACTAGCGCTCTATATTCTTAAACTGGGCACGCCGAAGGGGAAATAATTCATGTTTCTTAAGTGTTGGAGCGTCGATGCTCCTCTAACATGCCTATGGAGCGCCAATGCACTAAAGAGCACTGGATCAACGCTCTCAGATCAAGAAAACGTTCAATATTCTTAATACTCATATCCCCTTGCCCTCAGCTGCCAAAAACACATCCAAAGGTTCTTCTGCTCACAAAGATATGCAAACAATTCAACTTGGCTCACCTACTGCATTTTCTCCACCTGCTCTAATACCACTTGTTATACAATAGAAATTAAATCGCAAAGATTTAGTTAGCAACAATTAAAGAAATATACAAACAAAAGCAATCACTCAAGAATGAATACCGGATTTACATGGTAAAACCCTTCACAAGAAAAACATCCACGAGGCAATGAAATTTGTTTTATTATGTTCAAGGGAAAATTACAAAACCCAACATGTACATCCATCCAACCCCTCAACCCTATGCATGTATCAACCTATATGGTTTACAACAGTTAGATACAATAAATGTACCTCTAACCAAACATAGATGTTTAGTTGATTTGTCTCAACTGAAGGATAAATGTTAAGATCTGAAAACCGCCCACATTCCATGTTGGGAAATTCATTGGCACTGTTCAACAAGCATAACCCCAGACTAGCCATTTTGGTATGCCACCTGGATGAAATTGAGCATTCAAATTATGTGGAGACAGATGCGAAATTAATCCAATCTCCTAGGATCAATTCCATTTATTCCCCTACAAAATAAAAATTCATTATCGATCTGATGGAAGGTGGTTTAGGGTTGAGCTCCATTAAAGAAAGTTCTCAAGAGAATCAAGGAATCAACTTCATCGGAGAATTTCTTACATGTGACCTAATGAGTGGAATCTCCCCCTCTGCCACTAGATCTTCAATTGGAAGCATAGGTTGAGGAGGGATGGGGATTCAAAGAAAAAAAAGGAAGTGTATCAAGAAGAAGGCCCAGGTAATAAATGTAGTCAATGGAGATAGTGTAAGGCTCAATGAAATCATGGATTTTGGAAAAATATTCACTAGTCAGTAGGTTCCCTAACCGCAAAATGGGACTAGCTTCCCTAAAAAATTGGATAGAGGATAACTTTGGTGTGTTTATGGGATACATACCGCGAAGCATGATTTTGGTAAGAGGATGGATTTCTTGGTTATTTAGGACCCCATGGGATGTAGACAAAATCCTTCAAAAATTATGGAAATGGCGTCCTCATACCCTATTCCTAAAAAAGTGGCAATTAGAATTCGATGTACATTCAGTGCAAATAGAATACACTCATGTATGGATTAGAATTCTAGGATTACCTATGCTTATCTAGTTCAAGGACGCTTTGAGAGAAATTAGCAACACCTTATGACCTTTATTTGAAGTTAACAACTCCTTTTGGGAAGCTGGATATATGGGGTTGGCCAGGATACCCATAGGCCTTGACCTAACCAAAGGCCTAGTAGATTCCATCAATATAGAAAAATGACCCATGTGATTTTTCACCAGGCTCTGAACTATGAAGGATTATTGTTTAAGTGTGGAAGGTGACAAAATTATGGCCACTTGGTCAAGGAATGTGCCATTCACTTCTACAGAAAATAATGGGGATGTAAACCTTCTCTGATTGTCAAAGAATCAATTCCTATGGATAAAGAATCAACTCCTTCAGCTGCACAATAGGTTTCCATATAAGGAAACCCTTTAATTTATAATTTTCCAGTTAAAAGGAGAATAGTGGAACAATAAGTTTCTCCTAGCAAGATCCCTCAACCAGAAAGGGAGAACTCTTGTGCACCAGGTAAGAATCCCTCATCCCCCACTTCTCCTACATATTCCACTGGTATACTTCAATTTTTCTCTTAGGAAGTTATTGTAGAGGATAAAACTAAAATATTTCACAAGGATTTCCTCTCCAACCCATCAGGATTATCAATTCCCCATCCTTATTTATTAATACAATTGGATGTGATGGGAGAATTCTCTAACACCTCTTTGCAACCCCTTGAGATCATCCCCCCACCTTCGATAGACCTATTGGTTAAGTTCTCCATGGAATACTTTTCCTCCTCAAAGGGCACAAAATATAATATGATACCCCATCACAAGGACTTGTGAATCTATGATGGATGTTTTTAAGGTGGCCTCAGATACCTGAAAGATAAAAACCACAAACCTGGAAAGACATGCAGGAAATATTACTTTTCCATGGCTCAAAAGAATGCAAATTCAAAGGTTAAGTGTGGAGGACAACAATCTCTTCTTGGTTCCCTTAGAGAATATTCCCCTAAGGAAGGTTCAAAATGATCCTCGTCTCCCTAAAATGTAGAGATATTGCTAATCCCTCCAAACAATTGGCCCTTAGGAGGTTATTTAACACTCATAAGTCGAGATGTCATACTCTTGCAAGAGATCATGACAGACGAAGGAACTACAATTAAAGACCTTGCTAAGATGTTTAAAGGATGGGAATTCAACTTTGTGGATACCCTATGCCTCTTAGGTGGGTTGGTTACAAGATGGAATACAAATGTTTTTCCTCTCTCTAACTCATGGGATTTTGACTCTTGATTGGATTTCTCCCTTGCTTCTATAAACCAATGGAAAGAGTTCATCTACTTGAATATCTATGGGCCCTATGAAGACTGACATTATTGTTGGGAATTCCTCTTTTCAAATTCTTGGTTCCAACAAGGGATGATAATAATGGGAGGATATTTAAATTTTACACTTGACTCCTCTGAGATATGGGGGCTAGTGGACCAACCAAATGCTCTCTAATACTTATTTATTAGAATTTTAGTGTTGGAATCTTGGTTGTTGTCATTGATGTCAACCCTAGTCATTGGTTTTGGACCGCAAGATTGATGAAGGTATTTGGACATGAAGGGAAATGCACATGCAGACAAAACACACATGGATGAATAGTATACATCATGTTGTTTCTGGTGGTAGGTGGAACGTCACGTGGATCCTCATGGTTGAGGAGAAATTAATTTTTGAAGATGACAAAGTGAATTGAAGAAGGAAGTACATGTCGGCCTTGAAGATAATTAAAGAAAAGAATTACAAAATAAGAAAGTGTTAGGTCGGCCCTAATGTTAAAAGCAAGTGACATAAAGGGTATAAATATATATCATTATACATTCATTTTGTATACACAAGTCGAATTTTAGAGGAAATCTGAAGTAAGAAGGCCGGATTTCAAGGGAGGATGAAGTATTTTAGTGATGTGTTCTAAGGTGTGTTATTTACAGGTCATCTTACCATTTTCGCTATAATTTTTTTCTAGAACGATTCATATGGTGAAATTGATATGGTATTGAGAAGACATATCTAGGTAACGGTGGTAACAAATTCATCTCTTTATTCACTATAATTGTGGAGATACACTCTATGGAATACAAAGTTTTTTACTAGTCCTGAAGCTAGTCAATAAACAGGTGTTCCAGGTAAAATAGTCATAACTTATTCATAGAGAATCCAAATGAAGTGAGACAAATTTCATTGGAAATTGTATGGGCTTTAGCTTCTTGTGTGCGAGTTCAGAATCTGATGTTAAATATTGAGTGCGAGGCATTCTGTACAAGTTCTCTCTCCTGAATAAACCAGAATTGAATAAGGTCTACCATTCTCTCTATAACTTATTTTTGGGGAGGATTCAAGGAGTGAAACTTGGAGGAGTTTCAGAGGATACATTGAGTAATATTATCTACAAGATCAAAGTATTCCAAGAATTCAAGAATTGCAGAAGTTGAATAAGTCTCAGGAAGAATTATCAGGTTCTATGTGATGGTTGGTTGATGGTCATGATTTAATGTAAAGTTTTATTATCTCTCATATATTCTTAGGTGGAAGGAAGGGGGAAGGATGAAGAGGTAAACCCTCTCTTGATATTGGAGGATTGTATATTCCTATTGGAGGTTTATCCCTCCCTTTATATTTGGAAGATGTAGCTACCTTTGGAATTCATTACTTCCCTTGAACAATAACTATTGATTATTTCTCATATATTGTGCATGGTGTATTGTGGTGTATTGGTG
>JZKD02S1765934.1:602611-628154 GCA_000966675.3 Picea glauca | reverse complement strand
TATATATATATATATATATATATATATATATATATATATATATATATATATATATATATATATATATATATATATCGAAATTGAAGGATTTTACATTATAAAATACTGCTAGAAAATTGGAAGTGAAAGATACAAAACAAACAATGTTGAGCATCCCATTGCATTGTACAATAACATTCTATCTAAATTTTCAGTTGTATTAAGTGAACTCTCAACATGAGTTATAAAACTATTGTGTTGATAAGTGAAAAACTTACAAAATACCCCCAAGATTTTCACTACATTGTAATATATTAACGAAATTCAATTCTACCTACGGCTTTGTGAACACCCTACTTCATTTTAATTTGCTTTGGTCTCTTTAGAACCCTTGACACTTTGGTTGGGGTTGTTTTCTTCTACTTTCATATTACCATAGGGGGAAAAAAGCTTGAGCTATCATGAAAGCCCTGAAAACTAGATAGAACAATTTGCTTGAGGGGAACTAGTTCATCCTCCAAAAAAAAACACTTTTTTAGTGTACTCCAGTAGAATCTTATTTTTCTCATCAGTATTATCACTATTACTAACCAACTAAGCCTCCAAGTTGTTTGCAATAACTTGATCCTTATATGATGCAATCTTATTCAGATAATTTGGTCTGTCCTTGACCTCAGACGAATCCATAACCCTGCACTTGAAAACTCATCACAATGACTCAGACCCCAAGCCAACCTGAACCACTTCCGAGCATGAAAGGAACCAACTCATCACTCTACTGGCAGCAAGCTCTGACTAAAATGACCCAATGTGGGCCCATAATAGCACACAAAAAGTTGCTTGAACGTAGCACCTGCTCACTCCAAAACCACCATCCCCAACACAATCGCAAACGGACCCCCAACCAAAACAAAATTGTGACTCCTGAGAGAAACCCTTAACTAAGAGGTGTTTCAATAGGAGCATGAAGAAGTTAAACTTTGTATTCTGCCCCATCTTAGGCATAAAAGTCCCACATGCACTCCTTTCCACTTTCGGTAATGATTCAAGGAGATGGCATGTAATAAGGTAGGTTAAACACATATTTATAGGAGGTCTCATCACTCTCTCCTCCCAATTGATTGCAATCATCAATAATTTCATGTAAATTAGACATTCCTTTAGATCGTCAAGAGTCATTTCATAACTTAGGGTATGGTCGCCCATGTGACTTCACTGTTGATAACCAAGGTCCCCATCACTTTTTGAGTTGCTTGATTTGTCAAACGATACACTACCACAATGTTGTCTCTTAAGACATGGTAGTAGCGCAAGTGTGAAATCATAGAGGCTAGTTGGTAAATGCGACATAAAACAGAAATCATTCTAATGTTTGTCAACTTTGTTTCGTTGATCATGTGTCAGATGAGTAGTAGTGAATCTCCACATACTATTAACTTTTGCATTTTCTTTACCAGAGTGAACTTCAAACATTGATATAATCCATACATCTATACCAGATTATTGGACAAGATGCCTAGACTTCATGAATAAATTACTTGAATTGTTCCCCCTAGGCTATAGATAATCTCGTCACCCCATTAAATATGATATTAATAATACAAAAATAAACATATAATTATGATAAGGTTGGAACAATTATTATTCTCTAATTTTAACTCTTTATAATATAATCCTTGATAAAGAACATAATGTCAAACAATCTTAAATCAACCTGTCTTTTGGGTATTGATTTCTTCCTATTATTAAACTTATAATATTTTCCAAAAATAAAAATATTTAAATTAATTTTTTTAAGTGAATATCAAAATGTCAATAATCAATTTTCTAATTTTTAAATTTTTCTACTTAATACTATTTCTAAAATAGTATAACAAACTTTTAAATATCATATATTAAGTTCTATACATAAATAATAATAAATAATAAAATTTATTATTAACATTTAATTTCTATTTATCTCTAAAATAAATATTTTTTCCACATTATACCGGTTTTACTATATTAATATTAAATATTAAAATATTAACTTCGTAAAATTAGTAGCAACACACATGTTTCTTAATATTTTGATATAGTAGTTGTATGTAATTAAAAGTAGGAAAATTCCAGCTTTCATTAATATCCTATGTAGAATAACATTAGTTATATTTTGAAGCACCCAATAACTAAGGTAAACAAGTGTTGCATGGCAACGTAGTCCCTGCCAATTTGGGATGGGAGTAAATGCGAGCGAGTAGGGACACGTGGCTAGCAAGTAGAAATACATTTGGTTTGCATGCAGAACATAGTATTCTCGAATTAGTTCTTCCTGGAATATATCCAAAAATATCAACATTTAAAAGGTTCTTGGACAAAAACAATTGGGCGTCTGATGTTCCGTGACCTGCAAATAGAACCCACAGTTCTGAGATATACAAATAGACAAGCAAAGTTGCAGACTATAGAAATTTATCAGAAAATAATAATGTTTGTTACATATCTCTGGAAATTACATGAACATTTAAAAGCATATGATAGCATAGTAATAATGTTTGATACATAGGTTCGTGGAGAAAAACGCAAAAAAAATAGCATTCCTGAATTGGTTTTCTTAAAAACAAAGGATTTTCTTGGAAACAAAAAAATTTAGCATTGTCGAATTAGTTTTATTTACATACGTTTTACATACACTTGTGGAGAGAAACACAAAAAAAATAGCAACCTCTGTTACATAGGTTCGTGGAAAAAAACACAAAGAAATTAGCATTCTCAAATTAGTTATCTTCAAAACAAGGGATCCTGGACACAAAAGAAATTGAAATTTATCAAATTTTATAAGGTAGATATTTAGTTTTATACATACGAAATATGTATTTTTATAAAGTATGGGGATGAGATTTTATAGAGCATGCACAGAGTCCTCATTCCATACTTAGCGAGTTTTTGGGTCGTAGGTTCTCGGCCTGGCGGGCTAAAAAATGGGCCTCTATTGTTCTGTGGCCTACAAATAGCATGGAGAGTTCCACGATATACAAATTGAGAAGTGGACTTGCAGACTATAGAAACTTATAAAAAAAAAAGTGTCTGGTACATATCTCTGGAAATTACATCAACATTTAAAAACATACAATAGTGTAGTAATAACGTCTATTACATAGGTTCATGGAGAAAAAACGCAAAAAAATTAGCATTCCTGAACTAGTTTGCTTTAAAACAAAGGGTTCTAGATAGAATAAAAATCGAAATGTATCAAAGTATAGGATCCTGGACACCCAAAGTATAGGATCTAGAATAGTAACAACGTCGTGCAAGATAAAAAAAATTAGCATAGAATAGGACACAAAAAAATGTAGCAGACCTCCATACTTAGCCAGTGTTGGATCACGGGTTCTCAGGATGGTGGGCTCAAAATTGCGCCTCTGTTGTTTCGTGGCCTACAAATAGAACTGAGAGTTCCATGATATACAAATTGAAAAGTCGACAGACAAAACATTAAGCATAGAATAGGACAAAATATGTAGCAGACCTCCATACTTAGCCACTTTTTGGATTGCGGGTTCTCGGGCTAGCGGGCTCAAAATTGGGCCTCTCTTGTTCCATGGCTTACAAATAAGACCGAGAGTTCTGCGATATACAAATTGAGAAGCAAACTTGCGGACAATAGAAATTTATCAAAAATAAATAATCTATGTTACATATAATAACGTCTATTACATAGGTTCGTGGAGAAAAAGACAAAAATTAGCATTTTTGAATTAGTTTGTTTGAAAGCAAAGGCTTCTGGACAGAAGAAAAATAAAAATTTATCAAAGTATAGGTTCATGGACACCCAAAAAGTTAGCATACAATACAATAGTAACAATGTCATACAAGACAAAAAAATTAGCATACATTAGGACACAAGAAATGTAGCAAACCCGAATTAGTTTTCTTTGGAAGAAATGAGAAAGGTTCCTGGACAACCAAAATTTAGTATACAATAAATGCATTCCCGAATCAATTTTCTTTGGAATTTATCAAAAATTTCTCGGGCTGGCGGGCTCAAAATTGGGCCTCTCTTGTTCTGTGGCCTACAAATAGGACCAAGAGTTTCGCTATATACAAATTGAGAAGCAGACTTGCGGACTATAGAAATTTAAAATAATGTATGTTACATATAATAACGTCTGTTACATAGGTTCGTGGAGAAAAAAGACAAAAAAATTAGCATTTCTAAATTAGTTTGTTTGAAAGCAAAGGCTTCTGGACAAAAGAAAAATCTAAATTTATCAAAGTATAGGTTTCTGGAGACCCAAAAAGTTAGCATACAATAAAATAGTAACAACGTCGTGCAAGACAAAAAAATTAGCATACATTAGGACACAAGAAATGTAGCAGACCTGAATTAGTTTTCTTTGGAAGAAATGAGAAAGGTTCCTGGACAACCAAAATTTAGTATACAATAAATGCATTCCTGAATCAGTTTTCTTTGGAATTTATCAAAAATTAATAATGTGTGTTACATCTTTCTGGAAATTTAAATGTGTTTGTCATATAGACTGGGATTGGGGCTCCCGCGGACCATAAAAAGAAATAAGTACAAGAATTAGGAATGTCGAAAGGAGAAGTGCGCGATGGTAGAGAGGAAGACCTGAAAAGAAGAAATTGGAAGTTATGAGTCTTTGGTTACAGTTTTCTATTTAAAGAGGTCATAAGTGGATTGATAAAGAAAACAAGATGACAGTATAGACTTAAACTAGATTGATAAAGAAAACAAGATGTTGGTATAGACTTACTATGAACCCAATGCGTTTTTGTTGTTGTTGTCGATGGTCAGTGGAGTCCTATATAGCGGTTGTTTCCCTTCCTGGACAAGGTTGCCCATTCTTTGTTGTAACCATTCTTCGATGTAGCTTTTCATGGAAGCCATGTTGATTTCATCCCGAATTTCTATGTCGTAAAGGTTGTTTTCTCATTTCCTTAGATCCATTGAAATATTATGCAGACTTTGTTCAATTTCTTCATTGTGTGTCGCATACTCCAGTACCTAGCGCTCGTGGTCATCTAGATGATGTTCAACTATGCTGTAAAACTTTTCTAAAGACAACCCCTTTAAAATATCAACTTGTTCCTGGAAGGCTTCTTTGGTGATTGAAAAGGATTTGAGAATTAAGATTGGGTCTTGAACCTCGTTGCTACTTCCGGCTAAGTCCATTTGGATCAGGCTTGTGAATAAATTTTCCTTTTCTGATATGAGTTGTTTACATGATTTGATAATGAGCTCCAGGTTGTTAATTTTATTTTGCCAGCATGCTTTTACTTTTTTGGCCCTCTTTGGCGAGGGGAGTATCTCTTGTCTTCTTTTCAATTCTGATGTGTTGAGGGCATAGTTGGAAAAATGGGTCAACACCTGTTCATAGAAATGCTGGTCCTTTTTTAAATTCGACTCCAAATGTTCCAGGAAACCATTTTCCTTCTTTCTGAAAGAAACTAAATTTTGCGATGTTTCTCAGGCTTCAGTAACTAGATCATTCTTTTGTTGATGTTATTCTCTACAAGGGCTCTAGAGCATGCAAGGAGGGTAGATGATACTTTCATCTTAGCTGCAGTGGTAGCAGACACGATTTTTGCCAAAGGATTGGCAAATTCTACAGTTGTAATGAAAGCATGCTCAAATTCGTTGAGGTCGTCTTTCAGATTGGCATTTTCCGTCTCAATTCCTCCAATGCAATCACGAAGAATTTCACCAGTTACTTGGTGAAATGAGGGGATTTGGGATGACCACATTTTCCTAAAGTTAATCTCTGTGTGAGATATGTCTTTCCTGTTTGTTACATCTCTCTTTTCTATGACCATACTTTTAGATTGGTTGTTAAAAACAACGCTCTGGAATACGAAGGATTCATCTTCGTCAAAAAAATTGGTCTCATATATTTCCACCACGGACGACCCAATTGTGTGCATGTGCTCAGTTTCAATTTCAAGTTGTTGTTGTTCACTTTCAATTTTAGGTTCCTCCACTTGGCCTGCATTTTTTTTTCTCTTCTTCGTCACTGGAAGTTTGTGAGAACTATCCATTTTTATGCGAGGAGGGTTCTTATTTGCTCCTTCGTTTGAAGATTTCTGCGTTTCTTTCTTACTGGGGTGGGTCATCGAAGCGATGCAATGTGATTTCGTTCTCTTGGGAGTGATGGTGGGGGACTGGCTACTTTTCTTGCCGGATACTTTTCCATGTTGTCTATACAATTCAGTCGCACTTTGCAATGTCTCTGCGTCACAATTGGCAGAAGCGGGATTGTTGTCCACACTGTCCCTGTCTTGGGTTAGGTGTCTATGGATAAAAGAGTTGTTAAAGCCAACGACCAGTAAATGTTCTCAAAATATCCCATTAGGGTCGAACCCTTTTAGCCTTTTAGTGTACGTTATGTTCAATTTATTGAAATGGGTGGCAAACTCGTCAATCTTGTCCATGTTTCTGCACACGAAGTCTCCGACTTTCCAGGGCAGAGGAATGAACTGTTTTTTTTTCTTATCATGGAAAAAATGCAACGAGTCGTAGTATTGCTTTGCTATTTCTACAACAAACATCTTGTCCGTGATGTGGCATGAAAGGAAAGCAGGATTTTCCTTAGATCCAAAGACCATGAGGACACTGTGATTTTCCTTTTCTTCAAGTGTGCCCTTCCTGTTCAAAAACTTGGTTGCCTGGCCAGACATCTGCAGAGCATCCTTGCCTAACAATAAATCTTTGAAAGCTGAGACAAAGACATTAAAATATTCATAAAAACAATGGGAGACCTTGTGCCTCCACAAGGCCTCATACCATAATGTTACTGGGTTGAATCCATAGTTTATCTTATTGGAAAGAGAAAGTTTTGGAAACGGGCATCAATGCACTATTGCGAAAATCAAGTAGGATGACATATAAAATTTATTCGATTCTTTGAATCATGACAACTGGGAACAAATCTCAATGGAAATTAGCTTCCCCCAATTGAAAATGTATTTTTCCCTGACTGTGAAATACAAAATACAAATAATTATATGGGAAATGCTTGTTGTTGATGCATATCCCATTATTCTTGTAAACAACCAAGCAATTTCCTGAAATGGATTTCTAAAGGAACTTAGCTACAACCTTGTGATATCTTCAAGAACTGTTGTCGGGTCTTCAAGGAAGTCGAATAATATGTCCAACCCGTTATTATTTTTTTCTAGAAACTGCTTGTAGTCTTGTCCTCTGAATGTCAATGTTGGCTCCGACAATTTTAACACCTCATGGAAGGCCTGAGGTGACAAAGAAACAGGAGAATGGTCGCGCAGTGGAATAATTCCTTGACCAAGAGACCACCTCCTTGCAGTCAAAAACCTCAGGGATGCAGCCTGCATGAGCGATCCCAGACGTCCAAATAACTTTGTTCTAGGCGGAATGGGATGAATAGTAAAATTATGCCCTGGACCACTGGAAGTTTTGGTCCTGATGTCCAAATATATTTACTGTATCTCCACAAAACTGTTGCCGACCTGCTACCATAAGTCTACAAGAACGTTTGTTTGCTCCATACGATGGATGGAATGAAAAGTTGGAAGGGATAATATAATCCTGCGCAAATCTCGGTCCAAAGCATATGAATGGGATATGTCCTTGAGACTTTTTTTCAATAATGACAATTTCAATAGTTGTTGCATGATGCGTTGTTAACATTAAACACTAGTAATCGCATACATAGAAATGTGAACATGGCGGATATTGCAATGAGCGATTAAGAATTGTATATTTCTTGAGCCGACCAACACGACGACGTGTGTTCAAGATGAAAAATCGGAAGGGACAAAATAACTATCCTCACATCTTGGTTTATGCGTAATAATGGGGGATCTCCTCGAGCGTTTTGCGCATTAATGACAATGTTTACGGTTCCTACATGATCATCTATTAGCATGAAAGGTTTCTAATCGCGTAGTAAGAAAGTACGGATGTCATGGGCACGGGAAAAAAAACTTTGAAATAGGGTTACAAAATACAATCGTTGAAGGTGAGGGCACGAGGGCCAAATTGTATGTCTCGAAACTTTTTGAGTGCAATATGGCTAACAACGAAGAGGGTATGGCAGTACAGTCTAGAGAGCAATTTGTATATGACTAGTAAGAGCATAACTAATGTATATCATGAAGGACAGGAATTTAGTGTGGATCGAAGGCAGCGAGAGATACTTTGAAACATTTGTGAGCCGTGGCAGAGTGAAGCTTGTGAGTTCGATGAGTCCGCGCTAGAATTGTAGATCACAGAAGTTTTGAGTGCAAGATGTACACGACGCAACAAGAAGCAGAGTTCGAAACTGCCAAGCCAACAACTATGGCCATAAAATTGGCTGAGTATAGACATAGATGGAGATAAATATATGTCAACCCACCAACACTGGAACCCGCGACCATAGAAAGGCAACTAAGTATATAACCAGAAAGAGATAATAAAAGGAAAGAAGACAAGGGAAAAATGACCAAGGAGTCTGCGGTGGAATTGTAAATCATAGAAATTTTGAGTGCAATATGTATATCAAGGAACAAGAAGAAGCAGAGTTCAAATGTGCCAACCCAAAACAGTGACTAAGAAATGGAGATTTCGTGAACCCGTGAATAGGAGAATCCAAAAAAGGGTCAGAAGGTCTCCCCAGAAGACACGAGGCCTCGATGGTCAAATTGTATCATTGGGAACATTTGAATGCATAATCTGTAAAACAGAAGAGGGGACGATGTCAGAACCCGGTAGTGAATTTCTATATTGCGGAGGACTGGATGTGAATTGTTTCGCATCAGTATTTGCAGTTGCCACTAGAAAGAGTCACTAGTAAGAGAAAAACCAATGTATATTAGGAAGGACAAGAAGTTAGTTGGGATGGAAGACAACCACATATACTAGAAACATTTGTGAACCGTGGTAGAGTGAAGCTTGTGAATTCGAGTCCACGGTAGAATTGTAGATCATCGAAGTTTTGAGTGCAAGATGTACATCACAGAACTAGAAGCAGAGTTCGAAACCGCCAACTCGACAACCGCGGCCGTAAAATTGGGTATGGAAACCAACAACGGTCGGTCAGATTTGTCGTGTCATTATATAGATGGAGATAAAGATATGTCATCCCGTGAACATTGGACCCAGCGATGATAGAAAGACGACTAAGTATATAACCAGAGAGGCATAATACACGGGAAGAAGAAAAGGGAAAAAGGACTAAGGAGTCTGCGATGGAATTGTAGATCATGAAAATTTTGAGTAGAAAATGTGAACCTGATAGTCAATTTGTATTTTGAATCGCGGGTTCTCGAGCTGAAGGGTTCAAAATTGGGCGTTTGATGTTTCGTTCCCTACAAATAGCACCCACAGTTCTGAGATATACAAATTGACAAGCAGAGTTGCGAACTATAGATATACAAATTGACAAGCGGAGTTGTGGACATTTCTCTGGAAATTACATGAACATTTAAAAGCATACAATAGAATAGTAATAATGTCTGTTACATGGGTTCGTGGAGAAAAACACAAAAACAATACCATTCTTGAATTAGTTTGCTTTAAAACAAAGGCTTTTCTTGGAACAGGAAGCAGAGTTCAAAACCGCCAACCCGACAACCGCGACCGTAAAATTGGCTAGGTATGGAAAGCAACAGTGGTTGGTCGACTTCGTGGTGTCATTATATAGATGGACATAAAGATATGTCATGCCGCCAACGATGGAACCCGTGATGATAGAAAGGAGACAAAGTATATAACCAGAGAGCCATAATACACAAGAAGAAGAAAAGGGAAAAATGACTAAGGAGTCTGCGGTGGAATTGCAAATCACAAAAATTTTGAGTAGAAGATGTGAACCCGGTAGTCAATTTCTATATTGCGAAGGGTCGAATGCCAAATGTTTCGTACCATTGTGTTTAGTTGTCACTAGTAAGAGCACAACCAATCTATATCAGGAACGAGAGGAAGTTAGTGAAGATGGAAGGCAACAACAGATACTTTGAAACATTTGTGAACCGTGGTAGAACGAAGCTTCGTGCCAACCTGAAACAGTATCCAAGAGTTGAACATTTTGTGAACCCGACAATAGGAGGATGCAAAACAGGCTGACAAAGTCTCCGCAGAAGATACCAGGCCCCAAGGTTCAAATTGTATCTCTTCAAACATTTGAATGCATAATATGTAACAAGGAAGAGCGGACGATGTGGGAATCCAGTAGTGAATTTGTATATTGTGGAGGGTGTGATGCCAACTGTTTTGTACCTCTATGTCTAGGTGTCACCACTGAGAGATAATTTAGTATTGACAAAAAAATATTAGATACTGTTAGATACTTGACAGGGATTGCCATCCGTAAACAATGGCAATCTCCACCCCGCCAGCCCTGGGCTCCATGTGTCAATTTGTATATCGCAGAACTGGGAGCGTTGTTTGGAGGACATGAAACAATAGAAATGCAATGTTAATTTAGGTAGTCCCCAGGTCTACTTGTCAATTTATATATTGTGGAATTATGGGTGCTATTTGCAGGGCACAAAACAATGGAGGCCTAATTTTGAGCCCGCTCGCTCCAGAACCCGCGATCCAAAATGTGGCTAGGTATGGAATGCACAATTCATACATGCTCAAAAAAATATCATGTCCATACTTTATAGTCCCATAATACATGGGAAGAAAAAAAGGAAAAAAGGACAGAGGAGTCCACAATGTTATTGTATATCACACAAATTTTGAGTGGAAGATGTATATCACGGAAGGATGCAAAGTTGTTGGGGATGGAAAGCAGAAAAAGATACTTTGAACGAAGTCAATGTATACAAGGAACCCGCGGTGGAATTGTATATAACAGATGTTTTGAGTGCAATATGTATATAAAAGAATGATAAACAGTTGGGTTCGTAAGCGCCCACCCCGCAGTGGCGGCCATAAAATTGCCTAAGTATGGAAAGGAACATCGGTCGGTCGGATCTGTATTGTGAGAATATGGATGGAGATGAAGACATGTCATCCCACCAAATCTGGAACCAGATACCATATAAAGGTGACTAAGTATATATCTAGAAATCTATAACCAGGGGGAAGAAGAAAAGGCTAGTTCATATGCGCCAATCTGGCAACCACGACCATAAAATTGCCTAGGTGTGCAAAGGAACAACGGTCGGTCGGATTTGTCATGTGAAGATACAAATGGAAATGAAGATATTCTAGCCTACGAACCCTACAAGTGCCCATCATTAAAAGACGACTAAGTATAAAACCATAAAACCATAATGAATGGGAGAAGGAAAAGGGGAAAAGGGATAAGTATCTGACAGTTGAAAAACCTTTTTTTTTCTCATTTATTAATGGCAATGTTTTCGAACCCCTGTTGGGTTCTTACTAGTAAAAGCATAAATTGCAGATCACTGAAGTTCTTTGGCTACAAGATGTATATGACGAAACAGGGGACATATTGGTGGGTACCGGGAACCCGGGGCCTGGTGGCCAGATAACAGCCTAAGTATTGGTCAAGAGAAAGGTTTGATATATATTTCAATAGTATTCATAATAATATATATTAATGGAGAAAGTTTTCATATTTATCCCAATAGTATTCATACTAATATATATTAATGGATTGTTTCTGTTTCAAATGCAAATGATCTTCCAATTTGCAGGATGCTCTTCGGTTCGCAAATTTCGTTCAAACCACAAAAAATTTGACTGTAACATGTACATAGCGCAACAAGAAACATGAATTTGCATTGTGGTTTCAATGAGATAAACTCCTTATCATCTATTCATCTTGTATTTCTTGCAATGGAATGAGCAAACGCCGACTCTCCATAAACATCAATATCTAAATTGAATTAAATGTAATGAAAATTTGGTGTGATTTAAGTAATTAAGACAGCTTCAACCATCCCTTTATTAATGCCAAGATTTTTGAACACCTAGTGAGTTATCAATGGTTAAAGCATAAATTGCATAGCACCGAAGCTCTTTGGTTGCACAAACATAATTGCTTAAGCTTTACAGAAGAGGAATTTTTTGTATTTATTCCAATAGTACTGATATTAGTATATATGCACGGATATTATCAAATAGAAGAAGTTGTCTTCTTGTAACTCATTAATTCATTCTATTTACGGGACCCAAAGAATGGAAACAAGATAGCTCCAATTTATTTCTTTAAATACAGGACCGGCACCACATAAGTATGGCTTATGAAAAATTATTCTTAAATGTAAAATGTAAGCAACGAACAGAGAAGGCTTTATTTAAATTGAAGTAGTGGGCAACAAAAAGAAAATCTTGTCGTCCATGTTTAACGACACAGGGGAAGAAGGCACAAAATAAAATTAAAATAAATACCAGAGATTGGAAAATACTATTAAAAAATAAAGCAAAATTATTCTATATCCAAATAAGATGTGTTACAAAATACAGTTGAGGCTATTTGCCACAATGATTGTGATTTCTAGTACCGTGGACCAATAAAAAATATGTACATTGATGAAGCTTCTTCACAGTTCTCTTGACGACCAAACCCTTTATTCGTAAAAAACGAATTCAATATCAATTTCGGGTTTTCTACTTAATCGTTGCTACCAACTACATCTATCCCAGTTTTTTGAACACCTTGTCTCTTCCAGATATGGCCTTCTTACAATCGTTGGTTATTCAACATTCCATTATTTGTCAAGTAGTAATTTTCCTCTGTCGTCGAAAACTTGGGGTGCTTTCCTTGCAATGTTCTCGGCCCTTGGCATCCAAGACAACTTAGAAATGTGATTCAGACCGATTTCAAAGTCGAGGAAGTCATTTTATGTCACCATATCTATGGCAGGGGAAAAAAATTGAAGTATGTTGTGACTAGTATTCTTCCTGTATTCGATCATCTGTTTGGTTGAAAAGCTTGCCTGAATATTTGTATGTTGAACTTCTTTTCTTTATTATAGTAAATTGGAAGAAACGTCCAAACCAGCTGAAAAAATGCAAATGTGTTGAGGTGCATAAATTCTCCGGGCAGCACAAATCTGCCAAGTGCATCATCACCACGTGTCTGGCAAGTGTATCAAATGTTGTAGATCGCATGAGAAACTTTTGTAGCGATAATATGTCGTTTTATCTACCCATACAATTTCTATTACCTGTCTCTGGGTGCATTCGCAAGTGGAGTAATATTTCGCATCATTTACGAACATGAGGGGCCATTCTGCAAGCCACTGCAAATGCATCACCCCCGAGGAAGACAAAATCTTGTGGGATCTGCAGAATTCGATACACTTGCCAAATCTGTGTTGTTGGAAGAAGCTATATACTTCAACGAAGAACTATTTTGCACATGACCTGAAAATCCATTACAACTCCCAACAAGAAAACATAGAAGTTCAACAAACAAATCTCCAGGTAGCCTTTTCAACCAACCAAAGCATCGAACACAGGGAGAACACCAACCAGAACATATTTGTTCTTTTTTTTCCTCCTCTCTGACTTTCTCTTTTATAACAGAGTTTTTTTTTTACTCAAAGCTCACGTCACATAAAACCAGTCTCTCTTCTTTCATATGGGCCTCAATCGCATCTCTAAGTTGTCTTACATGTCCATGACTAGGAACATTAGAACAAAGGCACCCTAAAGAACAACTCTTTAATTAAATGGCAATAAGTATTTAAAAGAAACGTTGGATGATCTTCCGTAGATTTTGTGTTAATTCATTTTAATGACAGATGTTCTCGGTATTTTCGCTTATTAATGCCAACCTTTCCAAATATGTACGTTGAATAGTGACTATTAGCACGTATTAAAATTCTCATATCCGAGCAGATTCTCAAATCTCACATCTAAGATATGCACAATATTAAAGAGGGACATGACGTGAAGGCCTTTGTGGGCGACATGTTCGTGGACTATGCTAAATCTTTTAAGAAAACTAAAAGACCGCAAACAAGGAAAAAAAGAGAAAAAAATATTTTTGCAAACTCAAAATTGAGTCAAAAGAAATTACTAGATCCAATAATATTCACATGTCTATTCATTTTAATGGGAGATGTCATCGACCTTTCCAGTTATTAAAGCCCATTTTTTCTCACCTGTCTGGTCGGTTCTAAATTTTGAAAGCATAATCAATGTCTATTGGGAAAAGCAGAAGGTAGCGGGGATGGATGGGAGCGACAAATGATTTTAAATTTTCTAAACCCAGAAAATCATGAACCTGCAAAATTGAGCCAGAAACGCACTTTACAAGAGCAAAATGAAAGGAAGAAAAAAACTATATCGCTCACACAGCAAAACCTACTCTCATAAATATGAAACCATAGCAACACATAATCCATGGAAAAAGCATCGCCGGCTATAAAATATAGTTTGAGGCCGACACAGTTCTAATCACGATTGCAGAAACCCAAACGTGCAAACTGCAAGAACACGAACAGGCAAGCAAGAAAAACAACAACATGCAAATAGGAAATTAGTGGAGATGCAAAAAACAAGCATGAACCAATAAACCAACAATGTCGTTGAAACATATAAATTTAAAAAACGAAAAAAAAAAAATGTATTGTAACAAGCATGTTAAGTAAGAATTCAATGCTACCAAGCCTATTAGGCGAACATTTAAGTCTGTTAGAAATGCTCTCTAAACATGTAACAAAAAAATGCAATGTGGCAGATCTCTGATGTATCCCCAAAAAATTATTATATTTTTTTGTAACAATAGTTCAAACACCAAAGAATGTATTGCAAGGCCAAACTTTGGATATGCCACCATATCAAACATTGCCATAGATTTACCTAGCATAAAATGCTAAACCAAACATTCGGATTAATGCTAACATTAATCTACCTTCGACGAATGCATAACAAAATATATGATTCATAAAGACCATATACAATCAAATACTTTGGATATGCCAACATATATAACATTGGGAATAGCGAAGCCGGAAATAAGACCTCCAATCCCTTGTCCAATCGGATCATGAAAAATATGGTACTTTTTTTAATATAAAAATCGATGTTTTTAGTTCCCTGGTTCCAACAATAGAAAATATGGAAATATTTCTGGTCCCTAAAAGCCTGTTGGTTGCCGCCTACAATTGCATTGCAAAAGGAATGCAAAGTGTAAAGTCGCAACGACTACACATCAAACTCCGCTTCTACCAAACAACAAATTGCATTAAACAGACTATCTCCACAGTTAGACACAATATTTGTTGCCAACTGTAAACCATGGCAATCTATGCGATGCATAATCCGTTCCCACTGCGATTCAAGGTCTTTGCAAAAAAGGGACAAGTAAATATGAGGTACTTCAACATTGCATATGGACATTTTTCTGTACAGGAGTGGTTCATAATGACCACTGACAACATTGGTATCATGGAACAAGATGCAATATGGATTGTCAGAAGCAGTTTTGTTGAATAGTAGATATCTTCTTTTTCTTTTCAATGACCATATTCCACCCGATATATTGAGCCAGTTAGACAACCACCGTATACAAAATGTGTCTCCCCAAAGTCCCCTCTAATGTGTAGGTAGAGATGGAGATGCAGACAACCACATCTTTGAAAAACACGTAGCGACATCATGTATTCCATGCAACTGCCGAAGAAAATCAAATTCCAATTCGTATTCATAGGAGTTCAATGCCTCTGCGCCGCCATTTTTTAAACAAGCCAAGAAATAATCTATCAATCCATTGCGCAGCTCGGTCGACAAATACTAGAAATGCGTCAGAACCTGGAATGTATCGAAAAGGCAATCCCCTACAGTATATGAGAACGCATCGAATCTAAAGACACCATTGCTATGCAAAGCCACGTCAATGCTGGCATGTATAATGGACTATGTATCTATTTCATACGACTCAACATCTATTAATTCTTCCATCTTTTCAACTCTGATTTTGAAGTTGTTTGTTAGATACTTTCACTTTGTCTGAAAACAGAGAAAAGGGGGAAAAAAAATAATAGCACCCCCCCAAAAAAAGGAAAGAAAAATAGGAAAACTACAAGCCCGAAACTAGGTACCAAACAGAAGAAACAATGCAAACAAATAACACCATAAATTTATTCGGCAGAAAGACAACAGGTGGGCGCAGTTTTTCGACCCAAAAAATAAAAGCATTTCCTATGTCTACACCCCGACCGATGGTTCCCTCTTCTAATAGCTTCAAACTACTTTTCGAGAACCCCTTCACATTGCAATTTTCCAAATAGCTATGAACGTCGCAGCTGGCATATGAAGACGCATGGTTTCCATGAACATAAATTAACAACACACACAAAGATGGTCTGCAACATAATTTGGAGGCAAGGACCCCCACCATTGAAAAACAACAACAAGGAAACTTACCTGTCAACAAGGGATGACAAGAGGTCAGCCCCGAAAACTGGAAACCGCAATAACAGTTCCAACAGCTTGCAAAGTCGAAGATGTCAAACTGCAGGACCTCAACTTTGCAAAGTTGAATCAAACAAGAACAACAATCATGGAACCAAGCAGCGAACAAGCATCGACCATTGAAGCAGCGATGTCGAGCATAAAAAAAATGGAACGAAACTGTATCTCAATGCATTTGCACAATAAACATTTAACTTGTCAGGTAAACACTTAAGACTGTCAGGACCGCCTAAGGGCCTAGCCCTGTACAAACATTTAAGAAAAAATGCAGTGTGGCAGGTCTATTCTCTCGAAGCGCGCAACAATAAAACAAAAGTCACACATGCTAATATGGTAGACAATGTATTTTAGCTAGCAGAAATTACTAAAGGAAACATTCAAACTAATGCTAGCATTAATCCACCTTCGACCATTGCATAAGAAAATATATGATTCTAAAAGACCATATACGGTGAAATACTTTGGATATGTCAACATATACAACAACATTGACAATAGCGAAGCCAGAAAAAAGACCTCAAATCCGTTGTCCAATCACATCTTGACAAACATGGTACTTTTTATTATATAAAAATCGACGGAAGATGTCCGACTACCATCAAAAAAATAGAACAAAATTGTATTCCAACGCACTTGTACAATAAACATTTAAGACTGCCAGACCTGTTAGGTAAACACTTAAGACTGTCATGACCATTTAAGGGCCTAGCCCTGTACAAACATTTAAGAAAAAATGCAGTGTGGCAAGCCTCTTCTCTCGAAGCACGCAACAATAAAGAAAACATCAGACATACTAATATGGTAGACAATGTATTCAAGCTAGCAGAAAATGCTTAAGGAAACATTCGAACTAATGCTAACATTAATCCACCTTCGACCAATGCATAAGAAAATATATGATTCAAAAATACCATATACGATCAAATACTTTGGATATGCCAACAAATATAACATTGGGAATAGCAAAGCCAACAATAAGACCTCCAATCCGTTGTCCAATCAGATCTTGACAAACATAGTACTTTTTATTATATAAAAATCGATGTTTTCACTTCCTTTGTTGCAACAATAGATAATATGCAAATATTTGTGGTCAATGCACAATTTAATACCAGGTCAACGATTTATCGATCGCCATAGTCCCTCTTTGCCTACGACAGGGACTAATGATAGGAGTGAGGCAGTGTTCTCGTTTTTCTCGATTCTATTTTGATAGCAAAATCAATTGAAAATCTTTGAAAAGACTCAAGTTACATTGACACCTAAAAGTCCTTAAAATTGCAAGAGGAGTTTAAGCTATTAATCACTTCACATTTGTCATATTTTTAATTTGTTCTAAATGAATGTCATTTTCATTTTATGTCATTTTAGATTAACATTTTTATGTCAAATCAAATATAATTCCAATACACAAATCCAGATGTAAATATGTTATTTCCTAGGCTCTTGATATTTTCCAACAAACATAAGATGTGCCATATGCCATTTCCAAAAGCTCCTATTTATTTCCCCACCATCCATACATACTTATTACATGAAATTATAAATAAAATGTTACATAATGGATAACAAGTAAAACAAAAAATTACACCCTAAAGTGAGCCAAAATTTATGTGGAATTCATGTTAAGATTATTGATAGGTTAAAACAATTTACTAATGTAGTTCGAATTTTTTGAAACTCAATTTTATAAAATTTTACATATCCCAATGTTGAGCCAATGGTAATGTTCTTAAAATTAAAAGTAAATTCAGTAATATGTCAAGATTACACTTCACCTGGTGTTCACTCTTGCATGGAGACCACGTTGCAAGTTGAGCATCTAGAAACGAGACACCTTTCATGCAGCTACAACCACATGCACTGTTGTTCTCAAGATATGGCCCTGTATTCTGCACCATCTATGCCCTCCTGGGTTCTCTGGTATTGTAATTTTATTCAAGTTTCATTTATAATTTCTTTATTATTAGTTGTAGATATCAGTGGTCCATTGGGGATCGCTGACAATCCCCTCTTGGAAGGTCTTGGAAGGTGGGTATGGTGACAGTCAATTCACTCCATCGTTGCCTTTGATAGGCTGCATGGCATCTGATTATTAGACTCCAGGCAGAAAGCAGGGAGCACCAAAGAGCATTATTGAGAAATCCATTGAGCAGTTGCATGATATCTGATTATTAGACTCCGGGCAGAAAACAAGGAGCACTAAAGAGAATTATTGAGAAAACCATTGAGCGGCATCAGAAAAGGATGATTAAGAACTGTGAGTCAACTGCGCGATCCAGAGAAAGAAAGTAGACACTATGTTTTTATTTTTCTTTATGTTGCCCTGTTAGATTTATTTAACTTAAGCCGCGGCATTTGGTTCTCTCTATTTCCCATTTCGCCATGTTACTTGGGAATTTGATTTTCTCATTGCATGAATTAATTGCTACTTTTTCCACTGATTTGCAGGCATAGAGAAAGAAGTGACCCAACTCAAAGAGGAGAATGACACGCTTAAAAAACAATAGGTGAGATTTCTTTTATTTGTTTTCTAAAGTGTGGTTCTGTTTATGAAAAGAAATAGTCCAATATACCTGCAATTGAACAATTTTCAGGGATAGGAATTTGGGCATGATGTTTAGTTAAAATAATCAATAATTCTAAAGACAACATTTTAAGCCCTTTTACTAAAAAAACATCTTTGTTAGCAATATAAAAAATTTTATTAGCAATATAAAAAAATAGCAAGATATTACAAAATAAACCCTAAGTAGATCTTATTAGGATTGTAAACCAACTCTGTAGGAGTAAACTCCAGCCAACCAATGTATGCACTGAAACTTCAATATTCTAAGAACACTTCACTCTAACCGATTATGATGTAACCTGCCTATTGGAAGGTATAACAAACACATAATTAAACTCTTATTGAAGATAGATACACTAGGAAGAAGGTGATGTTGCATTTATCTGAATACTTTGAAACAACTAGCAATATGTTTTCCAATGCTAAATTTGCAGGCTTCGTTATCATGGAATTACCTTTCTTTGGTCCATAACAAAGGAAGAACATTTTAGGTCATTAATGGAAAATGAACATATTAGATAATGATTTATTTCCTTCTTTTTGATTCATTGGTTCACAAATTATAAGTCCACTTATAAATTACAAGTTAGGAACTTAATTTTCAGTGGTTCATAAATTAGAAGTTATCGGTATGTTTTCTTTTCATTACACCACACTGACACAATGAAAAAAATGTGTGAACCATATTTCAGGTTTGGAAAGCAATTCAAATTGGCTAGCTTTTATTAGAACACCTATTAGATCTGTTCATATTTTAGACTAAAATTGATTGGTTAACAAAGGCAGAAACAGAGAGGGATTATGCCAAAGAATATCGATTTTTTAATGAATATAACCTCCCTCCTAGTTCTAATTAGAATATAGGGTTGGCTATGATACACTATCATGGAATATCAGGTTAGCTACCATATAGGTTGCTCTCTTTTTTTGGTGCTTTGAGGATTTTAGGAAAATGGAAGCCCTTTACAAGTGATATCAAATCCAATCCTATTACTAATATGTTGATGTACGAACCCAACTTCATTTAGGGTTAGCCATAGGACTTCATAATTTTCACATCATACCTTAAACAAGTTGGAACTCACACACTAAAAATGTAGACGGAGCAAATTATAGCAAACTTAAAAAACAAATCAGTAAATTACATAAACTTTAAAAATACACAAATTTGTGACACATCAACAATTAAACTCCTCCCAACAGAGTTTTACAACACAATTTGAATGTTTAGCATCCCAAAACCATATGATCGAGAAAAAATCAACTGGAGCCTTGACTGGCTTGCTCATTTTTTCAGTGGAAAATCTTCGGAACTAAAGAGAAAAAACACCAAAAAAGAGTCTTTCACATTGGAGTTCATTTTTTTACCAAATAAATGATTCTTAGTAGATTGTTCAGAAAACAAGCATTTTACATAATTTATATACAATCTTTCTTAACCTTGAACAGAGTCCCAAATGATAAATGTATAGCAATTCACCTATCGACAGGTAAAGTATAATGTACATAATCAAATGGAGGGTTTAAAAGAAATCTAGATTTGTTGCCCTGTCATACAAGGTTTCTTACCTATTGAACATGGTTGTGGACTCAACTTCTGAATTACCAGTCCCCATGATTTCCCCATCGTTGGGATTATCTCTTACTTCTTTGAAACAAGAACTTATCCACATCATGAACACTGTAGCGATAACGCCTCCCACCACAAATAAAGATGTCATATTTCCTATTGATAGCGTGTTCCCAATGATTCCCACAATTATAATGGTTATCAAATCCTCTATCCACACCAGAAAATTTAATCAGTATTGGACTCGATATTGAGTATAAATCCAACAGTGTTTCTTGACATGACACCACTGATATTTACTTATTAGGAAAAAGGAGGAAAGGGGGGAAACCTTTAGCAGATGCCAAACACCAGATAACTTGATCAACTAATTTCATAGAAACTAGAACCTATGAATAAGAAAATTCCAATCCGCATCAAGACAACGAGAAACACGGATTATTCTTCCTCTATAATCAATTTGATCATAATTTGTATATATAGAATCGCTCTTCCTCATCCTTACAATGTTAACTAGGGCTTTAACCACAGTAGAAAAAACACTCCCAACAACCCGCCTGTCTACATAGTCTCCTCGATTGACCCAAAATATAAAAGTAGAAAAAACCATTAGAACAGAAGGCATGTCTAAAGCAGCAGCATATGACGCATTGACCCTCAACAATGGTATCAAGAGCATGGACAGGAAGGCCCCCACATTAATTGCAAAGTAAAACAGAGAGAAAAATGTAACCCGAAACTTTTCTTTGGTGTGACCATCGAACATAGAATTTTATCTGATCTCCTCCAAAAGTTGTGGCACAGGGTTTAATGCCTCCAGTGCCAACTGCTATGACTAGAAGACTTGTGGCAGTGCTCCACATCGCACAAATCGAGGCTTTTCTAGTTACAGGATCGTGATCAAGTATTGCAGCCATGTACATCACTTCCCATTGCATACAAAAGAGATACATATGATATTTTTCGGTATTTGCCCTGCGAGATCAAGAAAACACAAGTATGGAAATGTTGTTATATTCATGTATTTATCAAATTCAATCTCTCATAGAATATTAGATTTGATATTAAGTGGGTATCGTTGAGAATTGGAGTGGCATAGCACATCATTGCAAAGAGATGAAAGGATGTGAACTATCATAAGCCGAGGTGTTAATAATAATAACAATTTATTTTTAAGGTCACGGTCAAACCACATCAAATTGGTGTATGAAACCCCTTGTTTGTGGGACAAGGGACTAACACATGTTCTTAACTATTAGATCTACTTAGGCTGTATATATATAATCTATTTTTAAGGTTACGGCCAAGTCACACCAAATTGGTGTATGAGATCTAACTTAAAGTATTATTAATCAATATACGATATAATGTTATGTTATTAAAGGATTTTTTTCATATGATGGGTTAATATGAAAATTTAAGGCAACATCAGGATCAACATCAGTCTCAAGGTACTTGTGGCATCGAAGTATGTATCCGAAAGCTAGAGAATTAAGAGAAGGACATCAGAGTATGTAGCTAGCAGCTTAGAGCATTAAGAGCAGGATATGACCAGGTTCAGTCGGCAACTCAAAGCATTAAGAGAAAGACAAGACTAGGTTCAGTCGGTAGCTCAGAGCATTAAGAGAAAGGCCAGACCGACTTCATTCTCAAGGTTCCTGAGGCATCGAAGTATGTAGCCCGCAACTCAGAGCAGGACAAAAATACGTGCGATCGAAATTTTTATTTTAACCCTGCGTCGATGGAAATAAGATGAAAAATTGTCATGTCATGGTCATATCACAGTTTTGACCAATGAGATGAGAGATAATTTGATTTTTAAAATATTTATATATTTGTATTTTAAATAAAAAAATTAAACAAGTCATCCAAAGTCAAAGCATGTTTGACCACCAAGCGATTACAATAGAAGTAGGTTAACTCAGGAGCAATCTTCCCTTTGGAGTAGCTTTACGACAGTCCCTTTCCGGCGACCCCCAGCGTATGCACTATCCCCCAGATCACTGCCCCGTAGAGTACACTGCTAGCATCGTCGTATCTTGCACCACTATCCCCCAGATCACTGCCCCGTAGAGTACACTACCAACACCGTCGGGCGAGCAATATCCATCCTGCTGCAGAGTCTTTAAGACTCTGCAGACCGGATGCCCGTGCAACACTATGGTACCCTCGCACATCCATGCATCAGCCCGTCGCGCATCCATGCTACGCCCTTTTTCGACTCCCACTCCATCCTCTGGTAGCTCACCCAACCAGACAGCATGACACAACGTTGTGGACAATGAACGACGTAATCACTCATTTAATGAACGACGTGAATGCCCCTCCGCGCCCATTTTTGAATTTGAAACTAGCTGGATTTTTCAAATGAGATGAGTTGTACATTATTCCCTTCGCGCCCTATTTTCAAATTTGAAATGAGCTGGGATGAGCTGGGGGCAACGACTTCGACAATGCGTACAGGAGCCTCAAGCTCTCCCTCGTCCAGGCCAAGCAGACTATTCTTCCCAAGGTTGTTAATTCTGTAGCAGGGGTTGTCCATTGGTCTTTAAAGATTTCTCAATTTGATTTATTGGTCTTTAAAGCTTTTTCAATTTGATTTATAACTATAAATTTCCTTTACTACTCTTGCATATATTAAGCCATGCACATTTAAATTTCACCATATTAATTATGTTGAATGGTTTCTGTATCTGTAGGATTCAAGGCCACCACTCAATCTTGCTATGGAGTAGGAAGAAAATACAGCTTCGCCTGGGCAGCACAATGTGGACTTACGGGCCATGTTAACGGCAAGTCGGTGGGCTCCTGATCGGATCTAGCTTCTTACATCATCTGGGATGGAATCAACCTAACAGACCAAGCCAACAGGGTTTTGACTAAACAAATTCTGGGAGACAAATTCTTTGAGCCATCTTCATTCTCCATTAGCAACCGTTTCCAAACCCAACCCATTTCATCTCATTCAGAGCTCTGATTATTCATTGTTTTTGTGAAGGCACAATAAACGTGGGGCAGACAGAGCTCCAGTTTCAGTATCAGCTTATACTACCATTGTTATATTTATTTAAAAAAGGATTAATCAATTCGTGTCAACCTCTGAAACGCCTATCATAAATTTCTTATCAAACTTTTGAACTGGAGTGACAGATCAATCTAGTCTTAAAATGTAATAACATGAAATGGTTTTCTCTCTAAAAAAATTATTTCCAACCTTTTAAACAAAACTATGTTAGAATATTAGTCCACGCTGTGAACTTGGACTCCCTCATCGCAGATGGCATATATCTCAGTGACAGAGCAACCCATTGGATGTGGAATTTCAATCCACATTACAAACTCACTGTATGTGGCATAGTGATAAAACATCGATTCCTTTTCAATTCCTAATTTGTTCAATGTTAATAAACCAAAACAAACTTCATCCAATTTGGATGGATTTGAGATGCAAATTTGTTGGGAGTAAACAATTTAATGGACATTTGTTACCCCTATACAACATAGGGGTAAGGTATGTATATCTAGGTAAATTTTAGTAGTCAAATAGTTATGCCCAGATTATTATTATTATTATTAATAAAAAAAGTAAACATAGTCCATTTCTTATGTGACAAGGTTGATGTAAGTTGTTATACTTTTTAGTTTTAATGGAAATTTGGAAAAATAATATGTTTACTCAAAAAAAATATTAAAAATATATCAACAATTTATTAAAATATGGTATAAAAAGTTGGAACTTACGAAAATAAATAAGTTTTTAGAATATATATTTTTTATTTATGGAAAAATTGTAAAATTCATAAAAAAATTCACATTCTTTTAACATTGGTATTGATTATGTTACTTTTTCTCTAAAATATAATGTATATGTTTATATTAAGGCATCCATTTAGTATTAAAATGACAATTTTTTTGAAACAAATTTGAGTCACTATTTTCCATATTTTTTAATATTGACTTTGTAACTAAGCTAATTATGATAATGTAATAAAAATCAATTAAAAATAGAAAACAATGTTTTTTTCTTAAAAAATCATATATTTAAAATATGCATACAAATCTTTATAAGTGTATACAACTTCATTAACAATGATTATGTGGATCATATTTAAAAGAGTAGTTGAAAACAAAGATAAGAATAAGGAGTTGGGAAAATGGATGTCTTTTTATTTATACAACTCTTTCTAAGCTAAAACAAAAGCAAACAACTCATCCAATAAGTAGAGGAAAAGATGCACTCTTCCCATCTTTTTGAATTTATAAGAACATGCATGCATTCTTAGTACATATATTCATACCTTTGCAAAATTTCCTTCACCTTTTGCATCAAGACCTATTTTAGAATCTATGTTTCATAACGAAAGGTTTGACCTTAGAACCTATTTTCCTCTCCTAGGCATGGTCCTATTAGGAAATGGTGTCTTGAATATGGCTTTGGGGTCAAAGACTCCATAGAGAGGGAAAATGTCATGGTTGGAGGCCTTGCTCATAGCACTTGATGCCTATAAGGTTTTTTTTCATACATAAGGCCCTTGTTTTACTTTTTGACCATGGTTTAGGCTCTTACACCCATCACCAATGCCCAAAATCAATTAATGGTAACCATATCCCATATCCCACTTACAGAACTTATGTGTTGGTATGAGGAATGTTTTAAGGCTCTTGAGGTTAAGAAGATTCAACAATACCTTGAGGCACTTGTTTTCCTTCCTCGACCATGTCAAGGCCCTATGACCCATCCTTTGTGTGCAAAATCTCCTAATGCCATCCATATCCAACCTTGATTTCAAACACTCCCCAGAGAGGGTTTATGTTATGGTTGTAGGTGTTGTTCACGGTGATTGAGCATGAGAAGGGACATATAAGGCACACGTATTTTTCTCCCCTAACCATAGTTCTAGAGCTCGAGAAGACCTTCATTTAAAACATAAGACCCTTATTTCCTCCCCCCAACCATGGTTAGACCTCAAACACAATTGCAGTGCACAAAACCTACTTGTGGCTTCTGTATCCCACTCAGATGCTAAAGATCCCCAATCATGGCTTGTAGAATGATTCATGG
>JZKD02S1765934.1:580329-592288 GCA_000966675.3 Picea glauca | reverse complement strand
TAATGAAGTTGTATACACTTATAAAGATTTGTATGCATATTTTAAATATACGATTTTTTAAGAAAAAAACATTGTTTTTTATTTTTAATTGATTTTTATTACATTATCATAATTAGCTTAGTTACAAAGTCAACATTAAAAAATATGGAAAATAGTGACTCAAATTTGTTTCAAAAAAATTGTCATTTTAATACTAAATGGATGCCTTAATATAAACATATACATTATATTTTAGAGAAAAATTAACATATCAATACCAATGGATGCCTTAATATAAACATATACATTATATTTTAGAGAAAAATTAACATATCAATACCAATGTTAAAAGAATGTGAAATTTTTTATAAATTTTTCAAAGTTTCCATAAATAAAAATTATATATTCTAAAAACTTATTTATTTTCATAAGTTCCAACTTTTTATACCATATTTTAATAAATTGTTGATATACTTTTAATATTTTTCTGAGTAAACATATTATTTTTCCAAATTTCCATTAAAACTAAAAAGTTTGTCACATATAAGAAATGGACTATATTCACTTTTTTATTAATAATAATAATAATAATCTAGGCATAACTATTTGACTGTTAAAATTTACATAGATGTATATACCTTACCCCTATACTATACCCTAAACTTTACCCTATGCTATACTCCTAGGCTATATAGATGTAACAAAATGTATAACAAACCTTTGTAAAGGAAACATGGAACACTCCAAAGGGCATTGTCCATTAAATTGTGTACTCCCAACAAATTTGCATCTCAAATCCATCCAAATTGGATGAAGTTTGTTTTGGTTTATTAACATTGAACAAATTAGGAATTGAAAAGGAATCAATGTTTTGTCACTATGCCACATCCAGTGAGTTTGTAATGTGGATTGAAATTCCACATCTAGTGGGCTGCTCTGTCACTGAGATATATGCCATCCGCGATGAGGGAGTCCAAGTTCAAAGCGTGGACTAATATTCTAACATAGTTTTTTTTAAAAGGTTGGAAATAAATTTTTAGAGAGAAAACCATTTCATGTTATTACATTTTAAGACTAGATTGATCTATCACTCTAGTTCAAAAGTTTGATAAGAAATTTATGACAGGCGTTTTAGAGGTTGACACGAATTGATTAATCATTTTTTTAATAAATATAACAATGGTAGTACAAGTTGATACTGAAACTGGAGCTCTGTCTACCCCACGTTTATTGTGCTTTCACAAAAAAAATGAATAATCAGATCACCGAATGAGATGAAATGGGTTGGGTTTGGAAACAATTGCTAATGGAGAATGAAGATGGCTCGAAGAATTTGTCTCCCAGAATTTGTTTAGTCAAAACCCTGTTGGCATGGTCTGTTAGGTTTATTTCGTCCTAGATGATGTAAGAAGACGGATCCGAACAGGAGCCCACCGACTTGCCATTAACATGGCCCGTAAGTCCACATTGTGCTGCCCAGGCGAAGCTGTATTTTCCTCCTACTCCACAGCAAGATTGAGTGGTGGCCTTGAATCCTACAGATACAGAAACCATTCAACAGAATTAATATGCTAAAATTTAAATGTGCAGGGCTTAATATATGCAAGAGTAGTAAAGGAAATTTATAGTTATAAATCAAATTGAAAAATCTTTAAAGACCAATAAATCAAATTGAGAAATCTTTAAAGACCAATGGACAGCCCTTGCTACAGAATTAGCAACCTTGGGAAGAATAGTCTGCTTGGCCTGGATGAGGGAGAGCTTGAGGCTCCTGTACGCATTGTCGAAGTCGTTGCCCCCAGCTCATCCCATCTCATTTCAAATTCGAAAATAGGGTGCGGAGGGAATAATGTACAACTCGTCTCATTTGAAATATCTAGCTAATTTCAAATTCAAAAATGGGCACGAAGGGTCATTCACGCCATTCATTAAATGAGTGATTACGTCGTTCACTGTCCACAACGTTGTGTCATGTCGTTTGGTTGGGTGAGCTACCGGAGGATGGAGCGGGATTCAGAAAAGGAAGTAGCATGGATGCACTGCGGAATGATGCATGGATGTGTGAGGGTACCATGGTGTTGCATGGGCATCCGGTCTGCAGAGTCTTAAAGACTCTGTAGCAGGATGGTTATTGCTCACCGTCGCACCGTCGTATCTTGCACCTGCCGATTCTTGATGCACTGGTCCAGGGAATTAACGCAGGGAGTTAATTCACCACCAAACATTCACGCCTTCGACCCTGCATCCTCCAGCGTAGCTTTACACACCAGCGCATACCCTTCATACCCTTCATTCGACCAGAGCTTGGAGCTAGCACATGGTAAGCCACACCAGCGCTTTGTTCACCCTTCATTTGACCAGAGTGTGGAGCGAGCTTCACGGTAAGCCATCTATGCTTGATAATTTCTTAGTAGGACATTTGAATTCAAGCATAATGCTGAGATTTGGGGAAGATTGCTACTCGGGAGGGAAGATTGCTCCCAAGTTAGCCTACTCCCCAGTAAATATTGCTTCTGAGAATGACAACACATGCCCATGCTCCTCTGCATTAGGTGTTATATCCTCCTTTACAATTTCATCCTGCTTCACCTCTGAAAACTGCATCAATGGCAAGTGACAGACTGAGTGCTTTGCCAGAAAACTTACTCTCCTCTAACGTTCTTTCAAAACTCTCTTTAACAGATGCAACGCAATGTTCTATGTTATCTAGTAGATGGCGATACCTCTACACTTTATTAACCCATCTCAAATTTACCAGCGAATGTTTCGCTAAAGGAGAAACAACAAAACGGGCAATTAATAGTGTCCTGTTCTTTCATTCTGCTCAGCTTGAAAGTTTTGAAATTTCAGTCTCCTTGTCTAATATTAACAGACAGAACATTGGTAAATGTTTTTAGAAATGGGTTCAATGCGTATCTTCGAAAAGAGTGAAACAAATTGCTCTCGGCAATATTTTGACTGGCAGTTTCTTGGATGTTCCAACTTCTCTATTTTCTTGCGAATGCCTAACATTATTGAAGCTCGAGTGGTTTTTCTTTATACGACTACCCCATTACTTCAGTGGTTTCAGACACCTTGTGACCTGTTCCTTATCATTCATCTATACAAATGATGATATACTTGACCGTTTCGTATCAAAATGCCCTCTTCTTGAAAATTTGACTGTTCACACTGTACAGGGCTAAGACATGTGAAAATTTTTGCAGTAACCTTTATTTTTCTCTTGGTAGTTTTGCAGTAATGTTGATTGTCACCTAGAAAATGCTATTCCTGGTCCAACATCTGAATCTTTCAACAATGCTCGCTTGTTTTGTTTCATATCTTCAATCAGGTAAAGTTTTACAGCCCTTAAATTAAATTCAACTTCAACTGATTCACATTTGGGTTTCACTCGCTGTCCAAGACAAGTTCATGTAGCTTATGAATATTTTATTGTTCTTTTGTCCTGTGTTTTTTTTCAATTATCGTTGTCCAAGACAGGTTCATGTAGCTTATGAAGATTTTATTGTTCTTTTGTCCTGTGTTTTTTTTCAATTATCAGTTTCACACTAGGTTGGTTCTGTTATGCGTGTAAAACCTAATATTAAGTAGCAAAGATCAATATTTGATGCAATAAAATGTCATTTTTGTTAGTTGCATTGTCCAGACAGATGAAGATTACATAATCCAAGTTACAATCTTAAGATAGCAGTAACATATGGACGCAATTTAGTGTAGTAATTCGTTAGCATACTTCAATTTAAAAATCTCCGTGATTGATATGACCTTCAGAAATGTAATTGCACTCTTGAAGTAGAGTTTTCTTGAATGTTAATAAAATCATTCTCGATTCCTTGCACCTAAAAAAAAAAATATGTCAAGTGCATAGAGCATAGTTTGGTTAGATTTGTTTTTGGTAATATCAGAACATAAACTGGAAGTTTCCATGGTTCTCTCGCTACTCTATATATTGTCATTTTTTGTCCTTTATTCATCCCTTCCAGTTCAGTGCTTTTAAACTGAAAGGGATAAATATTAATTAGATGATATTGCATCTCTTGTTCCAACTTTGAAACTGTAACTCGAGGGATCCATTTTTGCTCAGTCTAATCTGCAAATTAGCTATGGAGTAGGTGGCTTTTCTGCTATGTTGTGTGTTGATCCCAGCCGTTGCTTATCATATAGTAAACAACAATTTTTTGAATGTTCTCAAAACCATTGAACACCTCACTACTTTGAAAACGGCTCTATTTTTTTCATGTTAGCTATAATTTTTCTTTGCTTAGATCAGTAATTAAGCATATTATATATAAATTTGTATATTTCTTCTTAATCTGTTAACCAATTTCAGGGAAGAATGATTTTTTAACGCATTCATTTAGGTTGCGAACTACTCTATCCATATGAACAACACCATAGTCCTAATTGAACATGTTTTCTCTTTTTTTTTCACTGTATGAGAACGGTATGTCATTGGTTCAGAAATATTTTCAGAACCAAGGATTGAAAAAACAACACATATGGCGCTTGCTTGTTATTCATTATCATTACAGTTATTATATCTATATCAAAATATCAGAAACGTGTTCAAATTCAATTCAATCCAGTACCAGAAACGTCGCATAACCTGGCGAGAGACATTTTTCATCTTCTATAATTAGTAATTACCATCTATCTGTTATATTACTTGTGTTTAAATTGAGTTTTATGTATCCAAACAACAGTATTGTTTATACTGTTACCTTCCACCAGCCTTTTTGGTGGTGCTGGTGGAAAGTTGAGATGTTTGTGTGCAGGGCGTGATGCATGCCATGCCTTCAATCAATCTGAGTTTCCTCTCCTTTTCGTGTACGGTTTTGCCCGTTGGGTGGTCAATAAGTGTTGTACCAGAAATAGAAATCCCTACTCCAAGTATTCACAAAGTATACAAATTGAGAACAGTTTCTACTTAATCTGATCCCTTTTTCAATCAAATTGTCAGATTAGACATAAGTATATTCAAATGCATTCTCTCTACGGAAAGAAATAATGAATCTCTCAAGAGTCTGGCCAAATATTAACACCCGCTAGAAAACCTTCAACATCATTTATCGACTCTTAATCTTGAAATCTTTAAGATTTCAAGATTTTTGTCACTAATTCACACTGTAAGTTCAAAAGCAAGCATTCATCACTCTTGACATAACCATTGTATTTTATTTAGGCTGGAAAAAAAATCAAGAATAACATTAAAAAGCAATGATAAGGCTTGAATGACTAATTTATGAGATGATGTGGTGATTGTTTTTAACTCTGAATTTTGGTATTAACATGGAAATCATTATAAGGTATATAGGAGACATCACAAACTATGTTGCATGTATAAATGTATTTATTAGCACACATAAGCTTAGATCTAATTTATAGAATAGATAGGCATATGGAATAGTTGCTTCTTATTTAAAAGTGTTTTTATAGTCATTTTAGCATCATTGTTGTTTACATATTCATTTATAGGGAATTGAGAAAATGGTGGAAAATAGACATGAATGGGATGTAATTATCAAAGGCATGAAACAAGTATTTTATTGTTTGGTTGGTGATTATGTCAATATGACTAGATCAAAACTATCTGGCCTTAATCACCATCATGCGATCAAACACAATCTCTCTCCAATTCCCCCACGCCCAAGAGGTCGAGTAAGACATGAAAATGTTAAACGTGCAACGAAATCACCAAGTAAGGTTAAAAGACAGAATGAAAAAATTCAATATGATGTAGAAGCAAGGTTGTGTTGTGCACGAAAGAAGGCATATAAAAGATTTGTCAATGAAGAAATTATTTCCGCTATAAGTATTTATTGACATTTGTAATTGTGTTTTTTTTAATAATATAAATTAATTATTATTGACTAAATTCATTGAAACTCATTTTCGCAGTCATTGCTACGTTTGATCAACTCAATGATGATTCAAAGAAAAAAATTCATGAAAAAATGAATTGTTGGGATCAAATCTTACCTTGTAGAAGTATTGACACAGCTAAACGCATAGATATTGATTTACAACAAAAAGAAAGAATGGGGCCTTCTAATGATGTAGGGGAAGAAGAGTTGGATGAGCATACCCATATATTAAACTCTGGGGAAACTAGTAATAACAATGAGTATACAGTTGACTCAATTTTTTTGCATGCATTGTTTTCAAGACATTTGAAATTTAGATGGTATTTATTTTTATTATCAATTGTATACTAATTCTCCATTGTTATTGATATGCCTAGCCTGATCAACAAAAATCCTAGGAGAGATCACTGCATAGTTTTGTTGTTGAATATAGTTCAACTAACATGGATATCCAACGAGCATCGAGTTGTCAACCATTACGACGCTCACCTAGATTTCAAGGGATTTTGAGGAAAGTAAGTTTTGCTTCAATAAAACCTATTTCATAAAAACACTAAAATCAATATTCTATTTTTGTTTTATTTTCTTTTGTGATTTGTGATTGATTATATAGATTTTTTTCTTTTTTAATCTATACATTAATGTGCATTTATGGTGCAGCTGTTTTTTTTGGAACCATTACAATCATTACAAACCCCAAAAAGATGGTCAAAATATTGAAAAAAATGTAAACGAAACAAACCAAATGCTACAACCATCTTTACATTCAATGTGGCAATGCAAAGTAAGTTTTCATGTATTTATACTTTTATATAATCATTAACAAAATTTTACATTTAATTATGTTTGAGTTGCATACTTATATTTTCTTTTACTGTTATGTTTAGAATAAAACATATACATCTCCAAAATCCCCTTTGCACACAAATGATGGTGGGAATGCAACACCTTTTTTCGAAATCCACCATAAACCACATTATCTTCAACCAGTAAAACATTCACCTCCACTTGAAGAAAAATTAGGAGAAGTAAGTTCTATACCCTATACTCATGTTTTTATTATAGAAATATCAATTTGGATATTTATTAATAGTGTTGTAACTTTTATGGGAGACAAAAAAGGAGAATGATTATGCTATGGTTAAGAGGACAAGAATCACACCAAAGGACTTGAAAGCACGTGGGTTCAAGTCTCACAAAAAATACATAGAGTATATATGTTCAACTATTATTTCTCTCACAAAACCCACTAGGTTGGCTACTTTGAAGTCTAAATAATGCACCAAGTTTAAGTAACTTTGGGCTACAAATTTATAGATTTGATAAGTCTTTTTGTATAAATAGGTGCTACTTACAAAGACATGAACATATTTAAGCCTACAATAAATGGATTTTTATATACTTTCAATAAATGAACTTTCTAGTACTTTGTTTTATGTTTTTAATCTCAATTTTTTTAGTACCTAAAGCACAAAAAAAAATTGGTTTTATGGAAGTTAGTTTTATTTAAATATACAAAGTTTTGCAGTATAGCCTCTTCGATATAGAGATGAGTTTCATTTTTTACACATTTTATTTTCCCTACTTTGTATATTCTAATTTCTATAATAAATTGATATATCTTTGTTACTAAATGTGCAATATTATAATATAAAGAACTTATATTCTAAATATACAAGTTTAAACATTAATGTTTCAAGATTATGGAAAACTCAATGAATAGAAACATAGCCTTTTATTTGTGCATGTAATCCAATTTTAATTTATTTTTTTATAAAACATAATATAATAAAACAAATATTTCACAACGGAAAAAAAGCTAGAAGATTATCTAAATATTAAAACATTTTGTTTTTGTATGGATTGCTACAGCACATAAAATTTAACATTTCTTCCAAACATATAAAGAGAAAATCAACAAAATTTTAGAAAATTATAAAGAAGGACCACCACAAAACCATGATAAATAAATAATGAATGCATTCAAACCATAAACTTAACTTATAATCAATTCCAATTATCCCAAAGGCATAAGGCTTATCAAAACCTCTAATAATATGATAAAAAAGTAGAAAGGATAATAGTTTTTATATTTCAAAAGATATTAATAAATATTTATAAATAATAAAAATATAATCAAACATGCAAGGAAAGGGATAAGGCTTATCTTTTATTTAAAGTAAGCAAAGGCAAATTAATGAAATTTGATAAATTTTAAATAAATGAATCATGACTACTGTGAATTTTTAAAACTATGACAAATTTAAATTCCAATCTCTAAAATTATGATAAAAATGTAGTGAAGACTAATAGTTTTTGTATTTAAAAAGATATTAATAAATATTTATAAATAATAATATTATACTCAAATAAACAAGCAAAGGGATAAGGATTATCTTTTATTCAAAGTAAGGAAAGACAAATTAATGGGATTTGATAAATTTTAAATAAATGAATCATGACTATGTGAACTTTTAAAACCATGAAAACTTTAAATTCCAACCTCTAAAATTACGAAAAAAATGTAGTCAAGACTAATAGCTTTTATATTTAAAAAAATATTTATAAATAATAATAATATAATCAAACATATAATTTTTTGGGAAAAACCAAAAATGCGTCGTCCGTATATGCGTTGTCCGTATATGTGCATATACAGACGATGCATATACAGAAGTTGGCCACTTCCATAATGGCGTCTTTCGTATATGCGCGTTTCCGTATATATGCATATATGGATGACGCATATAAATACGCATATAAATGTGCATATACGAACGACAACTTCCTTAAATCCTCATATATGAAAGCACACACATATGGAAAATGCATTTGGATTACTGTAAATTTCTTCTGTATATGCACCTTCCGTATATGCGTCGTCCGTATATTCTCCTTCCGTATATGTGCGCTTTTGTATATGCACAATTTCTTCTATATATGCACCTTCCGTATATGCTCGCTTTCGTGTATACGGACGACAACTTCCTTAAATCCTCATATATGGAAAGCACACATATACGGGAATATTACCGTAAATTTCTTCTGTATATGCTCGCTTCCATGTATATGCGTGATTTCTTCTATATATGCTCGCTTCCATATATGCAGCTTCCATATATGCACGCTTCCGTATATGCGCACTTTCGTATATGCGTCGTCTGTATATGCACCTTCCATATATTCTCTCTTCCGTATATGTGTGCTTCTGTATATGCAGCTTTCGTATATAAGTCGTCCATATACACCTTCTGTATATGTGTGCTTCTGTATATGCACCTTTCGTATATGCACACTTCTGTATATGCATCGTCATATGCGCCTTTTGTATATGCACTGTCAGTACATGTGTCGTCTGTATATGCGCCCTTCCGTATATGCATGCTTCTGTATATGCGCGTTCTGTATATGCACACTTCTGTATATGCATCGTCTGTATATGCACCTTCTGTATATGTGCGCTTCTGTATATGTAGCTTTTGTATATGCACCTTCTGTATATGCACGCTTCCGTATATGTGCACTTCCATATATGCATCGTCTGTATATATGCGCTTCTGTATATGCAGCTTCCGTATATGCGTCGTACATATATGCACGCTTCTGTATATGCACCTTCCATATATGCACACTTCCGTATATGCTCGCTTTTGTATATGAACCTTCCGTATATACGCCATCAGTATATGTGTCATTCATATATGCGCCCTTCTGTATATGCATGCTTACGTATATGCACACTTCCGTATATGCGCACTCCATATATGCGCACTTCCGTATATGCGTCGTTAGTATATGCACCTTCCATATATGCGCACTTTTGTATATGAACCTTCCGTATATGCACCTTTCGTATATGCGCACTTCCATATATGCGCGCTTCTGTATATGCGTTGTCCATATATGTGCCTCGTATATGTGCCATCAGTATATGTGCACTTCTGTATATGCGCGCTTCTGTATATACGTCGTTCGTATATGCACCTTCCATATATATGCACTTTCGTATATGCATTGAGTAGATGCAGATATACCCCTTACCTTCGCAGAGCTAGCTCAGGATTTACCTTTCAGGACCTTCGCAGAGCGAAAAATAAGGTCCTTTCAGGACCTTACGAATGGCCTATAACGAAGTATACACTGAACAACTTTTATTTATAGGCTAAAGTAGTGGTGGAATATGACGACGCATATACAGAAGCGTGCATATACGGAAGTGTGCATATACGGAAGGTGCATATACAGAAGCATGCATATATGGAAGGTGCATATACGGACGACGCATATATAGTAGTGCGCATATACAGAAGTACGCATATATGAAAGAGATCATATACGGAAGGTGCATATACAGAAGTGCACATATATGGAAGGTGCATATACAGAAGCGCACATATACAGAAGGTGCATATATGGAAGTGCGCATATACGGAAGGTGTATATGGATGACTTATATACAGAAGTTGCATATACGGAAGCACGCATATATGGAAGTGATCATATACCCCTTACCTTCACAGAGCTAGCTCAGGATTTACCTTTCAGGACCTTCACAAAGTGAAAAATAAGGTCCTTTCAGGACCTTACGAATGGCCTATAATGAAGTATACACTGAACAACTTTTATTTATGGGCTAAAGTAGTGGTGGAATAGAAAGAGATATATGTCTTAGGGGTAACCTCGCTAACTCATCTAACAACTTCCTTAGTTCGTGTGATAAGGATAAGAATATGAAAGGAGAGGACACAGTAAGATAAATCTTTCAAGTCTCTATTTGGTAAGTATTGAAATAGACTCTGAATTGAAGAAGGCTTTGTAAGGAAGGCCACCCTATAAGCTCGTATTCGATAACTAGACATAGAATCAATAATATAGAGCGCGCTCAGGTAAAGTACCTTTTAGTACCTTTCGTAGCATGCGTTCCCATCTGTGTCGTAACTTATTTGGTAAGCTACGTGTCCAATGCACGAATAACTGCCTTCAGTCTATCCCCCACACTGTACTCATGCAGTCTTCCAGCTGCCCAACAACCTATAATGCTAGTAACTACTCCCATCAAGGCTAGTAAGTAAGCCCCACAACCCAAAGTGGCGGAGAACAAATAGAATTTGTTACGAAAGCCAACTAACGTGGGTATCCCTACGTATGGGAACATAGTAATGGAGAAGATAATAGCCAAAATAGGATTCGTCCTAGCTAGAGAGCCCAGATCCGCTATATATTTGACACGGGTTTTTCGTAATGCTAGGACTATGGCAGATGCATTGATCGTCATTAATACATGGATGAATATACCAATTAGTAGTGATTGAATTCCTCCCATGGTTCCAGATGAAAAACCGGTATGGAGATAACCTACATGTCCAACCGAACTATGAGCTAAAGGTCTTTTTACTTTTGTCTGGGCCATGGAGGCCAGTACTCCTACGATCATAGGAGCAATGCTACGAAGAAAGAAGATTTGTTGCAATGTAGTTCCATAGAAACTATGGATAGAAACACGTAACATATTCGCAAAAATAGATATTTTAGGTGCGATAGAGAAGAATGCTACAACCAGGGTGGGTGAACCCTCATAGATATCAGGTGCCCACATATATAGAGTTGAGAGAGATATGGAGTCCAAGGGGGAGGGGGGTTTTCTTCAGGGCTCAGGAGAATAGGGGGTTTAGGGCCCAGTGAGTTGTTAACTCGTGTTCACTCAGCAAGAAAGCAGAAGTTTTCCACACGAGGGAGAATGAGAAATTATCTACGAGAAAAGTGCTCCCTGGACCGAACGTGAATTTTTTTTTCCATCATACGGCTCTGTAACTCTACTCTCTCAGATTATATATCCAAAAGGTCTGCTCTTGGCCATTCCACACGCTATCTAGTAGAGCAGGTGGTTTGATGCGTTTGAAGTGGTCGTAGTAGATGCCAAACATGTTGCTCAGTCAGTATGGAGGTAGCAACTACATGGACCCCTCCCTTCCGTTGTTTCCAGTGCTTTCTCGGGCCGACCAATATGGGATTCTTCCTTATAATATAAAGAGAAATATTCAACACTTCATAGAGCGGAGGGAGGCCGAAGGCCGTCAAGGTCTTTAGCCAGCCCTCGAGAAATCAAGATATCCAGT
>JZKD02S1765934.1:539868-561498 GCA_000966675.3 Picea glauca | reverse complement strand
ATGGTTGGATTAAGATCCCCATTTCAGAATTTCATTAAACATATAGATTGCATTGAATATCATAAATCCCCTATTGCAGAGAACACTACCCGATGTGAATGGGAGCTATATCATATCCATCGAGATTTGGGTGTTGGGTCCTAATTATGCTATTTACAGGTGGCCAAGTCTAGTCCTCTCAAATCTTCTAATTGGAATGAGGTTCTAGAATCATTGCATGCAATTGAGAATACGTTGGGGGAGGCTTTTCAGAGTATATTACCATATTATCTCATAGATGATTGCTACAACAAACTAAGGAAGCTTATATCTCTGTTTGAAAGTATCAAGATTACTTCTAGCATGGATATAATGAAGCCCATGCATGTATTCATGTTCTTTTAATAAAAATCATATTGTTACTTGTTTGGTTCCTAAATTATCACTTCTATGTTACACTGCAAGTGAATTACTTGTTTATAATATGTTGTCATATTATTTATGAGTTCTTCATCAGCATATAAGACAATTGTCCATTTCTACCCTTTCAAGTAGCTCAAGAATACAAACAAAGTAAAAAATACAGAGATCAAGATTTCATAGCAGCACCATTATGTGCGACAAGAAGGGGCATCATGTTTGGTAATATTTTATCAAGTCTGGATATGCCATACTTTTAGCTTAGCATGTAGAAAATCTATGGTAATCTAGATATTAATCTAATCTTATTGATCTTTCATTTCATAATTCCATAAATACATTTAATTGGTACACATACTAAGTGAAAAATTAAACAATTAAGCAAATAAATGTATCAAAATTTGAGAACCTTACCATCAATTCGGGGGATTATGATGCACCTATGAGGAAAATTGTTTCACAATAGGTCATATTTATTTTGAGCCCACATTTAGCAACCTAATCAATGAGGCCTACTCTAAAATCCTAGTAGCATTTTATCCCAAGGATCTTCTCTTGCAGAAATTCTCTATTAATATAGCTAAAATATATAACCAGGTCTCTAATTACAAGGTTCATATTTGTACCTTCTTTTAATATAGATCCAGTACTCTTTCTAATCAATCAATGCAAGGATAGATTCTCAATATCGATCTCGTTCCCAACATAGATTCTTGGTTCACAGTGAGGACATAATTCGAGCTCTAATGGATTTATGTCGAAGCTATTCTACTAAGCTCGGATTGAGTTTTTTCTAATATGTCTGGTGTATCTCTGAAATTATGCGAAGACTTATTTTTCCTCTCTATCTCTCATGAGACCTTCTCCTATGATTGATTCCTTAACTTGAAAATGTGTAGGTCCTTTCCCTTAAGCTCGGTTTCGAGGTTCTCTCATTTCTCCCATGTGCTCGGTGCTATGACCAAACACTCATTCTCCTGGGGAAATCTCGATCACATTAAACTGGTGAATTTTCTCCACATGACCGATACTCATGTCCAAGTGTTGAACCTTGGCTCTACAATCTGGCAGTTTTCTCATTTACCAACGGTTTTCTTTTACAACGTTCTGGGGGTCACGATTGTGGTTTCGTAAACCACTCTTCAAGACACCGGAATGGACCATGGGTGACTTGTTTCCATCGGTGGTAATTATGAATTCACTTCCATGGGGCTCCCTCTGGTTAACTACTTGCAACTTGAGAGAGTGGATTTGATCGATGATTGTTTGATCAACCCAATGGTCAAAGATACGATCTATATGGAATGTATCTTAATTCCTGAATGTAGATTAAATTGCAGTTTATAATTGAGGTATTTTTTACACACAAATTTGTTCAATTTAGCTTCTCTCTAAATCTTCAATTAGTACCCAGCAATAGAAAAATAACATTGCATTTGATTCTCAAGATTCGTTTATAGACGTCAACATGTTGTGAAATTATTCTGGAGATTGTCTAGATGGTTGCAAATGACACTACTTTCATGGAGTTACAGTCAAATCACTCCACTGATCACTGAGTTCCCTCGATCCTAAACCTATCCTGCTCAATCTTCAATCTCCTCTCAGACTTGTAAACTGCAACGCTCTTCCCATGGTCTTCGGGCTCCCGGTTTAATTGCGAATTCAAAAACTGGTAAGAAGTCTCTCCCGCTACTGCTATGGTGCTAGCTTGGTTGGTAAGTCAGTTTAATGGAGAGTTTAAATGCCAAGTCAAATCGGAGTGAGCAACAGATACGACGATTTAATCAACAGGTGTGGAGATATGATGGCGGGAGTAGGCTTATGTCGCCAACCCATCCACATCAACGATGAATGATCCCCTTCACTCGCGTACCATGAACGGATGCATTTGGCAGTGTACTTAATGAGGTAGTGATCTAGGGGATGGTGCATACGCCAGGGGTCACCGAAAAGGGACTTTCGTAAAGCTACTCGAGAGGGAAGATTGTTCCCGAGTTAGCCTACTCCATTACAATATACCTAGCCTTCAGCCGATATAATAATAATAAATTTTTTTCTTAACATTTAGTTCTATTTATCTTTAACAAAATATTTTTTCCACATACATATATAAAGTTATACATTTTTTAATATATTAATGTTAAATATTAAAAAAGTATAAATATAAATTAAAAAAGTAAAGAAAATAAGAACATCTCTTTGCCTCAAGAACTTGTCTTTTGATATACAGCCTGAGTGGGCCTAATGGTTAAGAACATGTCTTTCCTCTTAAGAGGTCATAGGTTCAAATCCAGAGGGGGGTATGGTATGTATACCTTCGTAGACTTTACTAGTCAAATCGTTGGGTGGAGGGGGGTCCCTTGTCCCACAAACATTGTAAGAATATATTGCATAACTCTGTATACCTATAGCATATAGTTCGAGGTCCCTTGTCCCACAAACACTGCAAGAATATATTGCATGACTCTGTATACCTATAGAATATAGTTTAGGGTCCCTTGTCCCACAAACACTGCAAGAATATATTGCATAACTCTGTATACCTATAACATATGAACTATTTTCTATGGAAAACTATTCTCTGTGGATATTGAACTATTCCTTCAGGAAAACTACTCTGTGAATTTCTCTAGAGAATTTCATATCCGTCGAGGGTGAGTAAAGGAACCCTAGATAATTTTTTACCAAATATATTCAAACCCTACGTGAACCATGTATGCAAGTTCCTTCTGTAGTTCTTGTTTATTTGTTTATTTCCTTTGCTTTATAATACAATGAATAATTCATCCCAGATACCAAAAAATCTCAAAGGAAGATCTAACAAAATAACCCTAGAAATTATATATGAATATATAGAATCACTAGAGAAACATAGAGAGGATAAAGAAGCCAAACTTAAAACGAACTTGGAAACAATGCTTGATAATCCATTTATATCTTTTGAAGAGAAGATTATTTATATCCTTTTAAGAGAAGATTGAGACAAAGATAGAAAATATAATTTTAGGGTTGGAGAGTGAGTTGTAGAAAATGGAGGCTAGATTACAAGAAATAGAAAAACAAAGCCAAGAAATTCCAATGCTTGATAATCCATTTATATCCTTTGAAGAGAAGATTGAGACAAAGATAGAAAATATAATTTTAGGGTTGGAGAGTGAGTTGTAGAAAATGGAGACTAGATTACAAGAAATAGAAAAACAAAGCCAAGAAAAAAAAACAATCAACCCACGAGGCAAAGGTCGTAGAAAATGGTAATCTCAAGGATAAGATTACAAAGCTAGAAAAAAAGATAATTAGAAATTTGGCTATGCATCGCTTGGAACCTAAGTTGAATATCAAACTCATCAAAGAAGAAATGAACAATATCATAGAATTAGACCATGAACATAACAAAAGAGCCTTGAACCTCATAAGTTTCGATGTAAAAGAGAAGAAATATGAGAACATCCTCGCAATAGTCAAGGAAAAACTAAAACATGAATCACAAATTAAGAAAAATTGTCTCATAGAAAGAGCCTTGAACCTCATAAGTTTCGATGTAAAAGAGAATAAATATGAGAACATCCTCGCAATAGTCAAGGAAAAACTCAAAAATAAATCACAAATTGAGACAAATTGTCTCATAGAAGAAAATAGGTTGGGAAAACAATTGAACATAAAGATAGGTTGATCTAGGTTAAGGTAAGATATATTGACCATAAATATGGTATACTCAACAAAAATCCAAGCTTAAAAGGGTTATGAATATTTATCAATGAACACCTCATTCCAGAGGACCAAGCTCAATTAAAGAAGAAAATTCAAAAGGTGAAAGAAGCCAAGAAAGAAGGGAAATGAGTTATCATTCAGAATCGAAAGGATATTATTAAAGATAGAAACCAAAACAATAATGATAAATAGCAATTTGGGACACTACATATCCTATTTGGGAACTATTGTGGTTTTTCATGGAGTAAAGGGCCTATACTAAGTTGGATCTCGAGTGACATTGACATTATTTTCTTGGTTGAAATTTGGGAGCATGAAGAGTGTAATGTTCCTAATATCAAAGGATTTGTTTTGTGGCCAACATGGAACAATAATTCCTCCCATAGAGGGATTCGAGGCATAGCTTGTTACATAAAAGAAAACATCTCTTCTAACTTCTAGATTCATAAAAAAGATAATCTCAATCAGTACATATGGATGGAGATATATTATATTAATGCTAAGAAGATGTATATAGCAATATGTTATTTCACACCTATTAACTCTACTTTTTATACAAAAAACAATCTAGATAAGAATTGTCACTACAAAAGCTTAGAGCAAGATATCTACAAAATGAAAAATGAAGGTAGTATCCTCATGTTAGGATACTGTAATGATAGAATTGAAAACAATGAAGCTATTATTTTAAGTAATGAATCCAACCCTAATCCTCTTTGGCTAGATGAGGACCTTGTTTTAGATAATAGTTACAAAAGAAATTCTGAAAATCTGATAAAGAATTTGTTTGGTATTGAGTTAATCAAGATATGTAGTTCTCAAGATTTAATAATTCGCAATGGTTTAAGGAAGTGGCCAAATTCTAACAAGATAACTTGTATCCATGTGTCAGGTAGCAATGTCATTGATTATGTAATATAAGATATCTCCATATACAACCAATAGTAAAATTTGATCTTTTAGTTGACCATGAATCTAACTCTAACCCTAGACCTTTAACCCTATCTCTTAACTTTCCCATGCATAAAAGATCCATTGAGGAGCACTATGACAACCAAAGGAACTTAACTTTTGACAAACATAAAGTCGATATTTTATTAAAATACTTAAGTAATGTTTAATACTCATATTGTATCATAACAATATTGAAGTTGACTATTAGAATTTTACAATAACCCTCTCTACTTCCATTAGAAAATTGTCTATGGAGGTGCTACGTAAAAAGAAAATAAAGACAACTTACCCTTGGTACGATAATGAATGTAAAATTGCTAGAAAATCCATTAGGGATGCTTTCAATTCATATTTAAAATATGATAAGATAAATGGATACAAAACCTTAATTAAATGAAAAAAAAGACTATATAACTAGAAAACAAGAGAAGATTTTGCAACTATTTAAGATAGATCCTAAGAAATTCTTGAGGAAAATTCTAACTCAAAAAACTAAATAAAATAAAAGGATTCCCTTGAAGGATTGGAATTTCTACCTTACAAATTTGTACGAATCCCCTAATGTTATGGATAACATTCCAAAAATCTATACAAAGGATGAATTGTTTTCTATAGAAGACATTAATTTTGTGATTAAGCGGTTCTCAAAAAGAAAAGCTAAGGACATTGAAGGCTACCACACTGAAATTTTAAAAATTGGAGGACCTATCATCATCCCTCACATACATAAGCTCTTCAATTTATCTATCTAGAAAGACTTCCCAAAACCTTGGACTCAAAGCCTCATTGTACCTGTTTTTAAAAGTGGGGATAAAAGTAATCCCTCTATTTATAGGACCATTATGATTAGCCCCATTTTAGATAAGATGTATGGAAGTATTTTGGAAAAGAAGATCAATACATGGATAGAAAGCCATGGAAAAAGAGCTAGAGGTTAGGCTAGGTTTAGAGGCTACCATTCCACTATGGACCACCTTGTTACATTTAGGATCATTGCAAAAGCATGTCGTAATGATAAAATTGATCTCTTTTGTTGTTTCATTAATTTTAGAAAACCTTTTGATAATGTGCCTAGGACTAACCTATGGAATAGGTTAGAAGAGATTAAATTCCATTTTAAGTTAAGAGTTGTTGTAGTAAGGCTATATGAGAAATTTATTACGAAGTTTAGGAACACTGAGGGCTGGTCAGAAGAAATTAACTGTAATATAGGAGTCAAGAAATGTTTTCCCCTATCCCCTACCCTTTTTGGCATAAGTTAGAAGATTTTTTGGAGGATGAAGACTATGTTGGCCCGACTTTCGCTAGTACAGTCATCATCCTCTATGTTGATGATATTGTTCTTATACAAAATAGTTCCTATGAACTAGGTAAGAAACTAATAATCCTCAAGGACTTCTTCTCTACCATGGGCATTCTCACTAGTACAGTCATCATCCTCTATGTTGATGATATTGTTCTTATACAAAATAGTTCCTATGAACTAGGTAAGCAACTAATAATCCTCAAGGACTTCTTCTCTACCATGGGCATGACTGTGAACACTAACAAAACAAAGGTTATGATAATTAAATCCAAAAGGATCATATATGATACTTTTGTTTATGACAACAATAGCTTGGAAGAAATGCCTTCATACAAATATCTTGGGATCGATATCCACCACAAACTCAATTGGAACTATAACATTGAAAAAAGGATTAATGGAGGGTGGAAAGTTTATTATGGGCTTGAAAACAATTGTAAATCAGTGGACCTTTGGCTTTGGGATAAAAAAAATTCTCTTTATCACTCTCTTCCCTCTAGTTATCTTATATGGATGTGAATGTAACGACCCCCATCCTTACGACAACATGTGACGTGTAACAAGTGCAATTTTTATTTTTTTATTTTTAAGCAGGAAAGTAACAACGACAAACAATCAATCAACTCAACTAGATCAATGACACAAGTGACTAGAACCTTAATGACGAGCAAGAAACCAAGAACATTAAAATGTTATAGAACCAAGTACAAACATCAATTAAAGTGAACAACAACACCCTCGATGAGAAGCACATGACTCATGCTAGGTATCATATGTGCTTATCGATCAACGCTCGCAATGATACTAATTCAAGGAATCATGTTGGCACACTGTGACAAGCGCACTAGGAACCCAAGAACAACGAAATAACTTTGAACCTTCAACCCAACATAAAAATCCAACGTTCCCCGAACCAACTGGCACTGTCACGCATTATACATAAACTATAATGAGAGCACTCTATTCAATCAAGCCAAACAAGGCACAAGGAAACCTACACACAAAACATGATTAAATGACAACTATCTAGAAGTATCTCAAAATCATTTAACCATCCTAGGACTATTCAAGCTCAAGCATCCAACCTCAGCTACTATGAAAACTCATGATAGTACTACCCTGCCTTCCATTAAAATAAGACAACCATTTAAAAATCAAGAAGAATAAACAAACATATAATTATTAATTACAACTTATCCGATAAGGGTTCCCATTGACAACATTCGTGAATTCAAAATGTCCTTATTTAGTTCCCTGCTGTAAAGGAAATTAAAACTATTATAAGCAATAAACGCATTGATCACCATTAAACCATTAATATAATGCAAAAGCAGTTGGCTAAACTAATCGAAGGGATAATTGACATATTCATAAGTAATTCACAATAAAACAATTATATCACAACTAAATTGGAACAATTAAGCTGATGCAAAACTATTAAGCGATTAAAACTCTTACTCATCGTTAAATTGTTATACAACTATCTAATCACAATTTAAAATGGAACCAATAAAGTTGATGCCAAGACTATTAAAACTAGTATAATTGTTCATCATAATATAATTGTTAGATAACTGTTAGGATCAGGTATTAAAATAAAACTATTAAAGTTGATGCAAACAGTTAATATGGTGCAAACTATTAAAACTGTTAATATTAAAAATATTAATATTAACACGGTGCAAACTGTTAAAACTATTGAAACTATTAAAATTGTTAGGGTAAAGTTGGCCAAGTGTCCATGCTTTTGTGAGTAAGAAGAGTTATAGTTGCTTAATCTTAATTTCAACTACCATTATATTCCTGGCTCAGTTAATACATAGTGTGTCGTTGACGGCAATGGCAATGTCTATGTATACATGTGGCACAATGGCATCACAAATGCAGACTTGGGAGAGTACCTTTTTATGTTTGGATACAACTAGGCCACTGCCTCTTTTGTGAACGCTACTCATGACAATTTTGTCAACATATATTTAATGCCTATCAGAGGGTTTACTAACTTATATTTATGTCAGCAATACACCCAAGGACATGCCAATTAGTTACAGTTATAGACAAAGGCAAAAATCCAATTTCCCACTCTGGTATCAAATCATGTTAGAGAATTTAACTTCTCTACAAATAAGACTGTTGAATAAAGGTTATTGCCAAATTGAATTCTAACATTAAAAGGTCATTGTTTATGGTACCACTTTGTTTCCACCACAAAATGTTCTCAAATCATGTGTATGAGATGTGCATCCTATCAATATCACTGTCCCTATTCATCACTCTCAACATTTCTCTGCATCTACGTCTTTTACGTTGGCACACTAACCTTGAATCCAAAAATCAAATTCATTGAGAAATCTTGGAATAAACGATTTGCAACAGTTTAATTGATATTTTCATTTGATATTAATATTATAGGACAAACAATATGCAAACTATTAAATTGTTAAATATGATTAAATGTTATCTACACAATTTAAATTGTTCAATTACCTTCATTTTCTTTAATACCTCCCAGCCATAATTCGCTCCACTATAATGTTGGCATGTTTTATAGGAAGAGTGTGCTTGTCATTGATGCCAAGAACAACAATGGCGATGGAAAAAAGGAAAATCATAAGATCAGGAGGAGAAGAAAACAGTATGCAGAGATCAAATCTCAGAAGGAAAATCATAGTACAAAAACATGATCCAGATGAAAATCCTTGATCGTGGATCTGCTTCGAGAGTATTCTCGACCATTGGATCACCGATCCATAGGATCACCAATCATCCAATCAAATCAAGGTGCGCAATCCTTAGCACTTTGCACACACAGGAGAGGGATCTTACCAAAGTTCTGAAGTCCTGAAGTGATTTGGGGTCGACCATCGTCGAGGAGAACAGGTGGCGCGAGATCCACAACTTCAGAAGTTTTTGGATGGGGAGGAGGTGAAAATCACCGACGAAAAATCCCAGTCATTCATTTTCAGGGGGAGTATGTGTCAGTTGATCTGAGATTCCAGAGAAATCTCACTTCAAGAATTTCCAGTTTGAGATTTTAAATCCCTAAAGTTCAGAGAGTCTGAGAGCCTAAATAAATTATTGATCGTCGGATCATCCGAAGTAGATATCAGTCATCAGATCGTCTGAAGAATATATCAAGTGTCAGATCGTCCGAAGTGGATCTAGGCCATCTGATCCAGAAGAGACGTGGCGTAAATATGTGGATTTCGGGTAAAGGCCCGAAGTAATCCTCAACCATCCGATTCAAGGGGACATGTGTCGTTAGATCGTGGACTCTGGGTGAAACACTCTGGGAGCAAGCGAGTGTAGAGGAGTTGAATCTCCCAAAGGCAGAAGTCCTGAAGTGAACAAGGACTATTGATTTGAGGAGGACACGTGGCATGAATCTGTGAACTTCGACTAAAAGCATTCTGGGAGAGCATGAACGTTGAGAATTGAAATTGTCAAAGCCCATAGTAGCGAAGCAGATCTCGATCGTTGATCGAGAAAGGGGACACAGGACCATTGATCTAGTTGAGAGGTAAAATCCATGAAGTAGAGGCAGAGCCGTCAATTGAGAAGGACAAATGTCCATAGATCATCGACTCTGTAAGATTGATGTACAGAGGAAAGCAGGGTTTGAGAGTTGAAATTCTCGAAGCTTAGATCACGAAATAAATCACATCCGTTGATTTAGGAAGGTTAGATGTGATCCACAGAACTTGAAAGGACAGATATGAACCGTCAGTTCATGAGCACCGTCAATATAGTGAGATCAACGATCCCATCACGATGCAGGGATTGAAGGTGCACGGACTTTAAAAAGTTAAGGGCGGGCCACAATCAAAACCATGGTATCTCCAAAGGCATACGCGGAGCTCTGTAGTGAATTACAGGGCGAAAAGAAGATCTCCTTCAAACCACCTTTGGTCGTGCCCGCAATGATGTGGTCACATGAGATCATCGCCCAAGGTTACATCAACGAATGATAGGGGAAGGAGCTAACGCTTCTAGGCTCCACTTTGGAGGTTACGCAATTGAAAATTTAAAAAGCCTCTGCGTTTATAATCCAACGACGCTGATCAAACATAATCTGATCGAAGGATTGTTGTTTCACTTCGTGAATTCTTGATTAGTTGCATTTTAGTTACACTATTGGAATCATTGTTCCTGAGCATTGGAATCATTATTCCTGAGCATTTTTTAGATTCTTGACTTGACCGTTGGAGATGTGGAGTAATGGATGATGAGGGCATGAATGAAAGAAAGATGTCATGTCAGAGGAAGGTTGTTGTTTCTCGGTAAAACAAGTTGAACTGTATGTAATGAATATGACAGCATGAACAAAGTGAGAAAAATGCAGAGATGAAGAATATAAGCTTGACAAAGAAGAAATGGTGAAAAGAGAAGATTGTACAAGAACCTAAGAGCATGAGAATAACAGAGGAAGAGCATATGGAAAGAGACGGCAAGTGGAACCAAGCATGAATAGACAGAAGCAGAGAAAAATTGCAGAACAGATAAGAAGTGGTAAGAATTGAAATGTTTGAATTATTGTAAGGTATTATTCAAGCAAAGTTTTATAATCAAGGAGGTAGGGTGGTGCTAGTGAGCACTGTGGTCCTCTCTTATTCAAGTTGGTGCTTGAATACTGGGAGTTGTAGCTTCCGTCTAGTTGTGGCTAGAAAACAGGGTGGCAAGGTGGTGCCAAGGAAAACAAAGAGTTTTCTGTGTGCAAGTTGGTGTTTGTATAAGTGGAAGTAGGTGCTTCCATCCAGTTGGTGTTGGAGATCATAAGGAGCAATATGCTTCTTTCTAGTGGGTGCTATAGAATCTGAGGGTTGGTGCTCTCTACAAGTTGCATCTTGTTAAAGAAGAGGTTGTAGCCTCATTTTGAGTTGGTTCTCAAAGACTGATGATGTACAAAACATAAAAGACTGACTGTCATTCTAAGAAGAAGAGGTTTTCTCCCTTTATGGGTTTCCTCAAGAATATGTGTCTCTGTGTATATCATATGTTTGATTGATGTTTATTATTTCTGTTGTTCATGACTTGCATAATCTTGATGATCACTTGGAGAATATTAATAATATTTTAATAGGCTTACAATTTTTTAAGCACAATAACAATTGATTCACCCCCCCCACCTCTCGGTTGTCTTAGTAATTTCAACAATTGGTATCAGAGCAGGTTCCTTTTAGCTAAAGGCAGATCGGTAAGCTTAAACATGACAAGTCATGAAGGAACTTCAACCAATAAGCCTCCTCTGTTTGATGGAACACATTTTTCTTTCTGGAAGGTTAGAATGAGAACATACATTATGGCCTTAGGTGTTGATGTTTGGGATGTTGTAGAGACTGGATATACAAAACCTATTGTGCTAGCTTCCAAAGATGATAAGTTAGAATTTAGCTTCAATGCAAAGGAAATGAATGATATCTTGAGTGGGATTGTTGAAGCTGAATTTGTAAAGGTAATGCATCTTGATTCTGCCAAAGAGATGTGGGATAAACTCATTAGAAATTATGAAGAAAATGAGAAAGTAAAAGATGCCAAACTTTAGACATATAGATTGAAATTTGAACAACTAAAGATGAATGAGGACGAAACAATTAGTAAATATTTCTTAAGAGTTGAGGAGATTGTGAATGTCATGAAGGGTCTTGGTGATAAGATTGAAGACACATTTTTAGTTCAGAAGATTTTAAGATCTCTGCCTAATATATTTAATCCAAAAGTTTATGTAATAGAAGAATTGAATGATATTAAGATTTTGTTTATTGATAAAATCCTAGGAACTCTAATTGCTTATGAAATGAGGATTATTAAAGATAAATCCACCACTATAAAAGAATATTTTAAAGCATACAAGAATACCGATTCAGACTTGGATGATATTGAGGAAGAATTTGTGAGAAGGTTAAAGAAAGGATCAAGAAAATACCAAGGCAAGTTTCCATTTAAATTTTTCCACTGTGGTAAGATAGGTCATTTTTCATCTAAGTGTCCTCACAAGAAAAAGGACCGGAACTCTGATGATGAAAAGAAATACAAATTTAATAAATATAGTAAAAAGAAAAGTTTGTATGCAAACAATGACGACTCCTCAGAAGACATAGATAACGATTCATCTTGTGAAGATAAAGTGAATGATTTTATGCTTATGGCTATGGCAGATTTTGATGATGAACACACATGAGGTGACTTGGATGATGAAGAATTTGTGGTTGATATGGAAGGTGAATTAATTAGTTCTTTGGAAGAAATTGGCATACTCAGATTTAAGAAGAGAAAACAAAAACAATTGTTGATGCAGTTTGAAAAGAATGGTAAAGAACCAAGTGAATATTTTGTTTTGTTAAAAGTATAATTAGAAGAAGCAAAGAAAATAGAAGACATTCTAAAACAACAATTAGCAGCGAAGAAGGTAAGATGTGAAGCTCTGGAAGATGAAGTAGTGGTTGTCAGAAAAGATCTAGAGAAATTCCAGGCCTTATATTATCAGAATCTGACAAGCATTAAAGCCTCAGAAGGATTAGCCACCATATTAAATCAACAAAGGAATCCAAAGTTGAAAACTGGTTTGGGTTATGAAGAAGGATCAAGTAGTGGTCAGCCAAGCAACAAAGAATCCATCAAGTTTGTCAAATCTACAATCATTTATAGCAACCACTCTGTAGAAACAAAAGAATATAATCAACTGCCAAGGAAGAGTGAAAGAAAAAGTACCAGAACCGAATCTATAGAAAAAATAAATAACACAAACACACCCTCTGCTCAAAGAAATCATCAACATGGAAGAAATCAACCTGCTCAAAGAAGACAACTATTTTCCAGGTACAAAGGATTTTTCTATGGAAATTTTTTTTTTCTATTTGAACTTTGGTCACAAAATTGTAAACTATTCTTTAAGATTTAGATAGGAGCAATCAAGACACTCAAGGAATAAATATCTGCCACAACAAATAATGAGGCAGCCAAGTGACAAACAACCACAGACTGCAAATCATGTGATGGCTGGGAAAAAGACACAGGTTAAGCATAACAATCGTTATGATCCTTTATTCAATGAACTAGAATGTTACACCTGCCATAATTATGGACATAAAGCTGCAGACTGTCACTTAAGGAACTATAAGCCAGATTTGAATCCCTCTACTGAAAAATGTCAAGGTTTGGAAGAAGAAAGAAAATGACAAGTGTGGATTAGTGTTGTCAGCTCAAAGACAAAAGAACCCTTGGTATATTGACAGTGGATGTTCCAAACATATGACTGGAGACAAAAGTAAGTTTATGTCTCTAAGTGAAAGAAAATTAGGGAATGTAACCTTTCGAAATGATGCACCAGGAAAAATCAAAGGTAAAGTAATGGTAATTTTAAGTAATGGAAAAGGGAAAGCTCAAGATGTGTTGTTTGTAGATGGTCTAAAACATAATCTGCTTATTGTTAGTCAAGTTTGTGACAGAGGATGCAAATTTGTTTTCACTTCTAAAGATTGTAAAATACAATCTGTGAATTCAGGATAGTTGATTTCAAAAGGCATAAGAACAAAAAACAATGTCTATGTTTTGAAAGAAGAAAAAAAAGAATGCCACTTAAGAAAGTATGATGAAAGTTGGTTATGGCATAGGAGACTTGGACACCTAAATTTTGATCATCTAATCAAACTTAGAAATAGTGGGGCAGTAAAAGATCTTCCAAAAATATCAAAGACATATGATTTTGTATGCAAACCTTGCAAAATAGGAAAGATTACTAAAACACAGTTTAAATCTAAGAACTTTGCATCAATAGAAAAACCTCTTCAGTTAGTACATATGGTTTTATGTGGAGCATCAAGGAAGGAAGGTACAAGAAAATAAAATTACTTCATGTTGATTATTGATGATTATTCTAGACTTACATGGGTTGCCTTTCTGAAAGAAAAATACGAAGCATTTGAAAAATTCAAAGTGTTTAAGGCTCTGAATGAGAATCAAATAGGAAAAAGATTGAAGACAATAAGTTTTGACAGAGGAGGAGAGTTTAGTTCAAGGGACTTCAAATATTTTTGTGATAAACATGGGATCAAAAGAGAGTATACTATTCCAAGGACTTCACACAAAAATGGAGTAGTTGAGAGATAGAATAGATCAGTTCAACAAATGGAAAGATCAATGATGAATGAAAGGAATATTTCTTTGAAATATTAGGTAGAAGCAAATCATACAATTGTACATATTCTTAACAAAGCTCATCTCACGCCACAAAGTGACAAGACTCCTTATGAACTATGGTTTGGAAGACCTGCTTCAATCAAGAATTTTAAAGTCTTTGGGAATAAGTGTTATATCAAGAACAATGATGAAAATCTTGGCAAATATGATGACAATGTTGATGAAGGTATCTTCTTAGGGTATGCTACAAATATTAAATGATACATATGCTATAATAAGAGGCTGCATAAATTGGTTGATTGTATTGACATAAAAGTTGATGAAGAAATCTTGGTACGAAATGTAAGCAGTGTTGAATCAACAACAAAGGATATAGTTGAAGATGAAGATGAATAGGTCCAAGAATCAGAAAGAGTAGAATCTAAGTCAGATGAAGATACAAATACTCAGGCAAACTCAAATCAATAGACAACATCAAATCCTCCCTCCAGAATTACTCAAAAGAATCATCCTGCCAGTTAGATAATTGGTGAGAAAGACAAAGGTGTACAAACAAGGAGAATGATAATAAAAGACACCGAGCAATCACATATAGCCTTCATATCCATGGTGGAACCCAATAAATTTATTGAAGTCAATAAAGATGTAAATTGGTTAAAATCAATGAATGAGGAACTGGATCATATTGAGAAGAATAATACTTAGGAGCTTGTTCCTAGACCTGCAGATAAGAATGTAATTGGCTCCAAATGGGTGTTTAAGAATAAAATGAATGAACAAGGACAAATTGTCAAGAATAAAGCTAGATTGATCTTTAAGGGGTATGCACAAGTTGAAGGACAGGATTTTGATGAAACCTTTGCACCAGTGGCAAGATTGGAAGCCATCCGAATATTTCTTGCCTATGCATGTCATAAGAACTTTAAAGTATATCAGATGGATGCTAAGTCATCATTTCTTAATGGAGATCTAGAAGAAGATGTATATGTGGAGTGACCTGAAGGATTTTCACGGACAGATAATCCTGACTATGTCTATAAGCTGAAAAAGGCATTATATGGACTGAAACAGGCACCATGAGCCTGGTATTATAGACTGGACAAATTTCTATAGGACAAAGGGTTCAAGAAAGGTACTGTTAACAGTAACCTATACATTAAGTCTGAAGGTGATGATTTATTAGTTGTTTTGTTTTATGTAGATGACATTATTTTTGGATGTCCCAATGACCCTTCAGTTCAGTGGTTTTCTAATTCTATGCAAACTGAGTTTGAGATGTCCTTCATAGGAGAACTGTCATATTTTCTTGGTTTACAAATCAATCAGAGTTCTGCAGGGCTATTTATCTCTCAAGAAAAGCATTTAAAAGAGATGTTGAATAAGTTTCAGATGGAATATTCATCTCCTGTTAGTACACCTATGGTGGTTGGTTGCAAGCTCAGTATAGATGATATTTCACCTGATGTTGATCAAAGAACATATCGATCAATGATAGGCAGTCTTATGTACATCACAGCATCCCATCCTGATATAATGCAAGTTGTTGGAATGGTAGGTCGTTATCAGTCTTCTCCTAAACAAAGTCATTTAGCAGCTGTCAAAAGGATATTCAAATATTTGAAGGGTACAATGACTTATGGTCTCTGATATCCTAGAAATTAAAATTTTCAATTAACTGCATATTCAGATGTTGATTGGGGAAACTGTTTGGATGAGAGAAAGAGCACCCATGGAGGTGCATTCTTCTTAGGTGATTCGTTAGTATCATGGATTAGTAAGAAGAATGGATCTATTTCATTATCAACTACAGAGGCAAAGTACATTGCTTATGCTACGTGTTGAACTCAGATCTTATGGATGAAACAAAATCTTGCAGATTTGAAGGTAACTTATATTGATCCAATTCCACTTCACTGTGATAACACCAGTGCCATTAGTGTCTTGAAGAATCATGTTCTCTATTCAAATACAAAGCATATACCAATAAAGTATCATTTTCTCAAAAAGCAAGTTACAAACAAATTTTTTCAACTGAATTATATTCCTTCCATAGAACAAATAGCTGATATCTTCACTAAATCACTTGCAAAAGCTCAATTTGAGTATCTACACCAGAAGTTGGGCATGACCCTGTTATCAAGTTAAAACAATCTATCTGATCAGGGGGAGAGTGATCATTGTATCTTTGTTTAGGGGGAGCACAAAATCACTCTCAGTTTTCTTTGACATTTATGTCAAAGGGGGAGAAAAGGTGTGGTCTGGATGCTACAGTTGGAGGTCTAAGCAGAATAGTGTAGCCTTTCATGGTTTCCATCAATGCCAAAGGGGGTGATTGTTGGCATGTTTTACAGGAAGATTTTTCTTGTTATTGATGGTAAGAACAACAATGATGATGGAAAACAGGAAAAGTTTAAGCTCGGGAGGAGAAGCAAACAATGTGCAGAGATCAAAGATCAAAAGGGAAAGCGCAGTACAAAAACGTGATCAGGATCAACATCCTTGATCATGGATCTTCTTCGAGAGTCTTCTCGACCATTAGATCACCGATCTAGAGGATCAACAATCGTCTGATCAAATCAAGGTGCGCAAGCCTTAGCGCTTTGCACATGCAGGAGAGGGAGCTTGCCAAAGTTCTGAAGTCCCGAAGTGATTTGGGGCCGACCATTGTCAAGGAGGAAAGGTGGCGTGAGATCCACAACTTCAGAAGTTTATGGATGGGGAGGAGGTGAAAATCGCCAACGACAAATCCCGACTGTTCATTGTTAGGGTGAGTACATTTCAGCTGATCTGAGATTCCAGAGAAATCTCACTTCAAGAATTTCCAGTTTGAGATTTGAAATCCCTAAAGTCCGGAGAGTTGGAGAGACAAAATAAATTCTCGACCGTCAGATCATCCTAACTATATCTAAGTTGTCATATCGTCCGAAGAATATCTCAAGCATCGGATCATCCGAAGTGGATCTGGGTCATCTGATACAGAAGAGACATGGTGTAAATTTGTGGATTTAGGGTAAAGGCTTGAAGTAAGCCTAAACCGTCCGATTGAAGGGGACACGCATCGTTAGATCATGGACTTTGGGTGAAGATCTCCAGGAGAAAGCGAGTGTAGAGGAGTTGAATCTCCCGAAGGCATAAGTCACGAAGTATATGAGAACTGTTGATTTGAGGAGGACCCGTGGCAAGAATCTGTGGACTCTGGCTAAAATCATTTTGGGAGAACATGAAGGTTAAGAATTGAAATCGCCGAAGCCCAGAGTAGTGAAGAAGATCTCGACCGTTTATCGAGAAAGGGGACATAGGATCGTTGATCTAGTTGAGAGGTAAAATACCCGAGGTAGAGGTAGAGATGTCGATTGAGAAGGACAGGTGTCCATGGATCATCGACTCCAGAAGATTAATGTATGGAGGAAAGCAAGGTTTGAGAGTTGAAACTCTCGAAGCATGGATCATGGAATAAATCACAGTTGTTGATTTAGGAGGGTTAGATCTGATCCACAAACTTGAAAGGACAAATCTGAACCATCAGTTCAGGACCTCCATCAAGATCATGAGATCGATGGTCCCATCGCATTGCGGGGATTGAAGGTGAGTGAACTTGTAACGAACCGCCTCGTTACGACAACCATTCTAGTAATAGGTGCAAAAACCTCTGTTTTTTTTTTCTTTAAAGTGTGTGCGCACGTGTAGAAGTAACCACACACTTAACTGTACGACGCCACTCGACAACCAACAAGACGCAACCACGACAAGGAAAAACTGAAGGCTCACAACGAGTAACTGTAACAATGTGCGAACACAGGCATAAGGCGCACAACACAAACATTAAGACATACTGGGGGTGCATAGTAAGAACACAAGGGAAGACTCTCGGGTGTTAGGGTTACTATTTCTGCACAGGAAAGCAAAGCATTTAGTCTTATGTCTTCTCGAAAGAAGATTAGACAGGCTCCTGGCCGACTGCTCAAGCAGAAACTAGTAACCCGACCTAGAACAAGACGCACGCAAGATGAACATAACCAGACGACCTCGACAATCACAGTGACAACAAGTAATAAACGGCCCTCGACCTAAGGCATACAACTAGCAGCTGTAATCAGAAAATGACATCGGGGTTAAGTACAGTACAATCACCGAGGGAAGAATCCAACAGTGGAGTTCACCATTTCTGCACAGAAAATCAAGGCTTTCAGTCTTATGTCTTCTCGAAAGAAGACTAGACAGGCTCCTGGCTGACTGCTCAGGAAGAAACTAATGACCTCCGTCAGATGTGTCGCAAGAGTGGAAACCCTGCCTTTAAAGGGCCCGAGACTCTTGATACGGCACTGGACTCTTTACACACAAAAATTACACACACAGACACATATGCTAAGGCAACAGGGGTGACTATCCCGCCCGACACAAGCATACCAGGCAAAAGAATGATCTCGTCCAGGTACAACAGCAACTCAAGGCAACCACTAACCCTACGGACGCCCAGGTTCGACAGACTCCGACAATGACCCAACACAGTTAAGACAAGGTAGATCCCACGACTCAAGGCATATAATACTGGCCCGATACTCCCATGAACTCCATGAGTAGACGAGATGCCCAGCCCAACCGTTTAAGAATGTAAATTTAAGTAATTTAAGATTTTCCCATTATGATCTTAGCAATTCAAGGTACTAGGTTCTAGGACCTTGTTTTTTTTTAACCATCAGTAACCCAAGTTTTAATCGTATTAGGATAAGTCCACAATGCCATTGTTTTTCATAAGTACCCAACACTAAAAATTTCACCTTAATTTATAACGACATATATTACCTTTACACAATTCAATATAAAGATAACATCACATTTCTAATGACATCATATTTGAATATATCAATAAACCATCATAATTACAAATGACAAGAGATAACCATTACAATATTTAAAATGAAATTATTTAAATAACTAGAAGGGAACCTATGTAAAGACATTTAAAATGTCACACCTAAACTATCCATATTTAAAAGGACAAAAGTGACATCATAACTAAATGACATCAACTATACCAATAATTGACAATACTATCACATATTTACAAAAAGGCAATATGTAAATAACCATATAAAAATGTCAATAATTACGAGGGGCATTCTAAAAAGGACAAATGATAATGCTAATAATGACATTAATTAAAATCACAAGAATTAAATGTCAAATGCAGAAGGACTTCTTATTACAATATTCGAAATAAAAAAATTCGATGTGTTACCCAATAACACTTCCATTATAAAATGATTATAAAACTTAACATATTGAATACAATTTCTGAATTTAAAATAACCGTTTCAATTTCATGAAATAACATAAATCTCTACATTTATTTATAAAAATAACATAGAATTCTATATTTATTTCTTGTATGCATGTTACGCCACATTAATAAATGATTTAACCTTCCTAAATAAACAATTTAAAATTTCCCAAAATATGCATAAGATAATTAAATCACTCAACCCAAAATCCATTAATAAGTTATTAAATGTATATTTTACCCACATAAGAAACGATATGAGTACGTTCAATACTCCATATCAAATTATGTATTATGTATAAGATAATTTGTACATAACTTATATTTTATGATGAATATGCATCGTGATTAACTCGACTAGAGATAGTAATTAAAAAGTTATTCCAGTGATCTTTTGATTGAGTATTTTCCTGATAACAAAACCTATAATGCGCGTCATTAAATTTCCAGGAAACCAATCGATCTGGCATTTTAACTTATCATTTAGAATTGCATTTCTATTGCATTTTAAATTGTCAATAATTAACAACGGCCACAATACAGCAACCTTACACAGCCTTATTACCACAACATTTAATAATTCATTTAGAACGACAATATCGATTTCATTAAATTTGTCATTTAAATAGCCACAGGTCGAAACACAGTAACCTTCCACCACTTTATTACTCGACGCTTTTACCTGCATTCTATTTATGAAATGATACAGTCAACAGGATTTGCTAACTACGACCTGATTAATTTATGTTGCAGGAAAAAGAAACACACAGTGCGTGCAGAGATGGTCTATCACTAAACTAGGTTTATTTAAACACGAACCACTACCTGCAAAGACTAACCATGAAAAACCACCACAGCATGCACGCAGGCACGCTTCCAGCATGCACTGCTGACCAACTCGGAGGGACACGCGTGGCAGGTGAACAGGGACACGCGGCCGTCATGGGTAAGGTAGCAGACCCGTTTTGGTTTTCCTTTAAAAGGAGAAGATTACTATCAGATTTGGGGATAAAGAACAGACCCTTTATGCCAAAATTAGGATTCAAGAAAAAAACGGGGACAAAATATCATACGCTCAGCGTAATTTCAGCATTGATGAAAAACGAAGTGCCCAACAATTTTACAGGAAGACAATTAAGAATAACGAACTGTCAACGTTATCACCAGAACGGAACCTCATTCCCTCAACGAAATGCAGCAACCAAAAAAAAACACAGCGCCAACTGCTTGGACAGGAAAGCATTGATGAAAACAAAAGGCCAAACATTTGACAGGAAGGGATCAGCCTTTCCCTCAACGAATTTGCAGCAGTAATTGCAAAATGAAATGCCAAATGGTTTTAATAACAGAAGCCTACGTATTGCCGAAATGGATATGATCCTTTGGGTCAATAAACAACACAAAAATTTCAATTTGACAACGAACAGAGGTTTCCTATCATAACAGAGGTAAAACACCCATATACAATAGTGTACCAATATGCCCCATACCAGTGGAAAACGCCCAATAATACAGGATATAAATACGCCCCATAACAGTGGTAAAAAAAAAAAAACGCCCGGCAACAGTGCAAAGATGCCCAGTATCAATCACACAATAACATTGCTGAAACAAAATTTGCCGAATATAAAAACGCCAGAACAATCCCACAATATCAGCATCAACATCATTAAATTTACCGAATGAAAAAATTGAATTAATGGAGGTATTCCAGAGATAAACAATTCCTTTTTTCAGTAACCATTAATAAAGACGAATCGCCAGAAACAATTTAACACTAACCATTTCTAAACAATTTTGCCAGAATTAAAATCATACCGTTGCCACTCGCCCGCTTCGGAAG
>JZKD02S1765934.1:507572-529134 GCA_000966675.3 Picea glauca | reverse complement strand
TTCAACATATAATCACCAAGGTATCATTACTATATAACATAACACATATATTTAATTATTTAATTTGTTCCATGCCCACTCTGTAATAACATAACACTGTCATAAAGCCAACACTATAATCTCAGCAGGAAATAAGGAACGAGGGAGAATAAGCCTTAGAGATACGCTCAGTCCTGATTCCGTTGAGAGATTACTGACCAGGCGCGGAGGGAGGGGTGAAATGTTCACTTAGCTAACCCAAAAATCAACCAACAAACCTCTTCAACAAAAACGATTGAAATAACGCATGTAGCATCCCTTTGTGGCTACTCTCTCTCTCTATCAAGTAGCGATCAAATAAAAGGAAAGGGCATGATGGTGGGGTTCTATAATTCCTACACAAAACTGAAAGTGCGCACCCCAAAACAAATCCAAATCTCGACAAATCTAATGCAAATCCCTTTCACCCTTGCTCCTACCGGTGGATTTGGGATAAAATAAATAGATTACAGTTTAACCGAATTCATCGAGTTCCTCTTGCATGAAATTTAAACAGACATAAGATCACCCCTTCCATCAATGGAAGACTCAGGACAACAATCATATATGCAACAACATGAGGGGTTTAGACAATCCGGGCAGTATGAACATGTGAAAATTTTCTCAAGCAATAAAATTCATGGCAACTCACACAACAAAGGTTTTCTTTTGGTGGTTGGGAAGACGGACAGAGCTATATCGGAAAATCGACAACACTTAATCTAACTTGAAATTCAAGCTGCGCATAGATGTTGGGTGCACTTCCATCTTGGGGGGAAACGAAATTCAAATTGCGCATAGATACAAATAGTTGAAAAGCATAAATAGATTAAACAGTTTTTAGAAGTTGGGTGGGTGTAGCTTCTATGTGCCTGCAAATTAAATCATAAATAAAAACGTGACACTCCATATAATCTGATTAAGGTGTAAATGTGGAAGGAACAATTATCTTAGCAATCAACGATGCCCAAATTAACAAGAATAAATTAAGGACGTGATGAGGAAAATGAGATTCACAAAACTTAAGAAGGGAAGGAGCCAATGAAATATTAGGGCATTGTGCACACAGAACGGCTATAAGGTAGTCATTTCCTATACTAGAGATTAATTATACTGAAATCCTACTACTCGATCTGAAAACTAACATACTACTAACAACAGAACATTCATTGAGAGTATAATCAACTAGTTTTATTTTTATTGCAGATTACAATATACCGAGATTTACCAAATCCATTGTTGCAATTATCATAACAATACATATGCCAAAAAACAAATGACAAGAAGACGTCATCAAACTACCACAACCATGCTAGTAAAGTTTAATCAAAATACAAATAACAATTTTACTCAGAATACCGTGACCAGCGATGATGAATCCGAGGTCATTGTTCGTGCTTGCACTCCGACCAGCTCCTACTTGCCAACCGATGAGACCTCATTGGTACCTCCCAGCTAACGCTAGGTGTACTCTTCTTCCCCCTGATCCCCCTAAGCCGTAGAGGGGACACACACCCAATACCAAAGAATACAAGATCCCATCTCACCTCGCAAGGTCGATCTACCACTCGTTACCCGAGCTGGGTATCCCAACTCACACAAGAGAAATCCAGTCAAGATAAAATTCTGGCAGCATAACCTTACGCAAACAGGAAGTGATCCATACTCCACCTTCGCCATCCTTTTTATAGAGTTTTCCTTAGCAATTAGTTTCCAAAACCCTCATTAGATTCTTTTTATTAAATTTAATTAGGATAAACCTCCCCCATACACATGTCACCCGATCCCTTAGTTGCACCAAAAAATCAACTATTAATTAATTAAATTAGCCTATTTCCCTCACCCACCTAAAGGCGTTCCTAAAAATGTAACTCGGTGTCCCTTTATTCCCTTACATTTCTTAAATGACATACACCTTACTTAAAGACTAGTTGAGTTCACAAATAGAAAGTTCCAAATGCTAGATTCCCTACTAAGTTAGACATTCTCCTTTTTCTTCGAGTTTCCCATTTTCTTTAAGTTTCCTTTTTTCTTTAAGTTTCCCCCTTTTTCAACTAAGTTCAGAATTAACAATTTTAGACAAAAACAACCATTTACCCCTTTTAATAATTAAACCTTCATTAAAAATTTTACTTTAATTATTAATGCTTGAATTTTCTTTACCCCCTTTTGTTACAAGTCTATTTAGTTTTTTGTTTTTTTTTGTTCACATATTCTACTTAGACCCAGGTTTTAAATTCACTAGGCTTGGCGATAGTTCTTAAGGGAAAAAATTGTTATTAAACTTCACTCATAGCATCATTCATTTTAAGGCCGACCAGGTCCTAAGGAGGCATAGTTTTCTAGGCACTAGGTTTATTAACTTACCATATTTAAAATCGTGACATGCCCTTCGAGATGCACTATGTGCTCCAAGGGTGCCACTCGCCTCCTTCCATTTTATTTGCGCAACGTTCCCTTCAAGATGCACTACGTGCTCCAAGGGTTCCACTCGCCTCTTGACTGAATTTGGTAGACGTCAAACCCCTGGAGTCAATACTTTGTCAAGTGATCTTGTGGGTGACTAAGGGCCTCTAAGGAATAAGGACACTGCCTTATTGCGCACCCTTTAGAATCATCATGAGCGATTGTCACAGTATGGTCTCACGACATCGCGAATCTCTCAAATTAGGTAATCGTTAACCTACAGTTCAAGCCACGACGGGGGTGCTAGTAGGTTGTGGTAGAGGTGCTTCCACACCTCTCCCTCAATGTCTCTAGTTGTCGTGCGTGACCTCTTTACTCCAAATGTGAGTTTGATTGGAAAGCTATCGTCAACTTCCATCCATCAACTAAACATGTCAGCTATGACAATCAACATCATAATATCTAGTCATACATCACATCTGTAATCAAAAACATTCAAACCAAAAGACTCCCCTCCCTGAATCGATTCGGAGTCCAAGGAGATCCATCGATTCCATCAACATCCTCTAACGTCCAGAGTCCTGCACACTCAGGAGAACCCATTCAATAGCACATGTCGATGTAAATATAGAAAAAATAGCATATCATCATATCCACAACATCTCATAATCATAATCAAAACAACCAATCGTATAATGAACCAGATCACTTACAAGCAAGTGTCCTCAAAGAATAAGTCTTCTCAATGCACGCAAGAGTGGGATGTTATAGTGAAGTTTGGGGTTGCAATATATCTAGAGAATCTTGGAGAAAGACATAACGTATCCAAAAGAATTTTATAACTTATAATATCAAAACTAAGGGAAATACATCATATCCTATCCTCCTCATAGAATCAATCATTTCCCCCATTGAGAGCATTTCTATGATTAGATACCCAACTTACAAGAACATGATAAACAACATGGATGACAAGAGGCTCCCCAAAATTTCTTCAAACTCTGGCCAAAACCACTAGTGGCTCAAAAGGGGATGGCATAAAGATGTCAAATATTGGATAAATCATTGGGTAATATAAGAATAAACCATCATGTAGAATATCGATAATATTACAAATATTATCACTTCTAAATTTAAGGAGAATATGTGGTGTGATAAAGAATTAGTGGATAAAAGGAAATTGAGATATTACAAGGAGGTGGTTAACCCTAATTTAGAAGATCAAAAGCACCTCTCAGTTTTTAGTAGTGCAAAGAAGAAAACCAACATTTCTAAAATAAGAAAACTCTCACGAGCTACATAGTGAAACTAAGCATTGGGCAATTCCCAAAACATTGTGGGATGAAAGAATCTGTCATCATTGTGACACTAAGAAGGTATAAGATAAAAATCACTTCCTCTTAGATTTATCTCCCTATACCCATATTAGATTCCAATTTAAAAATATTTTCCACATTACAAACCTTCCTAACCTCCAAAGCCATAAAAACTATGGTGATCTTGGAACGCTTCTCTCAATGCTCTCTTAGCATAGAAATACAATTTTAAAGAAATCGGAGTAATCTCTTACCTTCTTAAGGTCTGATAGACCAATTGGTCTTAGTGGACGTTAATCATCATCATCATCATCATCATCATATGAATTGGCGAACAAAACTATAACTCATTTTTTTTCTTTTGAACTCATCTACATTATTTAAAAGTTATAAATAAATTCCAAAAATAATATAATTTTTTTTTTTTTTTTTTTATCTTTTTTTTTAATTCTCTTTTTTATATGCTCTTGGAATAATGGAATGTTGAGTTATCTAAAATCATTAACTATATGAATTATTGTTTTATTTTTGACCATTAAAATAATAAAAATATTGTTTTATTTTTTACCATTAAAATAATCAAAATAATCACTGAATATGATGATGTTTAATAAATAATATTTAATTTTAAGTATTGCTTATTTTTTTTACCATTAAAATAATTACAAATATGACTAAATAATATTATATTGTAAATGATACTAATAATTTTATGATCGAGTAATAATATTTTCTCTAAAATTTTATGGGCATTGTTACAATCCAAATCTTATTTTGAAATACATATCAAAGAATATCCAACTATGTGTTGAATGGAATGTGGTTTCTTCACATGATTTTCATATATCATCCTAGATTCATCTTAACTTCGGATTTATAAAGTGTCGAGAGGGATTGAATCTCTCAAGTAGAGTGCAAAACTTGAGGAAAGGTTAGTACCTCAAGAGATTTGATCCCTCTCGGTGCTTGATATATCCGAGGTTAATATGGATCTAGGCTAGTTTCAGTCACGGGCTTTCACAAAACATTTGTAGATTATCAACATTGTGTCTATGTATATGTCTAAGATTAATCTGAACATTTGAAATTTACCCACTTTCCTCAATTGGTTGAAAGTATATAGACTATTATCGAGAAGGATCAATGTCAATCTATCTTCTTTAGTTTTTAGTATATCAACACAATTTGTAGATGAACAAAATTATGTTTATGTATATCTCTAGGATTAGTCCGATCATTTGAATTTTACTCACTTTCCTCAATTGATTAAAAGTATAGAGAGTATTATCAAGAAGAATCAATGCCAAACTATCTTCTTCAGTTTTTAGTATAGTGACACAATTTGTAGATGAGAAAAATTATGTATATGTATATTTCTGAGATGAATCTAATCATTTTAAATTTACTTATTTTCATCAGTTTATGGAGAACATAGATAGTATTATTTAGAAGTATAATTCAAGAGTTACATGAGGAATAAGTTGAATAGAAATAAAGTAACAATGTTGAATGATGAAAAATGTACACTAAAATCAATGCATGCACAATGAAATCAATGCATTGATTTCAATGTACGTGCCAGTTTCTAGATGCGTTGATTTCAATGTGCATGCCAATTTCTAATGCATTGATTTCAGTGTACATGTCAATTTTTAGATGTGTTGATTTCAGTGTACATGTCAATTTATAACGCATTGATTCGAGTGTACATATTAATTTCTATTTCTATTCAGTATACATATAAATAATTGTTGATTTTAGTGTACATGTCAATTCTTAATGCATTGATTTCAATGTACATGTCAATTTCTATTCTACTTCTATTTCCATTTCAATGCCAATTTCTATTTCAATGTCAATTTCTATTTCCATTCAATTTCTAACACATTGATTTCAGTACATGTTTCAATTTATAGATGCATTGATTTAAATGTACATGTCAATTTTTAACACAATGATTTCAATGTACATGTCATTTTTTGTTTCTTTTTATAAGCACTAATTTCAATGTACATGTCAATTTCAATTTCTATTTCTATTTCCGTGTCAATTTCTATTTCTATTTCAATGTCAATGCCAATTTCTATTTATATTTCTATTCAATTTCTAATGCATTGATTTCAGTGTACATGTCAATTTCTAGATACATTGATTTCAATGTACATGTCAAATTCTATTTCTATTCAATTTATAACACATTCATGTCAGTGTACATATCAATTTCTATTTCTATTTATATTCAATTTTTAAAGCATCGATTTCACTGTACATGTTAGTTTCAATTTATATTCAAATTTTATTTCTTTTCAATGTCAATTTCTATTTCTATTTCTATTTCTATTTCAATCTCAATTCCAATTTCCATTTATATTGTATTTATATTTATATTTCAAGCAAAAGGCCCTGGATGTGTCAGGAAATGAAAGACACTTCCACACTAATCCTAGAAGAAGAGAAGAAGAATTTAATCAAGAATGTAAATGAAACAAGCAATCACACAGTACACTGAGATTTTACCCTGGAACCCTTAACTAGGAGAAACCAACATTCCTTTGAGTTTTTTTCTCTCTTGTTGTCTTATTCAATCTAAATAAAAGTTTATATGTCTAACCTTTATCCACACCTAAGACACAGTTGACATCATACCCTCTTTCCTACGCAAGAACAACCTTGTAGCCAATTCGACTTACATATGCATGACCAACAACCTACAACTACACATGCATTTACCTTCATAAGTGCATTCTACGATTAAAACATTAGTCTTTACGGCCTTACAACAAACCTCTTTATAGGATTTACAACAAGAAAAACCCTAAATATTGGTGCCCAAAAAAATTTATAGATCCATGCATATCATTGGCTACAAATCCCGCAAATCTCAGGATTTTGTTACAATCGACTTCAATTCAGATTACCATTCGATCCTTCATTTGGTCTCTAGTTGGTCGTATCAGACCCACACTTCAACCTCTTTTCGATTGAATTTCCTGATCAACTTCATCGACCTTCAACTTTCTTTCAATCCACCTCGACTTGAATTTCAATGCAAATAATATAACAACCCAATATTCTCCCACCTGTTGTCTTTTTTGTTGAAGTAGGAGATTCCTAAACTTTTGTTCATGGACCGAGGGCAGCAATGTCCATTGCCTCTCTGCACCAAGAACTTCACAAAACTCACAGACTTGGTCAATGAGCCTGCTATGTTTTCTAATGTGTCTATTTTCTCTAGTAGCACCTTGTTACTTTCCACCATATCTCTTACGAAATGGTATTCTACATCAATGTTATTAGTCTTTGAATGCTAATCAGGGTTCTTTTCTAGAAATATTGTGCTTTGAATGTCACAAATCACCTTCATAGATCTCTGCTCAAATCCGATTCCTGAACACAACCTTTAAATCCATATCGCTTTTTTTCTTCCATGAGTAGCCGCCATGTATTCAATTTTTGTTGTTGAAAAGGCTACGAATTTACATCACTTGCTCATCCAACTTATTGGTCCACCAAACATTTTGAATACATATCCATCGGTCGACCTCTGTCGATCTAGATCTCCATCCTAGTCAATGTCGACAAAGCCATGTACATCTACTTTACCACTGTCACCTTCAGGTGTTCCTTGGTAGTATACAACATAGTCCTTCGTGCCACGCAAATACCTGGATACTCTCTTGAAAACTATCCAGTTCTCTTTTCTAGGTGTCAACATGTACCTTCTCAAAACTCCCACTACATGGGAAATGTCTGGTCGAGTGCAGAGCATTGCATACATTAGATTACCAACAACACTTGCATAGGGAACATGTGCCATGTCCTCTATTTCTTCTTGTGTCTTTGGACACTATTCAACAAAAATCCTTGCTCCCACTGGAATTGGCACCTTCACCGGTTTGTAATATTGCATGTTGAATCATTTCAGAACAACTTCAATATACTTCATCTGATTCAACCAGATATTTCTCGTGGCTCTATCTCTCTTAATCTCCATTCCCATTTTGAATTTAGTTGCACCGAGATCCTTCATGTCGAACTTGGAGGATATTTTCTTCTTCACCTCCTTTATTGTGTCCATGTTTTTACCAATCAAAAAAATTTCATCGACATACATAGATACATATATGGAACACCCACCTTCTTCCTTGGAATATATGCAGTGATCATCTTTGCTTGTCACAAATCCCAAACTAAGGATGTATGTGTCAAACTTCTGGTACCACATCCTTGGCGATTTATTTAGACCATAAATGGATATTTTTATTTTGCACACCAACTCTTTCTTGCCCTTTACTAAAAAATCCTTCAAGTTATTTCATGTAGATTTATTCTTCTAGATCCCCATGTAGGAAAAAATCTCACTGAAGTTGACTCCCTTGACTTGGGAATAACCTTTCACTACTAGTCGAGCTTTGAACTTCTCGACTTGTCCTACAACATTCATCTTCTTCTTGAATACCCACTTTCTACCAACGTGATTTCTTCCACTATGTAACTTGACTAAATCACATGTCTCATTCTTGTACAAGGATTCCATCTCTTCGACCATGGCATCCTTACATAGTTTACCATCTGCTGAGTTGATTGCCTCATCAATTGACTTAGGCTCATCGTCGATGGAAATTAACACGAATGTGGAATGCAATTTTGGAAGACTGTACCTCTCAATTGGTTTTCTTATTCTTTCTAACCTCCTTACCACTAGATTCAGTTTCTCCACCTCTTCCTTAGATTCATTCGACTCATCTAAATCATCTTCTTCATTCCTCAGTTTAAACCACATTGTATCAAAACTATTCTCGGTATGAAAAAATTCCTCAGGCTCGCATTTACCTCTGACTTCTCTGAATACCACATCTCGACTGTACATTGTTCCCCTTGATGAAAGATCCCATATCATGTATCCTTTCATCCCTTCTTTATATCCGATGAAAATTCATTTGACTACCTTCTTGTCCAACTTGCTCCTCTTTTCCTTGGGAAAATGCACAAATGCATCACAAAAAAATACTTTGAGATGTGCCACCAAAGGATTCTTACCAGACCATACCTCATTTGGAATCGTTTCAACAAGCATCGACGAATGAGACATATTTACTAGATATATTGCAGCCGCAAATACCTCCACCCAAAATTCTTGTACGAGCCTAACACCACTGAGCATGCTCCTTGCCTTATCCATTAATTTTCCATTCATTCTCTCAAAAAATACATTTTGTTGTGGGTTATATGGTGTGGTATTTTGGCGTGATATTCCACACTACTTACAGAACAAATCAAATTCCTATCAACATAATTCACCACCATTGTCAGTCCTCATCACTTTAATCCTCTTTTTTGTTTGGTTTTCCACAAGATCTTTAAACTCCTTAAATCTCTCAAAATCCTGTGAATTCTTCCTTAGGAAATATATCCATGTCTTCCTAGAAAAATAATCTATGGATACATAATATAGGGATCCATCGAGTGAAAGAACTGTAATTGGGCCAAACAAGTTGGATTATTGAGAGGGGGGAGTGAATCAGTAATAGAGCAATTTAATCCTTTTTCACCATAAAATTCAAGTGTTATATCAATGTAGCATTATCATCCAATAGTTGTAGAGTAAATAAACAATGAACAAATGAGAAATCATACACATACACAATACACTAGTGTTTTACGTGGAAACCCAAAGCAAGAGAAAACCACGAAATTATTTTTCTTACATGTCTTTAAAAATTGCATTTATTGGAAGAACCAACTTCCTTTGTTTTCTAGCTGCAATTGGAATGAGGCTCCAACCCCCTAGTTTCTCAAGCTACAACCCGATGGAATCTCCAACTCCCCAACTCTTTGGCTACAACCAGAAGGAGGTTCCAACCCCTTATTTTCTCAGGATACAACCTGAAGGAAGCTCCTACTCCCCAATTCTTTGGCTCCAACAAGAAGGAGGCTCCAACCCCCTAGTTTCTCAGGCTACAACCTGAAGGAAGTTCCAACTCCCCAATTGTCTTACTACAACTAGAAGGAGGCTCCAACACCCTATGTTTTCTAACTACAACCGGAAGGTGGCTACAACCACTTGTCCTTTCCCCGTCCAACCACACTAACGTAGAAGTAGAATGATGGAACCACTGTCACACTATCACTGTGAGACATACTGTTGTAAACTTGTACCAATAAACCTGCACCAAACAACCTATACCATGCATCAACCATGCATCAACCTGTACCTCAACTTGTAATCAACCTATACCATAAACAAGTGCATCAACCATGCACCAAACCTATACAAATAACATGTCACAAAAACCTATCCAAACAACCTATCACAACAACCTGTCTCATCAATATTATCAACCAAATCAGATCTACTCACCAAGATCAATCACCAAGACAACTCTCAAACATGTGCATCAACCAAGCATAACAAAACAACTCATAATCATCACCAAGATCAATATGTGCTTCTAATAATATACCACTACAAGTATGCTACATCATCCATAAACCATGTGTAAACAATATTACTAACAATTTCCTCCAACCATGTACCAAGTATGTACCAATCATGTATCAACTACTCATCAACTATGACTCATCAATATGTACCAACATCATCAACTATACACCTCATGTATGTTCCAAGTCATCAAATATTTATCTCAACCATGTACCCGACATGTAACTCAACCAAAAGCCCTCATCAATTTCATCATCCAAATCTGATTTGTAACTCTGTAATAGACCTAGTGTATAAGATCACATACTTGCAAACCTTCCTTAACTTAAACAACAAGAGACTAGAATTTTCATCAAACTTTACTTTAGTCTCACATGACTATTTTTAGATTAGTCAACAACCCTAACTTGAAATAATCATAACTACGTACTTGTAATGAATAAAGATCTAAAAATGATACACACTGTTCTTCAATGTCTTTTATGCAATTCCTCCGGACTTCACTACTTGGAACCTCTCAGAAAATGTGTTATAGCAAAAATGGCATACCTTGTTGAATTCTGGCTTATTCTAGAGAGCGAAATTGTAGAGCATGCACTGCATGAAATATTTGTTGTATGGATATGAAAATTGTACACCCAATACTAAAGATTGTACTATAACCAATAAATTTTGTCTTACTAAATTTGGATCTGTTATGAAGAAGTTATGACGTTTTTACCCGAAACACATGTTTTAGACTATTTTTAGGACTAGCCACAAACCCTATTTTCCATGACATGTAACTCCAAAAATAAAATGAACCACAATATGGAATTTGTATCACATATACGTGGATATGTTTCCTCAATGGCCTCCCAATTTCACGGTTTGAATCATTATAGAAAAAAAATTAATTCTAAAATGGTGAGATGGCTTGTAAATAACATACCTTAGAAAGCATCATCAAAATAATTTATCCTCCCTTGAATTTCAAACTTCTTTACTTCACCTTCCCTCTGAAATTCGACTTAGATATCCTTTGGTTACCTCAGTCACCTGTATATATTCAATATGCTCAAGTGTGATTAAAATGAGAGAGTCTTGCCTCTTATTCATACTTTCATGTAGCTTCCTCAAGGGGTTACCTTTTAACCATCTTAACCCACTTTCCTTATTTTAGGGTTAACCCACTTCTAATTTCTTCATTAAATTTATTATTTAAAAAAATTGTTTTGTATTCAATTTGACTTATAGTACATTCATCACTTCCCTTTATTATTTATCTTCTAAAATCTCTTAAACCACTTTGACTACTTTGACCTTTTGGGGCTTCTAGATGACTCATGAGGGTTATCCAACTTCACATGGACATAACTCTCTAACCATGAGGATTTATGTGAAGTTACACATACCATTGGAAATGGAATGACATGTACTATCCATCTAGAATAGTATTTTCTGAAAATATATCAAAACCCGTACCATTATCCATCAAACAAACGTGGGTCCATTACCCAAACTTTAGTTCTCCAACTTCTCATGACCATAACTCTCTAACCGTGAGGAGTTATGTGACGTTTCACATACCACCGGAAATGGAATGACATGTACTATCCATATAGAATAGTATTACCTTCAAATATATTAAAACTCATATTATTATACATGAAACATCCTTGGGTCCATTACCCAAACCTTTGTGCTATTGGAATTCGCTATCAGAATTTCTCCAAGGGTTGAAATAAATCACTAAGGGTTGAAATCAGTCTACAATATCACTCTCCAATGGTTGACATCAATGAAAACCAACAATCCATACCAATTTTCCATCAACGTAATCTAACTGTCTAACAATATCCCCCTTTTGTATTGATGGCAACACTTAATCATGATAACATTCATGCTTATTCTCCTCATCAATGTTTCTATCTCTCCCCCTTTGAAATCAATGGAAAAGGGTTTCTCCCTTTGAGACTGCTGCCCCTGAATGAACTTTCCTTGGGGTTGCTCCCCCTGTCTACATGCCTTTGATTTTTCTTTGTGTTTATGATCCTTTGATTACTCTCTCTCCCTTCATATGAATAATATCTCCCCCTTTGACAAAGGGTATCACTCTGAAGTCATATCGCTCATTCTTCCCTTGTTACAATTGCTCCCCTTGGAAACATGCCTCTATTCTCTCTCTCCAAGCATTTACCTTTGAATTTGATAAATTTCTCTCCCTTTATCATCAATGGAAAAGGTATATTTCCATCTAGTGTTACTCCCCCTAACTAAACTGTCCGTGGGGATACTCCCCCTCACTGAACTCTTCCTGAAATTGATCTCCCAACCTGAATTTTCATATTTATGGTGCTTCCTCGTGTATATCTAAGACATATAAGATAAGCATTCAAACAAATTCATTTTGGAGTAGAAATTACTCTATGTCTCTAGCGAAGATACTCAAAGGATTCTCCTGGAAGCGGTTTTGTAAATATGTCTACCACTTGTTCTTTTGTTCCCACATATTCAACTCTGATGTTCTTCTCTGCAACCTGATCTCATAGAAAGTGATACTTTATTGGAATGTTCTTCGTATTGGAGTGCATCACCGAGTTCTTTGAGATATTTATGGCGCTTGTATTATCACAATAGATTGGAATGGGATCATCATACTCAACCTGTATATCTGTCAAAAAAAAATTCATCCATAAAACCTGTGTACAACATGTTATGTTGCAATATACTCTGCCTTTGTTGTAGATAAGGATAATGATGATTGTTTCTTGCTTAGCCAAGATACTAAACACTCACCCAAGTAGAATTTTTCTCCACTGGTGCTTCGTCGGTCATCAATGCAACATGCCCAATCTGCATCTGTGTTAGGCAATAAGTGATAGATCCTTTCCTTTTGGATACCATAATCCAAACTCTTATGTCCCTTTGAGATATCTGAAAATCCTCTTCACTACTAATACATGTGATTCTTTTGGTGCTGCTTAAAATCGTGCCACCTGTACAACTTCCTGCATTACATCTGTTTTGGATGGTGTCACATATAGTAAGATACCAATCATTGACTTGTATTACCTCTATTTTGTAGACTTTGAATCATCATCTTTGCTCATCTTGCAATTGGTTTGCATAGGAGTGGTAATTGGTTTGCAATCTCCCATTCTGAACCTCTTTAGCATTTCTATGATATACTTAGTTTGAGAAATAAAAATTCCTTGGTTGCTTTTACATATCCGAAGACCCAAAAAGGAGGATAGTCCTCCAAGTAATGAAATTTCAAATTCATTCTGCGTATCCTTTGCAAATTTCTGGCTTAACCTGTCATTAGTACTTCCAAAACAATATCATCAACATAAATTTCAATTAATAAAATACTACCTTGAGTTACCTTAATGTAGAGGTTGTTGTCTACTCTTCCTTTCCATAGTTCGTAGGGAGTTTTTTCATTGTTGTTTCTGAGCATTACTCTATTTTGAATGTGAACTGTTGTATGCACTGCATGTGTCCAAAAAATATCTGTCAATTTGGAATCCATTATCATTGTTTGAGCGGCCCATTTCCCGTGTAATTATCATCCATTATGATAATTCTCCTTTGTCTCTGAACCACTCCCTGAACCAATCTATGAATCCATGCTTTCGTCCACTATCATATATCCGACCAAACCTACTAAGTGCTCTTACGAATCCATCTCTATCCATATTTTCCAAGACTCTACTTGTGCAATTGTCCATAATGATGACCCATTTATCACTATACTATCATGAAGCCTTGATTAATCTATCAAATTGTACTTCTGCTAACTGACTGCTTTGAATCTATCTTCTCAAACTATGCAAGTTTCTCAAAGCATGGTTATTTGTTCTATCATAGCTATTGCATAGACTCCCCCTGTCTAATATTCATATTACCTGGGAGTCTCTAAGCTAGATGGCTCAGAACAATTCATGCTTTGATGTGTATTCATCATCATCTTCATTGGTAGATTCATTATCTCTCTGACCTCTGACTTCTTTCTTTCTATGGATTCATATTTCACTACAATGCATGAAAGTACAATCTCTTGAACTTGTTCCTTATTTATATGTCCTTCCTTTCTTTTAGTTATTTCCTAAAACTTTATGTATCTGACATATTTATTTTTCTCTGTAGAATTTTCTTCATCTCGTTTTATTGCCAATCTTGTGATCTCTGGTACCTGGTATTTGTTCACCTGTTCTTCATGTTTTCTTATCCATACTTTCTTATATTTGATATTAGTGTTCTCTTTCATAGAAGTATCAATCATGATTCTACAATCACTAGCTATGTCTCCATAGTTATGACATTTGTAACACTCAATGTTATGTGCGACCACATAAGCACTTCTTGCTTGAACATTTCTTTTATAATCCATGCAATATGCAACCTTATGTCCAAAATTAGTACAATAAAAACAATGACCATAAGAGAAGTTTTCATACCTGGGAGTAAATGATCTTGATTGTGGTGTGGTCCTTCTAAATTTCTTCCTTGACTGATCATGATCATGATTGAAGCTTTTTTGTCGATTGAACACAGATGGTTTTCTTGAATATGTATCTTCAATAGTTTTCTTAGATTCTGGTTGACCATGATTACTTCCTTTGAGTACTTCTACATAAATCTTTCTATTTTCTCCATTCTTATTTTCTAGCAACCTAGAGTGATTCTCTTCATTCTATGTAACTGATGTGGATGTTTTTGCCTCTTCAACGTTCTTTTTGAGCTTGATGATTTTACTTCTCAATGCGATAACTTCTTCTTCAATCTTCCCAACCTCTTCTTCTTTCTTCATTATTTGAGAGTTCATGGCTTCTTCTGTTCTTTTCACTTCTTCAAGATAAATTTTTAATGTGATTATTTCTTCTTCAAGTCCTTTCTCTTCTTGACCAAACTCTGCCCCAAGATAGTTTAGATCGTTAGTTCTTTCCTTAATATGATATGTCAATATATTCTCTCTCATTTCTTCTTCTTCCTTCTGTGCTTCTATGTCGGCTTCCAAATACTTCTTTTGATATTCAAGATTTTCTTCGATATTTCTGGCTTCTTCTAGCTGAGTTCTTAAGTTCTCGATGACCTATTGGGCTTCTTCAAAACTGTGAACACTTTCATTTTGTTTCATCAATTCTTTCATGAGTGACTTATTTTCTTCTCTTAGTTCATCTAAAGCACTAATCAATTCAGCTTCATAATTGTCTTCCTTTTCAATTAGTTTTTCTGTCTCATTTCCTTCATGGAATTCTATTTCAAGATGTCCACGTTTTTCACAATTAAAGAAAAATAACATACCTCTGGTGATTATGTACTCTTCATCTTTTGAATCTATTTAACATGGTGAACATAATTCTTCTTGATTTGTATCTGCATCTTCTTTGGCCTTTTCTGAATCTGCAATGGGTGAAGAATATATGTCATGTAACTTATCCCAAAGTTTTTTTGTTGATGAACATTTACCAACCTTTTCTCTTACCAGATTAGGTAATCCTTCCCAGATGAAATCCATTGTTATTTCATTATTCTTCTTCAATTCCTTCTTAGCTGCAGTCTTCCTATGTTTTCCAGCTACAACTGGAAGGAGGCTCCAACCCCCTAGCTTCTCAGGCTACAACCTAAGGGAAGCTCCAACTCCCCAATTCTCTAGTTAAAAATAGAAGGAGGCTCCAACTCCCTAGTTTACCAGGCTACAACCTGAAGGAAGCTCCAACTTCCCAATTCCCTAGCTATAACCAAAAGGAGGCTCCAAACCCCTAGTTTCTCAGGCTACAACCTGAAGGAAGCTCCAAATCCCTAATTCTATGGCTACAACCAAAAGGAGGCTCCAACCCCCTATGTTCTCCGGCTACAACCACATGTCCTTTCCCCATCCAACTGCCCTGACGTAGAAGTAGAATGATGGAACCACTGTCACACTATCACTGTGAGATATACTATTGTAAACTTGTACCAATAACTTGAACCATGCATCAACTTGTACCTCAACCTGCAATCAACATATACCATAAACAAGTGCATCAACCATGCACCAACCTGTACCAAACAACCTGTAATCAACATATACCATAAACAAGTGCATCAACCATGCACCAAACCTGTACAAATGACATGTCACAACAACCTGTCCAAACAACCTATCACAACAACCTATCTCATAAATATTATCAACCAAATCATATCTACTCACCAAGATAAATCATCGAGACAATTGTCAAAGATGTGCATCAACCAAGCATAACACAACAACTCATAATCATCACCACGATCAATATGTGCTTCTGATAATATACCAATACAAGTATGCTACATCATCCATAAATCATGTGTGAACAATACTAGTAACAAGTGCCTCCAACCATGTACCAAGTATGTACCAATCATGTATAAACTACTCATCAACTATGACTCATCAATATGTACCAACATCATACACTATACACCTCATGTAAGTGCCAACGCATCAACTACTTGTCTCAACCATGTACCCGACATGTAACTCAACCAAAATCCCTCATCAATTTCATCATCCAAATCTTATTTGTAACTTTGTAATAGACCTGGTGTATAATATCACATACGTGCAAACCTTCCTTAACTTTAACAACAAGATGCTAACATTTTCATCAAACTTTACTTTAGTCTCACATGACTATTTTTGGATTAGTCAACAACCCTAACTTGAAATAATGATAACTATGTACTTGTAATGAATAAAGATCTAAAAATGGTACACAATGTTCTTCAGTGTCTTTTATGCACTTCCTCCAGACTTCACTACTTGGAACCTCTCAGAAAATGAGTTATAGAAAAAATGGCATACCTTGTTGAATTATGGTTTATTCTAGAGAGTGAAGTTGTAGAGTGTGCACCGCACGAAATATTTTTTGTATGGATCTGAAAATTCTACATTGAATACTACATTCTATACTATAACCAATAAATTTTTTCTTACTGAATTTGGATCTGTTATGAATAAGTTATGATGTTTTAGACTAGTCTTAGGACTAGCCACAAACCCTATTTTCCACAACGTGTAACTCAAAAAATACAACGACCCACAAGATGAAATTTGTATCACACCTACTTGGATATGTTTCCTCAATTTCCTCCCAATTTCACAGTCTGAATCATTCTAGAAAAACATTTATTGCTAAAATGGTGAGATGGCCTATAAATAACATACCTTAGAAAGCATCATCAAAATAATTCATCATCCCTTGAATTTTGGCCTTCTTTACTTCACCTTCCCTCTGAAATTTGGCTTATATATCCTTTGGTTACCTTAGTCACCTATAAATATTCAATATGCTCAAGTGTTATTAAAATGAGAGAGCCTTGTCTCTTATTTATATTTTCATGTAGCTTCCTAAAGGGGTTACCTTTTAACCATCTTAACCCACTTTCCTTATTTTAGGGTTAACCCACTTCTAATTTCTTCATTAACTTTATTATTTAAATAATTCTTTTTGTATTCAATTTGACATATAGTACACTCATCACTTCACTTTATTATTTACCTTCTAAAATATCTTAAACCACTTTGACTACTTTGACCTTTTGGGGCTTCTAGATGACTTGTGAGGGTTCTCCAACTCCACATGGCCATAACTCTCTAACCGTGAGGAGTTATGTGAAGTTACAAATACCATTTGAAATGGAATGACATGTACTATCCATCTAGAATAGTATTTCCTGCAAATATATCAAAACTCATACCATTATCCATCAAACAAACTTGGGTCCATTACCCAAACCTGGGTTCTCCAACTTCTCATGGCCATAAATCTCTAACTGTGAGGAGTTATGTGATGTTTCACATACCACCGGAAATGGAATGACATGTAATATCCATATAGAATAGTCTTACCTTCAAATATATTAAAACTCATACCATTATACATGAACAACCTTGGGTCCATTACCCAAAACTTTGTGCTACCAGAATTCACTACCGGAATTTCTCCAAGGGTTGATATCAATCACTAAGGGTTGACATTGACATACAATATCACTCTCCAATGGTTGACATCAATTAAAACCAATAATCCATACCAATTGCCCATCAACATAAGACAATTGTCTGACAAAACACATCACTATGCACCAGTTCTAAAATCTTATTTTCCCTTGTCTCTCCAGATGGGAACCTCACCCGACTTTATTTTACATATATGCAATGTTCACAAAAGTCGACTTCTAAACCACATTCAGGAAAACTTTCGACCATACCTTTTCTTTGCATAGCTTGAAGTCCTTTTTTTCCAATGTGTCCCATCCTCTCGTGTCATAACCTGGTCGGGTTGATCTCATCATGCCTTGTCGAGTCGGTTTGAACCAACTTGGCTCGAGTCGAGTCGAGTTGTGTCGACATAAAGTCGAGTGGAGTCGCGGTCGATTCAATTTCAGGAGAAATGATGTTGTTGCATCTATTCGAGTCTAAATTCCCTAACAACTTGTAGAGGGTACCAATCCAAACTCCTTTCATTAAAACCATCGCACCTTTGACCATCTTGCACGTATCCTTCTGAAATAGAGTATGAAAACATGCATCACTCATTTTGCTGACATATATCATGTTTCTTTCCAAAACTGGAATGTGTAGCACACATGTAAGGGTTATTTTCCTCCCATCCTACAATGTCATTCATACTCTTCCTTGTTTGACAATTCTAATTTTCAAGTTTTCCCCCAAGAACACATCACCCCCATCATATTGTTCATATTCACAGAATCATTCTTTGTATGGTGTGAAATGATAAGATGCTCCTGAGTTGATCAACCAAACATCTTGATCCGACTGTGTACTGGTTGACGCCAGATATACATCACCTTCCTTGTATGAGGTCATCTTTCTCTTAGTCGACTGCTTCTTGTCAGATCTAGCACTAAATTTTATTACCTTCAACGTACAATCATTTTTATAATGCACAACTTTAGTGCATTTCCAACATCTTCGCGTCGACTGAACCAGAGACTTAGATCTATCCTTCAGCTTGAAATTTCTACTGGAGAATCTACCTTTATCTCTGTTTATCGGTCAAACTCTCACTTCCAGAGAATCTTTGGTCGATCCTTCCATGTTCTTTCTTCTCATTTATTCAAACAACAGAGAAACAACCACGTCCTCTAGCATTAGTGTGGTTGTATTACTCCAAATAGAAACGGTTAAGTTATCCCAGGAGTTTGGAAAATAACATAATAGGCTAATACACTTATCTGCATCAATGATCTTAATATCCACATATGATAATTGGATTAACATGGTATTAAATGCATTTAAATATTCATTCATCAAAATTCCATCACTCATCCTCAGAAGATAGAGTTTCTTTCTGAGAAACAACTTATTTACCAGATATTTCGACCAGTATAAGCTTCCCATATTGTCCCATAGTTTCATGGTCGAATCTTCACCTGATACATTCAACAACATTGAATATGCAAGACAGAGTTGAATCATACTTCTTGCTCTTCTTTCAAGTTTCTCCCATTCTTCCGTCGACATGTCTATCGATTAGGTACCTAGACAGACCGTTATCCATTGTTCTCGATCCACAAGAAGATCTTCCATTTTAAGCTTCCAAAACTCAAAATTCTAGCCATTGAATTTTTCTATCTCTATTATGGAACTTCTTGCCATTATTTACCACGATCTTTAACACAATTTATGACTTACGACTCTTAGTGTACCTAGGGTTTAGTTTTTAGATTTAATGTTGGAAAATCAAGATCTGATATACTCTCCAAAGCATAGAACTTCTCTGATCACTCACTTGTCAGGGAAAACCTAAGATCTGATACCACATGTCAGGAAATGAAACACACCTTCACACTAATCCTAGCAGAAGAGAAGAATAATTTAATCAAGAACGTAAATGAAACAATAAATCGCATAGTACACTGAGATTTTCCCCTGGAACCCTTAACCGGGATAAACCATCATTCCTTTGAGTGTTCTTCTCTCTTGTTGTATTATTCAATCTGAATAAAAGGTTACATGTCTAACCTTGGTCCACACCTAAGACAATCAACATTATACCCTCTTTCCTGTGCAAGAACAACCCTGTGGCCAATTCAGATTACATATGCATGACCAACAACCTACAACTACATATGCATTTACCTGCATAAGTTCATTCTACGATTACATCATTATCCTTTATGGCCTTACAACATGCCTCTTTATAGGCTTTACGACAGGAAAAACCCTAAATATTGGCGCCCAAAAATGGTTACAGATCCATGCATATCATTGGCTACAAATCCCAAAAATCTCGGGATTCGGTTACAGTCGACTTCAAGTTGGGTTACCAGTTGAATACCATTTGGTCCTTAATTTTGTCTCTATTCGGTCGTCTCATGCTCGCACTTTGACATCTTGTCAGTTGAATTTTCATCGATATCTTCAACTTCGACTTTTCCCTGTCGACTTCCTCGACATTCGACCTTTTGTTGATCCACCTTTAAATTCGACCATTAGTCAATATACCTCGACTAGACTTTCACTACAAATAATATAACAACCCAATAGGATGGGATGTTTGATGGATATGAGGAATTTGTGTCCCAAGTGGAAGAAACAACACACAACCCAACGTGCGAGGTGGGAGGGAGCCATGCTCTTGAGGATTGTGTCTTTGTACTTCACCCAGGAAGGAAGATTACATGAGGTAATGAAAACCATCTGGTGGCTGATTGTGAGTTTTAAAGATTGCATGATTTGGGATCCCAACACATGACCTTTCATCATGTTGTTATTCAGGGCTAGGTGATCCAGGTGGATTTGAGAATTCTCAAAAAAATTTCGTCTCAAATTCTTTTGAAAACGACTTCATTTCGTAGAGCTCAATGAGAGATTTCCAATGGTTCATGAATCACCTCAAATGGAGGTCGTATGAGAAATTTATGGCATTTCAATTTTTTGGTAAAAATAATGTAAAAGGAAAAATTGGGATGCCACATGGCAAGATAACAGACTGCCACATGTCATCTATACATATTGTACGGTCCATGTGGAACCATTAAAAGGATGATGTGGCCTATTGTATAGTGATATGGCAGGTATAGTGGTAACATAGTCAATAGATTATACAATGATGTGGCGCATAAGTGGATCAATCCAGCAAGGACACATGGCATGGTTTGCATAGGTGGACTAATAAGAGGTTGTCATTCCAAAATTTTGGTGGTTTAATAGGGGTCAATCCCTCAACCTCATGCACACAACAACAATGAATTACCAATATACTGGGGCGTGTGACTTAATATTTATATGGTAAATATTTTATATGAGTTTTGAATGTTGTATATTCAACGAGAAAAAAGGTCGAGGGATAAGCCCCCAACCCATGGTATATACGATATCCAATGTAACCAAATGACA
>JZKD02S1765934.1:486550-499033 GCA_000966675.3 Picea glauca | reverse complement strand
CCCCCGCATGGAAGAGTGTACATACTTTTGGGGTGTAAATACTTCATGGGGTATAAACATGGCTGAAAGTAAAAGACCTCTAAATCAGGAAGATAATCAGGCTCCACAACCAACAGTTTTGGTCTAGTTTATGGGAGATAATAGAGACTAAGTTAAATAAGAGAAAAAAATTTCATCTGCATACAGATGGACAAATAGAGGTGCTAAATAGGATAGTGGTACATTTGTTACGAGGTTACTGCAATAAACATCCTAAGTTGTGGGATGAGCAATTACACTATGTACAACATGCATATAATCGTGCCATGCATTCTTCTACTTAGAGAAATACTTTTGAAGTATTTTTGGGATACTTTCCTAAATAACCTATGGAGTTTTCTTTCAGAGAAGAAAGCAAAGAGGATAAAAAAATGATGTTGATAAAGATAATAAGTTCATTCAAAGGATCCATCAGGTACATCAGGAAGTACAAGAACAATTAGAGAAGAGCCAAACCAAGTATAAAGTGAGGCATGGAAAGCATCGAGTTGATCATTAGTTCCATGTCGGCACGATCAAGTATGGTTACATATAGCAAGGATAGAATTATAGGTGAAGGCAAAAATCTCAAACCAATCTGTTATGGTCCATTCAAGATTTTGGAGAAGATTGATATTAATTCCTTTAATTTGGATCTTCCATCTTATATTCAAATATATTTAGTGTTGAATGTTGAGAATTTGAAACTTTATGAGCCTCCTATGATTGTGGATAAAGATGAAGGTGTTCAGATTCAAACAATTGATGAATTTTCTCTAGAGTACTTAGACGAGTTGTGGGAAGATGTTATCCTTGAAAGAAGGATCAATAATTCTTCACAACAGGGTGATATGCAATATCTTTGAGTTGGTATAAAAGGGGTAAAACCAAGCAAATCAAGATGGATCCAGATTAGGAAGGTGACAAAGATTTACCCTCACTTAGTTGTTGAGCAATCAAGACTTTTGGTGGTCCAAAAGGATTCCAATGGGGAGGAATGATCCATGTGGATATGAGAATGCTAAAAAACAATTCATCTCAAATGCTATTGAAAATGACTTCATTTCATATATCTTGATGAGATATTTCCAACTATGCATGAATCACCTAAAACGAAGGTCATATGAGAAAGTTATGGTCTTTCAAAGTTTTGGTAAAAATAAGGCAAAAGGAAAAATTGGGATGCCACATGGCAAGCCCACAAGATGCCATGTGTCATTTGTACGGTGTCATATGCAGTTCATATAGTGAGGTGGTGCACAAGTGGATCAATCTAGCAAGGACACATGGCATGTTCTGCAAGTGGACCATTGAGAGGTTTCCATGTGGTAGTGTCCCATTGGTATTTTATGGTTAATGTATTCCAAAATTTTGGTGGGTTAACAAGGGTCGAACCCTCGACCTCATGCACACAATGACAAAGAATTACCAATACACCGTGGCATGTGACTTAATAATCACATGGAAAATATTTTATTTTATTTTTGAATGTTGTATATTTGGCGAGAAAAAGGGTCGATGGTTAAGCCCCAGCCCCTGGTATATACGATATCCAATGTAACCAAATGCCAAACCTCGCGGGGGTGTAAGGGGTATATTTATGAACCATATAATAACAAAAAACATGTAACAAATGACGATCAATGGTGTTGATCCCCTGACCTGTCGTATAATGGGCCAATGCTGCAGCCAGTGCGCCAAGTGAGTTGCTTGTTTAGGGCCACAAGCATGAATCCATTTAATGTTGACCAATAGGTTCGGGCGGAAGTTAGAACCAACCTCCTATTTAAATAACATGCAAACCAATGCACCCACATAGAGATGTGTTCCAAAGCTAAGAATAGATGTCTCAAAATTTGTGCTATAGTGTATCAAGATTTGATTGTATCATTTTACGTGCCATAGTGTTCCTTGAGGAAAATATAGGGTGTTTATACTCAGTTTTCTCATAATTTTAAGAGGAATTCAATGTTTCTCTCTTTTTGTAAGTTTGAGAAATATATAAAAAGGTCATTGTAAGAACACAAGCATTTGAGAATTAATAAAGTGGTCTCTCAATTGGAAGTGGACCTGGAGATGTAGCCCAAGATGGGTGAGCTCCATTAACAAACTTGTGTAATGCACTTTATTATTGTTTTTTTATTTCACTCAGTTTCTTGCAAGTTATTCATCATTTTAATGAGTTTGGATAAGTAAGTGAATTCATATTATTTTTTCAAATAGTCAAAGTGATCATATATTTTTGAATCAAGTTAGATGTGTATGTCTACTTAAGAAATAGTTTAACATCTAAGGATTTTTAGATCACCACGAGATGCAATGAAGACCTGGTACATCTAGAGTTAATGGGTATTATGGCCCAAGCGCAGTTGAATTGTGAGAAGTCCATGGTTGTTTTCATGCTTTGGCTCTTCTCCCTTATGTGGTTTGATGTGGTTATCATCAGGAGGTTGTATGTGAACTTGTCTTCTCTAACTCTTTTTCTCATGTCTCCCTGTGGATGGAAACCTTGTCCCTCCCTCATCGATTTTTCACATGTTGCTATGGTAGTTGTAGCCATTGATGAATTCTACCATGATGTTTTCCATGCATATGACAAGGCGACCATGCTTGCATTGGAAGTCAAGGTTAAGTTGGTTAGGGAATTCAAAGAAGATGAGGAAATTGAACAGTAGGTGGTAGGAATAATTTTAGATATGGGCTACACAAGAACCCACAACTCCAATTTTTACAAAACTTTGGAGCTTTACTAGCACACCAAAATAATGGTGGCTCTAGGAATGTTCCCTAAAGATGAATATTTTCGACAACTAAAGCATCAGATGGAGACTCTGGAGTAGTAGAACGCTTGTCTTTTGTCGATGGTGGCCTGGATTGAAAAACGACATGGAGGCTCCTTCCAGCCTCTTGTTGTGATCCAACCATGGGGAGACTCCTCTTCTATAGCTGCTCACCTAGATTTCATGGGTCGAAATTTCTACTAGGTTCCTCATGCAATGGAATATCAAGTTTTTCAGTTTTTTAAGTATAGTTCCGATCCAAGTTTTGTGTGTCCAAGTCATAGGCATTTTTAGTAGTATTATTATAAATTGTTGGTCAAACAAAATCACGGTTTTAAGACTAATTATGTTCCTTATTTTGGCCTAGTTTCCCCCCTGGGGAAAGCATGCTTACTTGATATTTCTTGGTTCTAGATGTTTGTTTTGGTTTTCTTGGCATCTGACCCAGTATAAGAATCTATGTATATTTTGTCTATATTAATATAGTTTCCTCTTACTTACAAAAATAAATATTTCAAGAACAAGTAATGTCTACAAAATATATGGTCGCACTCTCAAGTACATTATTAATGATTCTCCAACCTCATGTTAACAATCCATAACATAAAATTGCCACTATTAATGATTCTCCAACCGCATGTTAACAATCCATAACATAAAATTGCTGATGTATCTAGTTTACAATACATGTTAAGTTGTTTTTCATGCAATTTTATTACCGTAGGTGTGCATACAATTGGTCAAGCATGGTGCACCATATTAAAAAATCGCATATGATATCCCTCCTTAGTGTTTTCTCGTATCACATATATCTCTTTATTGGTTTCTCTATAAAATTATTTTTTATATAATGTAAGAGGAATATTTAATGTTAATATATAATGTAAGAGGAAGACTTAAATATTAATATTTACCTATGAAAATGAATTTCAATATAAATTTTAATATAAGTTAAGAAAATATGATGATTTTTTTTTTTAACGTAAACATAATATTACCTTCAAATTTAAAGGTTAATAAATTATTATATTATTTTACATAAATCATTAGTTTAATTTTTCCTCTACCCATGATGTATCATATTTATTCTATTTTACTTATTTATTTATAGAGATTTGAAAAAGGCTTTGTGCTTCTCTGAGAAAATATTCTGGCCAAGAAAAGCTTCCCAGAAATCTGCGAAACAACCTGTAAATCATAAGAGATGTAGGGAAATTTCTTGATTCCGACATGTAGTTATAAGTCGCTCAAGGTTCATAGTCTACTATGTTCAAGGGATTCTTTGGTGTTGGGCCAAAACCACATTTTATGTCATTGAAATGTACTGTCATTTTAACCATAGAACAGATCTACTCAGAAATTTGCGTTATATTCTCCCATAAAATTCAAAATAGGGAGTTTGAAATATGCAAATTCGAATTGTGTAAAACTCATATTCAAATTATAATCATGTAGAGAAATATTTTCACTACTGTCTCATCGTTATCTCATGATGCACCATCTTCGATTATCTTGTTGGATTGATAGAGTCGGAGCGATTCTATTAATGTGAATTAAAGTGCGTTGATTTACTCTTGTAACTTGGTCAAGTAATATGAATCTAAACCTGTTTACTCTAAAGCTAAAGCGTATTTGTAATTTTTTTAATGTAATTTTATTATTATTATTTTTAAATGTTACGTTATATAGTGTAATGTGACAACATCTCCTTCATATTGGGCTATAGAGCACTTCTCAGCACAATCAAATAAGATAGATCAGGGAAATAGATGTAAAAGGGATAAAGAACATGGTTTCTTCACATGCTTCTTCCCTTAGTTGTTATTTAATTAATAGTCCTTTAATCGTTACATGTATTATTAATTATCATGTTTTGGATGTCGGTCTCCTACTTATTGGGAAGAGAAACATATACTAGTTTACATTTTATATGGAAACAATTTCAAGTTGTTTGAAAATTTGAGGAAATTTGAGTTCAAGTGGTAGAGAATCTCTGTCTTGTAGGTAGGGAATTTTTTAGGTGTTAAATTTTTCTATAGCTAATTTCTCTTTTTTCCAAAAATAAATTACTATTTTCCATTTTCTCCAAAATAAATCCATCCAAATTATATAAGAAAAAATTGTTTTGAGTAAAAATCATCAAAATTGTTTGGAAACTATATAAAATCCTTACGAATTTGGACATTTTTACAAAAAGTATGTCAAGTGCATTTTAAGAATTAGTAAGATTTGTTAAAGTTTCTACACTTTAAGATAAGTATGCTATGTAAAACTTTCCATGCTTGAAGGCCTTGTAATGACCCAAATTTTAATGCAATTAAAAGCATAAATAAATGTAGCAATTTGCAACTATTATACAAATAAAGTAGAAATACATTGATTATAATCACATAATTGACAAGAGTGAGCAAGTGGTGAGAGACTTACCTAAGAGGTGAATACCTTGACTTACTTATAATGATATACATATCGATCCATTACACTCCAAGCTTTGATACAGCTTGTTGCAACAACAATGTTGGAGGTGAATCTCCTCCCAACCAATGCCTCAGTCATCACGACTGAGAGCTCATAATCCCTCAATCAACTACCTATGCCAACTTCAAATCCTTTTCCTCAATTTGCCCAATCAAAATATATCAACTTTTTTTCTCCTTCTTCATGATATAGAATTATTCTTACACATTCAACAATAGGTTACATGCATAAGTTACACTTGTCATTAAATAATTAATCATGCCATTTTTAGACTTTTCTTAATTTAACTTTATTTTCTCATTTTTCCCTTTTATTCTATTAATAAAGTAATTCTTTTTATTATTTATCTATTTTCTATTTTTATAATATTTAAATACTTATTATTACTATTACTATTAATATAAAGCATTACAAACTCCCCCCCTTTCAAGGAAATTTGTCTCGAAGTTAATGTTATTTATGTTACTTATAGTTTTTAATTTTATCCCCATATAATCCACAACATCCTCTTTTGAAGTATTATAAATCCACCTAAGTGACTACAACAGGCATTGAAAATCCAATCCCCATAAGGGAAGAGTGAGTACTCTCTAGTTTTTCTTCTCGACTTTCGAAACCAGGTTTAAATCCTCTTGATTTATCAAGGCTCTAAGCACTAGACCTTATCTTGTCCATAAGGGCTCTATGGCACCAAACCAATACATCTCAGTCTATCATAGCTCTAGGCACCATACCTCATTTTCCCAAGCAAGAATATGGATCGATACTCACATACACCAATGATTTCGATCAATACTCACGTACAACCTTCAACTGGATCAATTCTTTCATACACCAGTCATCTTGAAAGGTTGGACGAACATTGACCATGTCAAATTTGACCAAGTGAGTGGTCGTTAAACCATTTTCAAATGGTTAGTTGACATTTTCTATATCGACAAAAGATCATAGCAAGATCGACAAATCTATAAGTCTGTTGAAAGTACGACTTGCATCGATATACCTAGAAAAAAATGATTAAAATATTAATAATTATGTCGTAAATTGCGACGATATGATTAATTTTATCTTTATTGTCATAATGTTTTGTCGAATAGTGACTGCATGTGTAGTAGTGGACCTAAACTCCCTCCTTATGGTCCCTATATACACAACCCCATGCATCGAAGTCCAATCCCACAACACTATCGACGAGCAACACTCCATCCATTCTTCAGGACTTTAACATCACAACTCCAATATCAGGCACTACTCAAGATGGTCTCATTCCCATGGAGAGTTATACTCGACAAAACAACCACTGGCATAGGTTGGTTGATTGAGTTGTCCCCATCCCATAAAGTGTTACTTTGTAGATATTCTCCCTCATAGGTATTGGCTCCCACGAGATCATCAAATAAACCGGCCCTCTTGGTCCACTAGTGGATAACCTGTCAATCACCACCTCACAACATGCAACCAATGCATTGGTTGTAATCATAATATCAACGTCTCAAAGAAAGAATCCACATGCTAACTCTTCCATGTCTTCATGAGAATACAACACCATTGTCATCACCACATGCTCCCATATGTCATCATGAAAACATCTTATCATAAAATATTTACATGCAATTTCATCATGTCATCACATCATGAGATACTATAATAAGAAATATAACCTTGACACATCTTTATCAAAGACATTATCTTTCATCAACATAATTAAATGGAATCACATGTAAACATAACATCATATGTAAATACCATATGGTTCTTAAGATAGCATAACATCATTATTTCAACACATAATGCATGAAAAATAATAAACATCATAGACATTCTTATCATCATTTATCAACAAAATCAATCCATTGGCTTGCATGATTGTATATACAAGGAATACCAACTATCACATCTAATGCAAGAATTATCATTAAAGCACCCATCTAGTGCATGGATCCACTTGGTTAATTTTGTTAGCCAAAGATAATTGTATAGAGGATCATTAGTACTACGAGTACATGTTCCAATCAAGATACCAATTGTTTCCAAAAATAATTTCTTATTCTTTCCGCAAGACAATTGATAATTTAATAGGTAGGTATCACCAACCTATTCATATGCTAAAGCTTTCATATATTTCCTTTATCTGAATACATTGTTGACTTTCACATAAACTCCATCCTCTAGAGTTACATTCTCTAGTAATGTATTATTTCCCACGTTGTGGTATTTGGTGAAATTCAACATAGGTTATTACTAACTTCACTAACATGCCTTAAATCATCAATATCAAAATTTATATTCTCATCCTTCTAAACTTTTGATCATTAACCAAGGTTCTTATGTCACTTACAAGAAGGAATGGTTAAACTCTAGTGGTTTATCCACCACATGGTAATTATCATTGATCACCCTCAGAAGGATTAACTTATCAAATACATAACTCGTAATCAACATTCATGCTTATTACTCTTCATGCTAGGTGTTTTCTCATTAGTTTCTAAGACTCATTTACCACATGGTCTATTTCCTTTCTCTTTGAAGACCTAGAAACAAAGAAGTATATAGTTGTTATACTTTAATTATTTAGACATTTAAATATTTTTCGAGTCTATCTCTTGTCATTCATTGTCAATTGTGAGTGTTGTAATTCATATCTTCCTAACCGAACAATTTAAATTATATAGGTCATCACTATGAACCTTACCAATCATCCTTATTCATCATTCATGTTGCTCAATCTTCTCATCATGTTATAACAAGATTTGCCTCACCCTATGCAATCTTGCACAGAGGGCCTTTTTCCATTTCCCTATGGAGACTTATCATTCCCGTTTGATAAATCCAGAGCTAAAAATACATATTTTTCCACATGTATGCACCTTGCCTACTATACAACATGCGTATACGCAGGCTGCTCCACTACAACCTATGTACATAGATATTTGTGCCAAAAAATGAAAATTAAACGTCGGGTTTCCATGTCACGACAAGAGATCTCTGATCCTTAGCCTTCCATATATTGGAAACGTTCAGAATCCACCCTTCAGTTCCATTTGAAGGATATAAATATGCCAATTCTGAGCTATGGAAAGAGGAGAAATAATTCAACTTTGAGAGCAAAGTTACTTTGGAGAAATTATTACTTCATATTGAGTCTGCATCCCTTTGTCCTTTAATTCTGAACATAGTGTTCATCCCCCAAGATCTTCCCTTATTGATGGAGAACCTCATTGTCTCCCTTCTATGAGCTTGTCTTTGGTGGAGTATTGAAGTGGTGGAGGCCCAGCTGGAAGGAACTTAGTTTCTCGGTTCTGAACCATGCCGACACAAAAGTCTGTAATGTTTTCACTTCTGCTAATCATTTATTAATAGAAATACTCCTTTCCCATCCAATTGATATCTTGAAAATATATGAGTTATTATCCATGGGTGTATTTATTATGTGTATTAATGGATTATGCTATTAGGGTCCTAACCCACACATAGGTAGAACAATATATTCGGATGTAATAAAGGTCAATATTAATAAGGCCTTTCAATAAAATAGAATAAGGCGAATGTAAGAAGACCTAATAGAAGCTTCAGCTTCTAGAAGGATCTTCCTCTAGATGATTCTTTTTAGTATAAATAGGAGTCGAGGGTATGATAACCCTAGCTTGGAGATTATTGTAATAGAGCTCTGCTCAACTAGAGGTTGCCCCCTCAAAGAGGCCCGTGAACATTGCTTTCAGATTCAAAGTGCTATTTCTGTTGTTATTCTTATATCATTTCAGTGTTATTGTGGTGAATGTTCTGGTTATATTGTTGTTATTCTACCATTACTAGCATTTTAATTATGTTCTTCATACATTTTATATCTTGTATATTACAAGTGGTATCAGAGCACTTTCATCGATAGAAAATGTGGGTTAATTTTTTTTCCAGGGTAGAGACGTATTCCGGCGTCTTTAAGTCACAAAGATCTGTCGTTACGCACATAAACCCGCAGTTGAGGGATTCATACACGCATGAAATACAAGTGGTACTTAAGCGCACATCTATTGGCCACCCTTGTAACCCCTATTGGTACCCATTTGAGTGGTAGCGCATCAGACAACACCTGTGTATGGATCAACCTAGATTACCTGAAGCCCTCTTTAGATAAACCGATCGGCCACCTGACTGTTATAGTGTCACCGAGAACAATACTCGGGGAGATACTCTCTAGTACCTGGGTAGTCAGGTAGTACGGATAAGGGTACACTCTATCCTCCTTAGTTAGTGCCCTGAGATATTGGGTTGAGTACTATTGTTGGACCCCGCACGTATATCAGAGAGCTATAGCTCAGGGAAAAACCTTGTCTGTAGAACCCTTGAATACCTAACCCTTGGGGACAGAAACATAAACAAATTAAAACAGACAAGATCTATTGTCGCACAAATGTGTTCGGGTTGCCAAGTAAATACACATTTCTTTCTGGTTAAGCATTTGGGCATTTCCTCTCTCCAGTATTCTTCAGATCGGAGTATAACTCTATAAAAAAAAATGTCTGGAATTTTTTTCACCATTATTTTAGACCTATTCCATTGGATTCATCTCTTCGCCCTTATCACATTCATCCATATCATTTTTTCAGAAAAAAAAAATTACCCCGCCCACCCTTTTTCAGTTCCCCCATCCTCATGGCCCATACTCATAGCCAAGACTTGGAATATCACTTCAACACCTTGCAATCTGGTCTCATTGAGACCCAACAAGATGTGAAACAACTCAGTGCCAATGTCGCCGCCATCAATACAACCATGCAGTCCTCAATGGGCGAAATCAAACAAGACCTCACCACCCATCTTGAATCAGTCTTTTCGGCACTCTGCACCAAACTGCATATCCCTACAGATAACCCTTCCTCTTCCTCACCCCCACATACTGAAAGTGACCATTCCTCTCATTCCCATACCTTGCAAAACCATCACATTCAATGTGACCTACGCCTTCCACAGGTGGATGTGACCAAATTTGATGGCTCGGACCCCGTTGGTTGGGTAACCCAAATGGAACATTACTTCTCTTTATACAACATTATAGATGACTTGGCCAAACTCCGGTATGGTGTTCTTCATCTAGATCAAGAACGTTGACAATGGTGGCAATGGAGAAAAAATTATCGTCAAGGGTATATTGCTTGGGCACAATTTGTGGCAGAGATTTATGAACGCTTTGACAATGACACCAACCATTTGGGCCGTTTGACAAAGATGAAACAATTAGGAACAATGGAAGACTTTATAGCTGCCTTTGAGTGCCTGGCTTTTAGAACATAAGGCATGTCTGATGCCTTTTTCTGAGAGTGTTTTATTAGCGGCCTCAAGGATGAAATTCGAGCCCATGTCCTCATGGCTTGGCCTGAGAGTTGGGTGGAGGATACCAAAAGAGCTAAAGAATCACAACAGGTTGTATCTTCTCAAAACCACAAACCCTCCTTCATCCCTCGCCCTAAACTAGTAAATCCCACTACTTCCTCTGCTCCACTAAAGATCCAAAAATTGACCCGGGCTGAAATGATTGAACGCCAACTCAAAGGCCTTTGTTATAAATGTGATGACAAATATTTCTCGGGCCACAAGTGTAAAGAACAAAATATTTTTATGGCCATCTCCAAGGATATTTCAAAAGAAGATGAAGAAACTCCCTCTATGTCTAAATCACCTGAATCCACTGACATAACCCCTCCCTTAGACCCTCCCAAAGTAGAACTAGTCATTTCCCTCAATGCTCTCACTAGCTTCTCCGCTCCCCAAACCCTCAAGCTAATCTATTACATCAAGCATTGGAAGGTCATCATTCTGGTTGATAGTGACAACACCCATAATTTTATTCATCACTGCATTGCCCAAGAAACTCATTTCTACATCCATGCCGTCAATAATTTCCAAATCATGATTTCCAATGGTGGTTCCATGAAATGTGGAGGGCGTTGTGAAAATGTGCATCTCCAAATTGGTGACCACCACTTGAAATCCCATATGTTTGCTATCGACATGGGAGATTGTGACATTGTGTTGGGTGTAGACTGGATAAGGACTTTGGGTCCCATTCTCATGGATTTTAAAGACTTAACCATGCAATTCGACCAGGAGGGCCACCAATATAAGTTCCAAGGCATCACCGCCTATTCACCTAAGATCATTAGTTCCCATCACATGGAAAAGCTACTCAAAAAGGGTCATTCTGGTGTTATCGCCCAACTCCATGCCATACAAGCAACAAAGACACCCTCCATACCGCAAGACCTCCAAGCCATCCTTTCTAAACATCATTTGGTCTTTTCCACTCCCCAAGGCCTCCCTCCTTCCCATGGTGTTCATGATCATTCCATTCCCCTTGTACCAGGAAGCCTTCCTCCCAATATCTGTCTGTATCGTCACCCCTTTTCCCAAAAAAATGAAATTGAGAAAATGGTCCAGGAACTCCTTAATGCAGGTGTTATCTGCCCTAGTAAGAGCCCTTATTCGTCTCCTATGGTCATGGTCCTGAAGAAAGAAGGTTCTTAGAGAATGTGTCTTGACTTCCGTGCCCTCAACAAACTTACCATCAAGGAAAAATTCCCCATTCCTGTCATTGATGATCTCCTGGATGAATTGAGTGGCGCCCAATTCTTCACTAAACTGGATATTTGTTCGGGATACCACCAAATACGTATGAAAGAGGAAGATATTCCCAACACTGCCTTTAGAACTCATGAGGGCCACTATGAGTTTTTGGTCATGACCTTTGGCTTGTGTAATTCCCCCTCCACCTTCCAAAGCCTCATGAATCATGTCTTTTGTCCTTTTCTCCGCCATTTTGTCTTAGTTTTCTTTGATGATATCCTCATCTATAGAAAAACCTGGACAGACCATATTGCTCATGTGGATCAAGTTCTCCATCTACTCTCTCATCACCAACTTTTTCTGAAACAGTCTAAATGTGCTTTTGGCGCCTCAAAAGTAGAATACTTGGGTCCTCTGGTTGGCAAAGATGGCGTCAGGGTGGATCCTAAAAAGATTGAAGCTATGGAAGACTGGCCTCACCCAAAGACACTTAAGAGATTGCATGGATTTGTAGGCTTAACAGGGTATTATCGTAAGTTTGTTAAGAATTATGGGAAGATTGCAACACCTCTCACTGCTCTCCTAAAAAAGAACTCTTTCACTTGGACTCCAGCCGCTGCTCAATCTTTTCAAACCTTGAAGATGGCCA
>JZKD02S1765934.1:458834-483970 GCA_000966675.3 Picea glauca | reverse complement strand
AAGAAGACCTAATAGAAGCTTCCGCTTCTAGAAGGATCTTCCTCTAGATGCTTCTTTTTAGTATAAATAGGAGTCGAGGGTATGAGAACCCTAGCTTGGAAATTATTGTAATAGAACTCTTCTCAACTGGAGCTTGCCCCCTCGAAGAGGCCTGTGAACATCGCTTTCAGATTCAAAGTGTTATTTCTGTTGTTATTCTTATATCATTTTAGTGTTATTGTGGTGAATGTTCTGGTTATATTGTTGTTATTCTGCCATTACTAGAATTTTATTTCTGTTATGCATACATTTTATATCTGGTATATTACATATTCTATCTAATTTTCTAACCTTTTATATTATCACCATATGCTTTCTCTGCTTGTTTGTTGAGAACTTGTTGCAGGTATAAATATTTTGGGTCAAAGTGCTCAACAGTGGACATCATTGAACATCTGGATGAGGTAGGCCTCTTTCTTATCTCGCTTGCATATTGGTTTATATAGCATGTTTTTGGGATAGAGTTGATTTCTGCAGTCATATCTATCTGTTGTGGTTTACCCTAGCCATAGAGAGCTTTTCCCTCGTAACAGAATTGGTGACCATACTAGGGATTGATCTTATTTCTAAGGGTTTGGAGTACTTTTTCTCCTTACATTGCTCTCGTTCCTTTTTGTTTCTTGTCGTATCACTGCTTGACAGCTTCTTTTCACTACGGCTCTGAGTTTTCAGCCTTTCTCCCTTGCCTCACCTTGTTTTGAAACATATACGTGATTTTTGGCCTGACAATCGTGTACATACGCGAGTTGTCTCTATGCAAGATGCATATCTACGCTATGTTTTCCTAAACAGTAGCGTACATCATATTTCCTTGCCTATTTGCTTGGTCTGGTGTTTGTTGGGTGGGATTTGATGTTTGTTGAGCCTTCTTAGGTATCTGTAGTGCCTTTTAAGCATCTCTGGGATGACAGGAAATCTGTCTGGAGTTGAATTTTTGGGCGGAGTCTTTCTCATAACCTTTTCATTTTGATTGTCCTTGTACATTGGGCTGGGTGTTTTGCTACTTGGTATTCTGCTTGAGTTATTTATTTCTATACACAGTAGAATTTATATATCAAGTTACTTATCAATCCATGCATTTTCTTTTTAGTATATTGAAAATACAAAAAAAATAGGCATTTTTCATTGCTTGGCATTTTTGTCTTTTGAGTCCTTGTCATTAGCTTAGTGCATTTAGTGAAAGATTTCATTTTTACTTCATAATTGCAGAGTTGAAATTAAAAATTGCATTGGTTTTTAGAATCATATCATTCATTGAATGTTAAAGTTAGGACTTTGCATTATCTTCATATTTACTTTTCTTGCAGAGTCATAACATCATGAGTTTCACTACCATACTTGTTTGAGTAATCACGACCAATAAAATTAATGCTATAATTTAAAATTGATTAGTCACGATTTTATTTTCTAGGGTGCACAAACTAGCTTAGGATTTAGTGCCTTGGAATAGGATTTTGTGAGTAAACTTCTCCAAGGCAATTAAATCAACATATGTGTCTGAGAAAAGAAGTGGAGAAATCTAGTATATAATTGGTAATATCATGAGGCTCCGCTCACACCAGAGTTAATCACGAGGTCGTGCGAGGTTGGTTGAAGGGATATCCCCATGATACCTTTTTAGAGTCAAAGATATTTCTAGGGATCTATTCGTGTCTGGGGGTATTGTTAGTTCCTTTACCTTCGTGAGAGGCGATACTTTCAATGTTTCGGGATTTTCTACCCTACCCATACGGTGGACTTGACTTACGACTGCTCGCTTGTGCATCGATTATACATTGGTTTCTTAGTTTCTTTACTTAGGTGCCACATAGGTTACTTGCAAGGGTTATTCTACAAGTACCCTGGGCCAGATAAGGTTCGAACAACACACAACCTTTATGGAGGATTACCTCTTCGGGGGGATCTGACTAACTAGTTGTTAATCCCACGAGGGCCCTTATAATTGATTCTGTTACCTCCAATATTTAGTAGGGAGTCTCATACCCCTCTTAGGAAAGACATACCTTCTTTACGGAGGGAGGCCACTCAACCACTTTACCCTGTTTGCATGCATATTGGTCGTTTGACTTTTGGTGTTCTCTTTGACTACTAGTTGACCTTAGGAGTCTATACTGAGTTTTCATTATCATGGATAGTGGAGTTCCTTTTTCTCCCTCTTTTACCGCTACCCACCCCATGATGCCTACTCATTTCATGGGGACAAATCCTTTCACTTTTCATAATGGTATGCAGAACTATGATACTCAGTCCACCCCTTGGGTCTCTAGTCATTTGCCTTTTGATATGACCTCGCCTGTGCAATTTTCTCCCTGGTCCACTTATATGAATCCTAGCATTGGATCTAGGGGCACCATGGCCCTGATGACCACTTCTTCATTTTTTATATGAGTCATGTCCCTCAACCAACTCTCACTATGGGAGGTTGGAACCTTCCCTCTTATGGATCCAGTCCTAGCTATTCTCTTTCAGGAGCCAGTGCTCAAATGGGTTCTTATTCTATGTATTACACCCCATCCATGTATTCTTCATCCTCCATGTTGGTTCCTTCGAATACATTTCCCATGATCGGTCCTCATGTACCCCTTGGTATTTCATACAAAGAGAACTAGTTTTACGGTTCAGGCTACCCTCTTTATGGAACCCCTTCACAAGGGGGCAACATAGATCCTCACTTGAATAATTCTTACTATCCCTCTGTCTCTTCGCAAACTTCAGTCATGATGCCTGTACAAGCCTCTTCGGACCAATTCGTCGGAGGATACTACCTTTCCAGACAGGGACAGGGGGTAAACCAGGACCCTTCCTGGCCTGCAATGTTTCAAAGCCATTCTTTCCTTGGACCTTAGTATCAAATGCCACAACTCACCACTAGTCCAGTCACTGTCATTCATACCGGAGATCCATCACCAACCTCTTTCAGTCATGTTGGAGATGGGTCGAAAACCTCTACAAGTCATGTTGAAAACCCGCACCCAGTCTCTGCCAATCATGTTGGGGGTATCACTCTAGTTTCCACGAGTCTTATCAATGTCACATCTCCAACCTCTGTACATCATGTAGGAGATGATTCTCTCGCCTCTTCTAGTCCCATTGAGAGCATGTCACAAGCCATTGTGAACGACGTTGGGGGCATCGAGAAGCCTAGACGTTTTAGACGTAAACCTAAATTCCTTTTCAGGACTTGCGAAGGAGATCAACTTACTTGTTTGTGTCCAGCTAGTGTTGGTATACTAGAAGCATGGGGCTCTCCTAAAGGCCCTTTGAATTATGAGGCTTTTGTGGTTTCCCCACATCATGTTTCTCCTTTGATTGACACAGATTAATGTCGTTGCATTCTTCTCCTGACCACACCCCAGTTGTCGAGGGTTATGTGTCATTTGTTCCTATTATCGTGCATCCTCTTCAACCTAGAATTGAATATGTGGTCATACCAGTGAAATCTCTGGTCAATCCTGCTCTCCTTGTGGAGGGTGATGTGTTCTTCAACCATGTCATCAACATTCCTGATCCTGCACATTCTGAACGAGAGATGTTTTTTCTCTTCCTGAGTACTCTCCCTCCAAGTCCCAAGGAATTTCCCTTCAACTGGGATGGCTTTGTGGGGTATCCAATTCCCCCACCTATGTATTTTCTAGTAAGAGACACTATCTGATCCATCACGAAGACTATATACTATGTTAGTTCTTTATCCTCCTCGACTTGGAGAGATTTGGGTTTTCCCAAGCTTATGTCGGCTATTCGTAAGATACTAACATTCCATAGAAGTCCAACACAGGAGCCTTGGCCTCCCCCGAGACTTGCCGCTTAGAATCTCTCGAACGAGTCCAAGTTAAGCTCTTTTCTGAATGGTCTAAAAAGTGAAAATATTGCCGAGTGATTAGTCCCTTTCACACCCTTTAAATTGGAATTGAAAGGGCATGAGTCTTAGTTAATCTCTTTTCTGACTCGTTTTCAAAAAGCAAAAATATTGTCGAGTGAACTTGTCTCTTTCACACTCGTAAATCGGATATGAAAAGACATCTATTTGGCACAAGTTTATCCCTTTTTCACACCAAGTAGACTACAAGACATAAAAAAAAACATTTTTTGGCGTCAAGTTGTGATTGCAACTCATGCCCTTACTTGCAGTATTGAGCCTTTAGTCGGTTCTCTCTTTTCTTTATAAACCGTTTTATTCAATACTTTTTCATCCTCAACCAAGAAGAGCCTTGTTTTTATCCTTCACAATTTGACACCCTATACCTAGGAGGGAACATTCCCCCGAGTGTCCATCTCCCGAATGCATCTCCTTGCATTGAGAATAGGTATGTTCCACTACTGCAACTAGTTTTTCTTACTTGTGACACTCGTTTCCTTCTCTGTATCATATCATTCATTTGTCTATGAAAAAACAAAAAAATACGGGCGGGAAGGGATTATTATCTTATATTGCCAGCAGTCGTGTCGCATTTGAACAGAGCACAAAGTTATTGAGTCCATTTGTCACCATAATTTTGGGTTTAGCATGGCCTTAGGAAGCTGAGCTCATTACAGAGTCTTCTCTACCGACTGGTTACTCTTCTAGTCCCTATGGAGAACTTGATTGATGCCTCCTGCATCTCATTGTTTCATCATTAAGTCTATGCTGTCGGAGTCTTCCATTTGTCACATGTTGTTGTTCAAAGGAAGTCTATCAACCTGTGTCAGCCAATTCTCAGAACTCTTGACTTTGCATGTCGTCCATACCCTCAATTTTTCTCAGAGTCACATGATACTATAGTCCTATCATGCACCCTGGCCCTACTTTCATCATTTGTAGGTAACCTTGAACCCAACAATTGACATTTCATGATTGGTCGTTGAGTGGGTGGTTTCCCTTGTGTTCGACAGCAAGCCATCTATTCACACGTTAGGATTCGTGCAGTGTCTTGGATGCCATTAGCCTTATTGGTGGTTTCCTCACCTTTGTCAACACTTTTCATCATTGGCTTTTATTCAGAGGGTCTTTTTCATGTACCACTTGCACTTGGCACACGTGAAAGATGCACAAGGTCGTTGGTTCGTGAACATGTTCTTTGTCCGATTTCCACCAAATCATGAAGCTCTTGCTTTGTACCTCATGCTGACTGATGAGAGATGCCTTAATGCTCTCATTTCAAGGGATCTCCTTCCATCGACTTCAACTCATCTAGTCTAGAAATGGGACCTAGAGTCTTATGAGTACCTTGAGGCTTGCAGTCATTAGTAGTAGGCTCTCTCACCATCGACAATTGGGAATACATCAATGTCTCCTGATTGATGGATTCTTCAGGTGTTCGAAACCAGTTCCTTTATTCACACTTGTAAGAATGTACTCAGTGCCTTGATACCTACTTTCATTATTGGTAGGTTGTCTCGTGTTTGTTAATGGTATACCTCAATGACTGGTAATCAAACGATGTCTCATTGTGTTCGACCTCAACTCTTTTATTCACATGATGTATACTTGCACCCTTGGAGGATTGTGTAGAAGACTTGAATACATCACTTTGTGGCCACAACTTTCCTGATTTGTTGCTTCCTTTTCATTGGACCAGTACCTATATGACTTCAGTGATCATGGGAGATCAAATTGTACTCCATTGTATACAGATATCTTCAGATTGGTTTTGAGACTGGTTCTACTGGGCCTTGTTCGTGACTATGATAGATTTTGGCATGTAACCGCATTTGTATTTGCCTTTTCATGGCCAAGAACACTTGTTTGGTGTATTTTCACATGGATCTGCAGTGTAATTATATTGACAACCATGTATGCAAAGTTAGTGCAGAATGTAATGAGCAACTAGTTCGTCCGGTTGGTCCCCTACCACTCCACTTCCAGGTTGTTTATAATGTATTTCGGCCATCATAGATACTCCTCTGATCTCACACATTAGGGGGAATCTGTTATAGAAATATTTGCCTCACCCTATGAAATCTTGCACAGAGGACCTTTTTACATTTTCTTATGCAGACTTATCATCCCTGTTTGATAAATCCAGAGCTAAAAATACATATTTTTCCACATGTATGCACCTTGCCTACTATACAACATGTGTTTACGCACGTTGCTCCACTACAGCCTGCGTACATCAGGATTTGTGCCAAAAAATGAAAATTAAACGTCGGGTTTCCATGTCATGAAAGGAGATCTCTGATCCTTGGCCTTCCATATACTGGAAACGTTCTGACTCGGTCCTTCAGTTCCATTTGAAGGCTATAACTGGGCCAATTCCAATCTATGGAAAGAGGAGAAAGAATTCAACTTTGAGAGCAAATTTACTGTGAAGAAATTATTACTTCATATTGAGTTTGTATCCCTTTTTCCTTTAAGTCTGAACACAATGTTCAATCCCCAAGCTCTTCCCTTATTGATGGAGAACCTCATTGTCTCCCTTCTATGAGCTTTCCTTTGGTGGAGGCCCAGCTGGAAGGAACTTAGTTTCTTGGTTCTGAACCATGCCGACACGGAAGCTGTAATGTTTTCACTTCTGTTGATCAGTTATTAATAGAAATACTCCTTTCACATCCAATTGATATCTTGCAAATATATAAGTTATTACCCATGGGCGTATTTGTCATGTATATTAATGGATTATGCTATCTAATGTGCTAACATTTTATATTATCACCATATGCTTGCTCTTCTTGTTTGTTGAGAACTTGTTGCGGGTATAAAGCTTTTGGGTCAAAGTGCTCAACGATGGACATCATCGAACATCTAGACGAGGTAGGCCTCTTTCTTATCTCACTTGCATATTGGCTTATATAGCATGTTTTTGGGATAGAGTTGATTTCTGCAGTCATATCCGTCTGTTGTGGTTTACACTAGCCATAGAGAGTTTTTCCCTCGTAACACATCAATATCCTTAAGAGATCTTGTCACTTGAGAGAGTGACACCCCTTCATTGTTGTTTTATAAATTTTCCCTAGGATTTATTACATCTCCCTTAGCACTACAATGTTATCCATAGAACATGCCTCTAAAACTCAATAAGACATACTAAACAAAGACATCATGGATACCATTAAACCTTTTATGCAAGACTGACAAGGATGTCAATTTGACATAACAACAACAAATCTATAAAATTTTACCCTAAACTAAAGATATATGGTCAATCTTTAAAGGATTGATGTATCAAACTCAAAATAATACAAAGTTGATTTTACTTGGATCAACATCTCCATTATGCACATAAAATATGGACTTAGGCACCAAACAACATGGCCCCTTCACCTTTTCCAACAACCTAGAGAGCAACAATCCAATTCTTATGATGACTTCCTTCAAGAACCTTTAATAGATCCTTATAATATTTTTCAACATTGGTTCAAGCAAATTAACAAGATGTTTCTTAAAGGAAAAAAAAATTTGAAATAGTGATATTATTAGAGACGAGTCAGATAAATCTAGTGAAAACTTCCACTCCCTCACTCTTTTTTGTTCATCTCATCCCTCCAAGTTGGTTACAATTACAAGGACTACAATCAATTATCATCATTATAAAATTTGCAAGGGTAACTTTATATATACCACTAACATTGGGGATCAAATTTAGAAACTTTCCTTCATTTCTTAAAATTCTTGTCTCTTTATAGTTAATTTTCCGTCTTCTCATTCTAATAATAGGTTTAGTAACCATCCTTCTTGGGTAGTTGCATACACATTGCTTCTAATTTTGATTTAATTCGATATGTATTATCAGGGAATTATACTATTATTCTCTCAAGTTGATTAAATCAATGTGTTACCTTTCTTCCCCTTTATAGGTGACATCCTCGGAGAAAAATCAACAAATGATCATTAATTATGACTTAAGCTACTCATATTTCAAATAAACACCATGAATATAAAGTATCTATGACATAAGGACATCATTAATCCGAAATAATTAATTTGCCTCACACACCAATAAATACCTTTAACTTTACAATCAAATATTCACAATTGAATTTATAAAATGCTAAATTCGGAACACCCACTTAAAACTAGTGTCCTTAATAAGATGAGTGTCAAATACATTATCATTATATATAAACCATTTTTTCAATAATAAAACATTTTAATTATTCATTGATTTATGGTCATATATTTTTAGGTATATCTGTTTTAACAAAAAGTTTCATTGCTTATACAATTGTAGAGACAACCACTAACAAACACGTTAATTTTAAAAAATAAAATAAAATCAAAATAACACTAATTATATTCGAGCATGTGCATTTTCCTTTAGTTTGCTTTAGGCTTTTATGAAACATTTCATTATTGTTGTTTCTCTCCTATATCACTTGTTACTAATAGTCTTCATTCTTAATAATAGTTTCCATAAATCACGTATCACCTTTTATGGAAACATTTCTTCTATATCACTTGTTACTAATAGTCTTCAATCTTAATAATAGTTTCCATAAATCACGTATCACTTGTTACTAACAGTCTTCATTCTTAATAATATTTTCCTTAAACATAGGTGTCTTGGGTCTTTTATTATGTGAAAATTGATAAATGTTTCATATCACCTTCTTAGCTTTTACAAATCATCATACAAATTTATCATAGTTAAGTTAATATAGATTAATAAATAGTTTACTAACCAAGTACACATTATGCCAACACTAGTAACAATTTGTAACTAACAACTTTGACTAAAAAATGTCAATATAATAAAACCGAAATAAAACCTAGAAACCATATTAGAGAAAAATTCCTACAACTCGATTTTTAAAGAACTCGATTTTCAAAGAATTGAAACTAAAACTTAAATTAATTATAGATATTAAAACCATAATTATAGATATTAAAACCATGAGACATATTTCTTCTTGCCAATTTCCATAAAATAAACATGCATCACCTAATGGTGCTTACAACCCAATTCTCACAAAGTTAAAATTTTAAATCTTTGGAACTAACAATCAAAATATAAAACCCTCAAATATAAAAAAATCTTCAAAGAGAAAATTCTAGCAATGAAATATTTTTCTCCTACAATTTAAGATATATAAATGTAATTATGTATATGTATTTAATGACTTTTAAAATTTTATAATAATATTTCAAATGAATTCAAATATGTATATTTATTTAATGACTTTTAAAATTTTATAATAATATTTCAAATGAATTCAAAACTTGACTTTTAAAAGTTTATAATAATATTTCAAATGAATTCAAATATGTATATGTATGGGGGGCAAATGGAAATTACAAGAAATGAGGTTCTAAGAGCAGACGAGAAACAATGGTGCCTGCGTAGCAGGGCATTATGGCTGGACAACGGCGACAAAAATTTAAAATATTTTCACAACTATGCAAGATACAACAGAGTTAAAAAACACATTTGGCAAATTGATAATACATTTGGGGACACTGTCAATGATCAAAACTCAATAAAGGAAGTTGCAGTAAACTTCTTCAAGGACTGTTATAAAGCGCCAACTGAGCAGAGTATAACAGAACATAGTAAGCTTATAGATTTATATCCGCAGATGATTACTGAGGAGGTAAACACTTTGTTTCAACAGGTTACTTTGGAGGAAATAAAAGATGTCATGTCCCTGTTTCAAAAAGAAAAAAGTTCAGGTCCGGACGGTTGGACAACCAAACTCTTTCTTTGATCTTGTAGGGGAAGATGTCCTTGCTATGGTGGAAGAATCCAGAATCTTAGGCGCTATTGTGGGAGGCCTAAACTCAACATTTCTGACTTTGATTCCAAAGGCTAATAACCCCACCTCCTTAGATGATTTCTGACTGATTTCACTATGCAACCTTTGCTACAAAATAATTTCAAAAATTATTGTCAATCGGATAAAACCCATCCTATCGAGGACACTTTCCATTGAACATATGGGTTTTTTTTAAAGGGAAGGTGTATTCAAGATGCCATACGTACGGTTCATGAGAGTTTGCACAGTATAAAGAAGAAAAGCATGAAAACCTTGGTTTTAAAATTGGATTTAAAGAAAGCTTACGACAGTATAGACATGGATTTCCTGAGGTTGATTCTTCTAAAAATCGGAGCAGGGCTTCAAATGACAAATTGGATAATGTCTTGCATCTCATCTTCCTCCTTTGCGGTTTTAATAAATAGAGAGGCTACAGATTTCTTCAAAAGTGGCATAGGGGTTCGGCAAAGGTGTCCTCTTTCACCGTTGCTCTTCATTTTAGTGATGGAAGGCTTTAGTTTATTGATGAAAGAAAGTCTGGAGAGAGGAGCAGTTACCGATATAAAAGTTTCAAAGATGATAAATATTTTACATCTCCTATTTGTGGATGATGTCATAATTATGTCAAAGGCCAATGCCAATGATTGGCTAGAGATAGTTAGGCTTCTTGGTCTATTTTGGAAAGCATCGGGGTTGTCTTTGAATCAACTTAAGACTTATGTTCTATTTGAAGGACTAATGGAGGCCGAGTTATATCCTTTCAAACAAATCCTCCCTTTCTCTTTTAGTCCTCTCTCTGGCAGATTCATGTACCTGGGTTTCCATCTAAATACTGGGACACAACGCACAAGTGTCTGGGTTTGGTTAATTTCAAAGCTATTAAAGAAGGTTGGTTTATGGTGTATTCATTGGCTGTCATTGGTAGGAAGATACATTTTGGTTATATCAGTTTTAGAATCCCAACTGGTCTTCTAGATGTCAATGGAAGCATTGCCTTGCTCAATTTTAAGTAGGATTAGGAAAGTGATGTTCCATTATCTATGGAACGGTCATTCAGAGACCCAACACTATCATTTATGCAGGTGGGAGGTCTTATCCAGACCAAAAACGTTGGGGGGTTGGGGTTTTCGAAATCTCATTTTTTTCAAAAAGCCTTAAACACCAATACAATGTGGAGATTATTGAACCAGGACAGTGCTTGGCATCGAGTGGTGATGGAAAAATACTTGTAAAACACATGCCTCGTCAACTGGCTTAGGAAGCCATCACACGTTACTAAATCAACTTCAAGGATTTGGTTTAGTCTGGTGCGCACGATTCCTCTTATTCTCCACTGGATTAGCTGGAGGCCAGAAGCAGGATACCATATTTTAATAGGGAGGGACATGATTCTTGGATTGGGTGAAACATCTTTCCTCTTAAATGAGAAGATAAACCAATTAAATAAAAAACATGTTTATGTACTTGCGCATGCAGTGGTGGATAGGAACCCGATCACAACGACCGAATTGTGGATGAGTAGCAAGGATCTAGGTCTAACAGGGATGATAGCGGAAGATTGGGACAACTATACCAGGGAACTGAATGGTGTCGATATATCTCTTCAAGGAACTGAGCAAGAATCACTTCTTTGGTTGGGTGGTGATAACAAAGGCAAGTTAATTTTTAAAAACTTCTACAAAGCTATCTTTTCCTTGGAAGAGATTTCGGTGTGGAGCAATTGGCAAAGAAACTTCTGGAAATGGCATTTACCACTGAAAGTTATTCTTTTTTTTGGTTATCTTTACGAAATAAAATATTAACTTGGGATTCATTGCAGAGGAAAGGATGGATGGGTCCAGGTTACTGCTATCTCTGTTGTCAAAGGGTGGAAGATTCAAATCATCTGTTCATCAACAGTTTTTTCACAAGGTATGTGTGGGCTAAATGTGCATACGCATTAAATTTCAACAATCAATGGGCCGATACCTCCCTGATAGACTGTATGAACAATTGGCTATTGAACAGGAGAGCACCCAAATGCATTCTGATTTTGATTTGCTGGTTCTTATGGAAAGAACGCAATAAAACTATATTTGAAGGTCATTCGCCCTCGACCTAGGTTGTTTTCTTTAAGATTCTAGGATCACTTAAGTTTTCTATACCCGCTCGGGTCTCTCTTATCTTAAGACATAAGTTGATCCTGATGAAAGCAGGCTTCTCTTTAGCTTATTTCGATGGAGTTGTTGTCGCTGGAGGAATTAATTGTGGCATTGGAGGAACTATAATTTGCACAAACTCTTCAGTCTATCGTTGGTTTTTCAATTGTGGCGAGGGGTCAAACACAAAAGCGGAATTGTTAGGGGCCTAGGCTACTCTTACAATCGCCAAGCTATTGAACCTTCAATTTATTCAAGTATTGGGGGATTCAAAGGTTATAATTGATTGGCTTGAATAGAAAGGGAATCTTCAAGCAATCAACATTGAAGCATGGAAACGCCGAATTAAAGATCTAATCCCCACCTTCCAATGTATTCATTTTCATCATATTTTCAGAGAATCAAATAGAATCGTCGATCAGATGACAAAGCAAGCCCTCTCGACAGTAAAAAGAAGGCTTACATATTTCATTGTTAATAGTACTAACTGTTCCAGAATACGAAAATCACTCTACAATTTAGAAAAAAAGTTATGATCATACATGTACAACTAAGGCTATAAAGATGACCACAATAGTTGGGATAATTGACTTAATATTTTAACCATGGAAATTTTAAATAACCAATAATTACTAGATACATTGTGGATAGAAAGAAAAATCAAGACGACACAAACAGAGGAATAAGTTTAGAAGAAAGTATGAGTGATACATATACTTATTAGTCCCTACTAAGGAGAATATAACAATGAGTTTTCATGTTGAGCATATATTACTTAATTCGTTGAACATAAATTTGTAATGTTTTTCAATGTTTAATATCATGTTAAATTATTATTATTATTTTTTTTAATTTAAATAATTTTTATGTATTTTTTAAAATTTAAATAATTAAATAAGCATTGTTTGGGTCAAGTTTTGAGACATCAACTGGTAAAGGAAACTAGTTGCTGGTATGGAGAAAATTGAGTAGGATTTAAGGCCTCTATGGTGAACTGGTAAAGGAAACTAGTTGTTGGTATGGAGAAAATTGAGTAGGATTCAAGGCCTTTATGGTGGACTTGATAAGTTCAATTAACATTAATAATTATACTCACCTTAATATATGTCATATCACGGAAGGATTACACAAATGATTATGATTATTATTATTATTATTATTATTATTATTTTATTACTTGATAAATCTATTCTGAATTCTATATCAATACATTACTTAAACAAACTACTCCTTACATATTTATTCATAGTTAATGTATGATATCCTAAATATTTTCTTTTAAAACTCTATAAGTCAATCAATATGGAAAATTTCGAATTTCCAGAGAGATAACCAAATAGAATTGAGTAAGGATGAAATCTCAACTATCCTCAATTATCCTATACTATTAAGAGGAAAATGATTCCAAAATTCCAAAATTTATTCATCTCACTGAACAAGGATCAACACCATTGAAAAGTGGCAATTTCATTATTTTCTTAAAGATTTAATAAAACATATATTATAACTAACAAAAGAACCAAGAAGTGAAGATAAGTTTATGTTGATATACTTATTATAGAGTATGATTGATGTAAAGTTAAATCACCTCAATATAATTTTAACAGTATGATAATCTAATTAGATCAAGTTAATTTTGTAAAGTACCTGTTCCAAAATAATTTAAGTTCAATAGTAAATTCAATAAGATGCAAATTAATCTATCAAGTCAATATACAACTGTTTCTAATTATCGATTACAATTTCAACAATATATAAAGCCTTCAATTTATTCTCCATGAATAATAATTATAAATGACTAATTCAACATAATTATTGTAACCGAACAAAATGAAGGATTAAGTCTTTGTGTCTCCTGTTTAACTTCACGGTCGTCAATTCGTCGAAATTGTGTAAATGTTGCCTAGACTTCGTCAATATTCACCGAAGCTTTTCGACTGTCTAAAGACTCACTTGATACCTCCCAAACAATTCCAAGGGTAATCTTCTTCCCCAATGGCCCCCCGAACCACAATGGGGATGTATAGAACTAATTCAAACTCTAGCAATGGTGTGCTCACTCGCAAGCGTGAGGTTCCCACCTCTAATGCTACACCATTGATTCGGATTTATGAGCGGAATGAAATGAAAACACATAATTATAATATTAACATAGAGGAACATTGCATAATAACAGAGATACAATAAAAAATGACTTCTATTTAATAAGAAATATGTTGAAACTGTAAAATGCAGATCGAAAACAAGTTTGCTAGAATGGTGGCAACTTATCTCTAAGAAGAGATGTGACGGCTATTCTCACTCGCAAGAATATGAGTACAATGAGGCTCTAAAGGCCCTTTTACAATAAAAATGAATTTCAAAACCCTAGACATCCAAAAACCTAACCCTACGAGATGAAGCGCCAAAAGTTATGTGGGCCCCATTGGGGTAAGTTAGTACATCAACTTCTGGGGGTCGTAACTTTTCCATACGATCTTCGTTTAGGGCGCACGATATCTCGTTGTAAATTTATTGATGAGGAGATTCATTTAATAGGATCAAATAGATCCTTTATATTTCATTGATGTGATATAGCATGAAAAAAATCGTTTAGGCCCTGAAATTTTGGGACCCGAAAAACTGCTAAAAATAGTAAGTTGACAAAAAAATGTTTTGAGCTAGTTGGAATAGGTGGGTGTCCACCGAGATCCTCCTAGATAATCCATGTCCAACTCACAACTATAATACTCACAAGTCGTCAATTATTCTATGGGGAAAATCCCCCTAAACTGGATCTAAGGCTTAGGCAGAGCGATAACTCCCTTAAAAGACTGACTTATCTCTAATCTACCCCAAAACAATATAGACTAAGTGATAAGAGAGAGGGAAGAGAAGGTTAAAAATATCACCTTGAATCCTTTCATTTGATGTAGACCTCTTCAACTTGTTGTTTCCTCTTATATAACAGATATTCATCCAAAGTTGACCTGTGATAGACCAAGAACACAACACAATAACATATACAATCTCTAGCAATAACTTAAAAGACTAAATATAGATGTAAATGATCAAATTAGATATGAACATGTACACATAAAGTTTTGGGACAAAGATAATCTATTTTATTCATAAACAAGATGAAAGGTTACAACATTTTCTTGTGGACACCGCTCCACAAACCAAGTTGTTGGCATAGGGGCAAATCCAAGGTTCAACGCTCAAGAGCACACCAACAAAACCCTAACTATCAGCCCTTTCGAAAACACCTACAAAGAATATGAAGTCTTACCTGAGGTAGAGGCAAGGGTGGTTGCATGACTCAGATGTCTGCAACCTTAGCTGGGACACCGATCTGTGATTACATCATCTTTACAGAGCACTTAGCAGTTATAGTTCATTAATATCAAGCCTTAGTTTACAGCGCAGATAAACCCTAATAACATAGCAATGGAGTATTCACACAGATTCAATATATTCAAGCACTCAGTAGATCAACATAGATTAGATATAGCATTCATTCACATTATTCAACACTAATCTATCATATTAGATTCTTCTAAGAATATGTCAGTGCACTAAGCATTTAATCACATAAACAAGAGAACAAGCATAAAGCACAAAGAAACCACAACACATGATATACGTGGTTCACCCCCAGCCTGGGGCTACATCCACCAACTCTTGTTCTCTTTTATTGCCTTCTGTCAATCTTTTACATGCACAAAGCCATGAGATCTTACTCCATAGAGGACAAGAGATATGTGTGCACTTCGCTAGATCCTCCTTCCCCGAGTTACAACACAAAGCCTTTCCACAGTCTCTTACAATCACTTTCACTTAGCTCTACAAGTCTCACATAGTATGCACGAAGCATCTACAATCCACACTTGCACTTAGAAAGGTACCAAAAGACCTTATTCTTTCTTACCTCACCTAGACTTCTATTTATACATTACAAAAAGGGCCTAAACATGGGTAAACCCATGGGCCAACATCCCAATACCCGTTACATAGCTCAAAACCCAAAAATCCCTAAAAAGGGGCTGAGATCCCGCGATCTCTGCTTCAACTTGCGCTCTACCTTCGACAGCTTATCGAAGTCCCAAAATAGGTCAATCATGACCAAGGTTTCTCAAAACTTGGTCAAGCGCCAACATGCCCCCAACACTCACCTGTGACTCGTCCCGAGTCACTCTGATCTAGGTAGATCTACCTCAAAATCCTCAAGCTTGGATCGAGCTGCTTCGACTTGTTGTTGCGCCACAGCCTCCTGCTCGACGAACTCTTGGATAACTTCTTCATTGACATGTCCATCTAAGCATTGTTCAGCTGCAGTAACGACTTGCTCCAGTTCTACTCCTCGGCCTTCAATCTCTGCAAATAGTTGGGAAGCCTCATCCTAGACTAGTTGGAGCCTCTGAGTCACTTCCATGAGTTTTCTCTGAATGGTGTGGACCTGTTGTTGAGTAGTGCGTTGTTCTTGGGATCGCTTCATCCTCTCTACTGCTGACAGGGGCTTCAACTACGCCTGTATTGTTTCTTCTTGTTGCTTTGCCTCCTAGATCCATGACTCCAGTGCCTTCAATGTAGGATCCTTAGTGAGTCACTCATAAGTCTAGGCACTGCGATCACTTAGTTGTTTACATTCCATGGAGAGGGCCTTGATTATCTCAACTGCGTTTCGAGCAGTTTCTTGTCTTTGATCTCATACATCCTGCGAAGTGTTGGGCACTGTTCGTAGCTCCAGATCTGCGATTCGCTGCTGAAGTTTATGGATATCTTCCGCAAGATGTTATACTTGATGCTCTACTGGTTCTTCCGCTTTTTTCTCTAAGCCTGTCACAGAGAGAAGTGCTCTATTGACTGCTTCTTTGAATCCGAGTTGTTATGCGAGCAACTGCTATTTCTCTTTCTGGATTTTTGCTTTCTCCTCTTCAAACTTTGTTTGGAGAGCAACCTTCTCCTGTTGCGCAACTCGTCGTTGCTCTATGACTACTTTTTTCACTTTCTTTAGGGCCTCTGTGGCCTGTTCTGTTTCTTCTTGTGCGCGAAGAAGGCAAGCTTCGGTCACATTAGCTAGTCTGTGGAGTTGGGTAGGATCATCTCCCAACTCTAGTGCTTCCGATGGCGGGGGTGTAGTGGATACTGCGTGTCTGGATTGAAGGGCTTGTTGTACCCCTCTAAGTTCAATCTCGATTATGTCGTACATCTCTTCTTTCTTGGCTTCGTGTTTCTACAAGATGTCCTGCGAGGCATCTGCTACAACTGCGATGATGAAGTCGAAGTCATCGACCATGAGAATGGTTCACTTTGTGGTTTTGCTCGCTCTTGATTTCTTCCATGAGGTGGGTTTTGTGGGGGAAACCTTTCTTTTCTTCAAGGTATCAGCCTCATCAATAGGATCCCTAGGCGGTGTTACTTCTCCTTGCTTCTGCTGATATTCTTTTCCATTGGTATCTTCTCTATATACTTCGTCATCACCTCCTCGTCTAGGTGATACTGAACCAGTTTCATCTGATGTGTTGCTCAGGTTTTGTAATTCTTCAGTCTTCTTCCTTCTGTTGGTTCCAGGTGTGTCATGTTCTTTGTGAGTGGCCTCTGAGATGCCAATTAGTTCGGGATCAAACATTTCTGTAGGGTCAACAGGGATAAGGAGGTTTTCTAACCAGTCCTTAGTTATCTCCTCAATGTCCTCCTTTGTGATCTTATAGTATGACTGAAGCTCTTCTTTATGCTCCTCTGCACACGTAGTGATATAAATGAAGTGTCGATCTGTGCGGCACTTCATGAGAGGTATGAACTGGTGCAGGGTGTTTGGTGTCATGCGAGGGACAACTTCGATGGCCCTCTTCAACTGCACATAGTATGTATGGAATCTTACGTTTGATTGCCACTGTTTTCCCATATCACTCGAGTACCAGAGTGTGGTGAACTTCGCAGTGAGTGGTTTGAACGACTCAATGTCCAAGAAGGTCGCACTTTCTGACATATTCCAAGCAGTAAATGCTATGAGGATCAAAATCCAGCTAAAGTGGAACTCATAGCCCTAATCCTGATCTTCGCGACAATCCAATTCCAGCTGGTTGACTAGGTACTTCACCCAGTTCATCCAGATTCCTTCTACACATTTCCCAGTGAGGTCAACAACGAATCCTATGACCTGTGTAGGTTTTTTCTTTCTCACGATCTTTCCTACAATCAGCTAGCAGGTTAGGCGCACTGCACCATTCTGGTGGAAGCTACCTTGTAGCCTCGCGTCCCTTTTTCTACATCACCATATGTGTCTTTAATCCTCTGTGCAAGGGCATGATCTATAACCTTCCCTGGGTAGAAGTCCTTTGGGTCAGGTCCCTGCATGCTCAATTCGGTGATCCTATGGATCAACGTCAGATCAACTGTGATGCATCGTTCTAGACATAGATAGCCACCATGGTAACATGATAGCAGGAGATTAACACACATGTTAACCTCCTAGTGCCTTCAAAAGTGCAAAATCTTCATCACATTCAAGAGGGTGGACTACACAAGGTTCATAGTCCATGGCTAGGGGATTATTTTCAAGTAATTCCCCTTCGTCTTGGTCAAATAATTGTAAGGAGCGAGTATGTTGTAGTTCTTGCGGTCCCCTAGGTTGAGGTCACTGAACTTCAACATCGCGATCTTATCCTGTTGTTTTCTAACTACACGTATCCCCTTCGGGAGGTATGCAGTAACTATGGTGTAAGCAAAGTCTCTCAGGACACTATCACGACTCACCGTGCCAGCCAGAGGCGGGATGTAGTCAGGTAGGATAGTCAGGATTAACTTCGCATTCACTAAGTCATCTCGATGCTTGGTTATTTTCTCTACTGCAGGTCGGGATGGTCGGGATCCATGAGTAGTCGACGAGGAGGCTTGCACTCCTCTTGTCGATGAAGCTTGAATTCCGATGGACATCACCTTCTCAGCCATAAGGTCAATTAGAACTTCTCCAACGAATTCCTCTGCGGCACTGAGATTGTCTGACATGCACGATTATATCCGATAAATTAGGTGGATGAATGAGTGCTCAAAGCAATAGAACATGTGTCGATCTCAATAAACACAATGCGGTAGTAATGGGTTGGCTTGGATAGAATTCTCAAAAGTTTTCTCGGTGCAACAGTCGACGGAATAAGTAGACACGATGTAACAAATCTCTCCAACGAATGAGAGGTATTCATCAATGTGGTTATGCCGTTGCGGCGCGGTCCCACCAGTCTAATGGCAAGATTTCAGGCCATAACTGTTGTTCTAACCATTCAGGGCATTGGGATAACGGTTATAATTCTTTCAATGGTTATATCGCTTCACCATGGCGAAGTGCCATGTTGCGTTGTTCTGATATCTGGAAAAGTTCTAGTTTTGCAAACCTTCCTTTTGTGAAGTCCCTTCTGGAACCTTCTACAACTTTTCTATCTTTTCTCTCTTCTTACTGAGATTTCTAGCCTTCTTCTCTATAATCTTTATCTTGGTATTCCTCTTTCCATTCTGATTCGTATCTCCTTTTAGCATAGTAACTTAACACTGTTGACGGTCTTTCGTAGGGTTCAAGGTGTTATCACACTAAGTTTCCTTGGGTCTTTTAGTTTGTTTCCATCTTTTCCTAAGCCTTAGATTTTAATTTTTTAAATTTCACCCCTTTTAAAATTGTGTTTGTTAAGACCCCCTTGATAAATAAAGTGTTCAGTCATAACTTATGTTTTGATCCTCATTTGATTTTTGGACTTAGAACCGTTTTTGTTCATGACTTAAAATTTGGTCCCCCTCATGATTTGTCACTAGGATTGATCCTCTCCACGACTATATTGATTTGACATACCATTTTCCTCATTCATGCCCTCGTAGCCATGCCTTGTTGTCCTTTGCTTACCTGTCCAATCATTTTTTGAAATGGAGCACCCACTCATCAGGAGTTTCCGCAACGCCTTTCTCGTTCATCATTTTCCACTTCGAGTTATGATTACAATGTTGATGTCATTTTCCTTGTTTTCAGCGCCAAGAGTTGGTTAAAAATATGCCTTCAAGATCTCGTATTTATGAGCTCTGATAATGATTTGTGATTTTTAAAAACTCAAGATTGTTGCGTTGCACAAACTCCCAGTTTTGACTAGTTGAAAACAGTGCTTCCAAATCCGATGTTGAGGTAGAATCGGAGGCCAGGATGTTCGTGACTTCATCCTGAAATATTGTTGAGGCTTCAAACAAATTTTTATTCCACAGGTATCCCGTGTTTCCTCCTGTACACATAATTTTTCAAAGAGAGTTAGCGCTCAGAGTTTTGGATTATCAGGCTTGCATAGTTGAAGAAGACCTTTCCTCACACCATCCTATCTTTGTCTCCTCTCATTTCAAACCTATAAACTTCACTACTTGTATGTCAAAGTCTAATATATCCACCCACCATAGCTACCGAGCTCACAACATCTAAACAGTTCTATTCTCTGCATATGCAGTGCGCTACCTAAAGGTGCTTCTTATCTTCACTATGTCTCCCTTGCTTCCTTTGACATTTGAGTCGAGCGTTTTCTACCCAGTTTCAAAAGGTCAATTACAGAGTACCCTCTGATTGTCTAAGTGTTCAATACCTACACAAATCTAAGGGAGGAATTTCCACAACCAAGTTTTCACTTACTAGCAATCAGTTTGGTTTAAGGGGAAGTTCTTGTAAAAGTGCAACTTTGTCCATTTGAAGCTTGACTTTAGGTCCTCCTGGTCATTATCACCTCATAGCCATAAGAATCTCTCATCATAATCTATGGAGACTCCTTACATGAAGAAGTCACACAAGGGGGGAAAGGTAGTTAGAAATGAACCTATGGATATGCATCTTTTTGAGACAGAGCCCATGGAAAGATAAGTTTTTCAAAGAGTGGGATGTCTCTCTTTATACCAGAATATGCAAAAAGGTCATCCTGAGGTGACAAGGTAGTTTTCCTTACAGTTTGATGGCCAGAATACCAAGGTAGGGGATTTAGAATTTTAGGTGACTGAGGCCTCTATTTCAGCTGCAACATGAATCCCTATCATAGGTGAGAAATGGTTTAAAGCCATGACTTTGAATGCATCCTATGCCAAATATTTCCTTAAGCCTGAACATCAAGCCAATGATTTTTCTAAAGGTGTACCAAGGTATCAGTTGATTGAGCAGTTTGATAGGATATTGAGGATCATTCAGAGATATTGTACATGTGAAGGGAGGTTTAACACATTATACCAGTACCATATAAGGCTTCTTATGCATTTTACTGGTAAAATTGAAATGAATATTCCCTACTATTTTCTAAGGAACATAGGTAAGATGTCAGACAAGATTCAATCCAAGTCTAAAGATGTGGATACTAGAATTTTCCACTCTGGATTGATTAGAATGCTAGTTTCTGAAGAACTGGGTAAGAAAGATATCTCATGGGAACATTTTGTTGTTTCTTCCCACTTCAAGTTGGATATAGAAGCCACTCCTCAATCACAGAATGCAACCCCTTTATCATCCACCAATGCTGCTAAAGAAGGTACCAACAAGAAGAGAAAGGGACGAGTTTATGTTCAAGTTTCAGAGGTCATCAAGGAGGTCATAGGAACTGAGGAGGAAGCTTGTCATTCCCCATAGAGAGTTTTTTCACCTCCTCCTCCACTAGAGTTAGAATAAGTTCCTTTTACTACTAAAACTGCAACAAAGAAAGGGAAGAAGCTACACTTCTCCTCTTCTCCTCCAGCAACCAGTACCAAGGTTAGGAAACATTTCACAAGATCATCAGTTTCTAAAGAGGTTTTTGAAGAACAGTCCCTACCAAAATCCTCTATCCTACAAAAGAAGAAGGGTAAAGGCATTTAAAATCCTATGGAGAGGAAAGAAGAAACCCCTGTGCAAAAGAAGAAAGATAAAGACATAGGTATCAAGAAGCCCGATGAGATAGACAAGGAAATTCCTATGCAGTAGGAAGAGGAGACCATGAAGAATCCTGTTGTGACTCTTCATGTCACTACTCCACCTGACAACCAGACATTCAAAATATTAATCATGCAACTTAGGGATGCTAGGAAGGAGGTGGCTTAGTTGAAAACAAAAGTCATGTCTGACAGGGTTAAGATGAAAGAACTCATGGATGGCTACAGTCACACCCTTGACTTGGCAAGGTTCGGAGCAAGAAAGGACCAACCTCTCCATAGATAGTTCAAAAACCTTTATAGGAAGAACAAAGGCTTTATGTCTCAGAACAGGAAGCTCAAAGCAGAGTTGCAACATTTTCAAGATGAAGTGGCTCAAAGAAACTTGCAGGTATTGATTGAAGTTTCTATTGAAAAGGAGACACTAGTAGCCAAGGAGAGCATAGCTCCACTAAAGAAGCCTGTCACCACTAAAAGGAAGAAGCTTGTTGTGCCAAAGGGGGATCCTCATTCTACAAGAAAGAGTGTCAAGTTAAGTGTCAGGGTAACGAAGTAGCTGGTGAAAGGTGAGCCCCATTTTTGAAGATGGTTCCTTTTTGTGAGGATAAATTATTGTTGAAACATTACCTATGCCACCTATACAAGATTCTAAGTGCTTATTATTCAGAGTTTTGGGATTTTTTGAAGAATTAACTCCTTCAGTAGTAAGATTGCAGAAATTCTATAGCGCTATGGCACTACGGAATAGTCTATTTTGGTGTTCCATCGATGTGCTACCTATAGTGCTGCCAAATCACCTAAAGATAATGGTGTTGATATTACTCAAGGTTGCTACTCGCTTCGCACGTGTCCAAGTGGAGGTGTTGCATTTTTTATGGTGCTACCTAAAATTTTCACAGAGACACACAGTTGTGCTACCGAAATTTACTACCTAATTTCTGGCAGAGACGAAATTTGCACAGAGACGCACTAGAGTGGCGCTACCGAAATTTGCTACCTAAAATATCACAGAGACCGAAGTTTTCACATGGGATAGGAAAGTTTGGCGCTACCTTTTCTACTTGTCTAGTTTTGAAGTGCGCTACAAAATCTTACAAAATTTGGTGAAGGCATTACAAAGTGCGCTACTAAGAGTGCTACCCAAAGAGGCTACCAATAGACACCAAGAATATAGGAGGGTCAAGCCAACAACTTTTTGGATAGTTGATGATGGAGAGAACTGCAGAAACAACAACTGGCAGCATGATGATAGGTACATGCTCCTAAAGGACACATGGAAAACAAGGAGTTTCACAGCAAAGGGTGATCAATTTAGTTTGAAGATTGGTTGGATTATTCACCAACACTTTTCTATTTTATAGCATAGGTTGTTAGTCAAGTTGTTGGATGAAATAAATTCTTAGAGATTTTCATGGGAAGGAGGCCAACTCGTACCTCCAGTTGTTGCCTCCCTTTTTGTTATAAATAGATAGATGAAATTCTTTAGGAGGTTTGAATGGTTCAACAAGGCTCCATTATACTGTAATATTTTGATGAAGTTACTGTGAACTGGCTATGTACTTGATTTAAGACATCTTGGTTAATAGAAATCAACTTCTTTTTCAGCTTATTTGCTTCTGATGCTAAAGTGTTCATGCTTTAAATGATTCACATGAATGGTTGTGGTGATATTATGGTGTATGTTTGATCATTATATTATCATGATTTTTATTTAGTGTCCTTAAGTTTTGAAATCAATAAGATCTTGTGTTAAGAATCTCTCTTCCTTAGGTTGTTTGTAAACCTAATGTTTACAACAACCCCTGCAATCCTCTCATTGAAGTCTTCTCTCTGTTCATACTCACTCCCAATTACTGATTGAATTTAGCCAAGACCTTGATTTGCAATCCTCTCATTGAAGTCTTCTCTCTGTTCATACTCACTCCCAATTACTGATTGAATTTAGCCAAGACCTTGATTTCTAGTGCATGTTAGCCCTATTTTCTAAGTTGGAACATTATCATTTTGAGTCTTTTCCATTTGACCCCTTAAAACACTCTTACATTCATATATAACCTAATGGGTACTGGGCTTGCCTTCTATGCAATATGAAGGTGATTCCTAGTTCTAACACAAGGCCAATACTTCTTCTTTGTCTGGGGTAGGTGCTCCACCCTTCTATGAATCTTCTTGTGTTCTTTCCACTTAGACATCTAAGTTTCTAGTTCTGAACAGCTTCAATCCGTTCTCTTATTCTTCAATCAAGTGCGTTATCCTCCTAGTCATGAAATATTTTAATTCTTTCTTCTTCTGTTCTAAGACTTCCTCTTCTTTTCTTCTGGCCTAATCTCTCTCAATCCAAGATTTTCCTAGTAATATAGAAAATGAGGCGTTGTTCTCAATAAATTTAACAACCTCAAAATCTTCTTCTCTCGAAGTTCCATGAGAATTCATAGATATATGGGTGACTCTTCCACATAGGGTTATCAACTTTCCTCTAAATAATCATATTCCTCCTAATGAAGGAATCATAACAGGCTTACCCAAAATTTCCCAAGTCCTTTCTGTCATGATATTCACCTGTGATTCCTCATCCAGAACAAAGTCAATGTTGAAGTCTCCTATTCTTGTTTCTATGCATTCTTTTTCTTTGAAGATCTCTAATAAGTTGATATTTCTGTGATCATTCATGGTTTCTTTCATTTGTAGCAATACATTCTTTGATTCTTTCTGGGGTTCTGCCATGGTCTTATTTTCTTGGCCTTCCTTAGGGTTTTCTTGTCTTATATTCATTATTTCAACCTTAGCAATCATTCTAGGGCAATCCAAAACTTCATGATCCATAGATTGACAACAAAGAAAAATAGGTCTTTTTCCAGGGCATTCCTTAGCAAGATGTCCCGGTCTTTTGCAATAATAACAAAGGGTTAATCTTTTTTTTCTTTGAAATGATCCCCAACCTTTCCTGTACTACGCACTAGGATCATAGTAGCTATCCTGCAAAAAAATCTTTCTAGGGTCCTATATCCATTTGTTAGTCCAAAAATTATTTCTATGCATATGAATAACATATCTTTCATTATTTCTATCATATCTACTCATATCAAACATTCTTTCATCTAGTTATGCCTTATTTTTCAAGCTAAGACAAAATTTATCAAACATACCTAGATCCATTCTTTCGAAATACAAATTTCCACTTATCTTACCTTTTCAATCTCATCTTTTCACTATTCTTACCTGTATCAGAGCACAATGCTTCAATATCTTACCGCTTTTCTTCTGTTCTGACTTCTCTTCTTAGCACTGAGCTTTACAGGTCAAGTACAATACTGCGCACTAGGGCAATCGATCTACGCACATAGATTTATTTTCTTAAATTCCCAGCAATCATAGTTTCAGGTCCCAGAAATAGAACCATTT
>JZKD02S1765934.1:443295-458824 GCA_000966675.3 Picea glauca | reverse complement strand
GGAAACCCAAACTGGGAAAACCAGCATATATTATATTCATACATTGTGTTACATTGTTTACAATACAATATACATATAGGATCCAGCGACATCCAAAACCCTAACCCAATGACCTAGATTGGTCCAAAACCCTAATTCCTTAACCAGAAATAGAAAACCATCGGCAAAAAACCATGTGCCGAAAAACCACCTAATATCATGTGGTCCCGGGAATATGTCGTACCAATAATATGTCATCCTGGAAATATGTCGTCCCAGAAATATGTTGACCTGGCGAAAATATGTCGTGCAAATAATATAACACATACCCAACACACTTGCCTTGCCTTCACTTGCCTTCACTTACCTTTCCTTCACTTTCCTTCACTCATCTTGCCTTGCCTTTCCTTCACTTGAATTCACTTGCCTTCAATTACCTTTCCTTCACTTGCCTTCACTTTCCTTGCCTTCCCTTTCCTTCACTTTCCTTCACTTGCCTTTCCTTCACTTGAAAGATTTCCTCACATCCATCATAGTTAAACTAAAGATTTTTTATCACATAAAATAAAAAGAAGATGGTATTCATGCATAAGATAACTTTAACAGAGTGGACACATGGGAAGCTCAAATAAATATAATGATAGATCAATCTCAAAAAATTTATACTCAAAATTCAGAGTTACAAAGCACAGTCAAAACTGATCCTGAAATAGTTCCCTTGAAATTTCTGAAAAAATATATTGTCTATTATGAAGCCTTGAAATTTAAATGTGTTTGTCTTTAGGATTGGGATTGGGGCTCCTGCGGACTGGAAATAAAATATAAACAAGAAGTAATCTTGTAGAAGGAGGAAGGTGGGATATAATAGAACAACAAGAGATGGAAAGAAGACAAGAAGTTATCAGACTTTGGTTAAACATTTCTAGTAAAAGAAGCAGAGTAACTGGATGAAAGAACCGATAAAGAAAGAAATATGTGATCAACATAAACTTACTATGATGGTCTCTCGTGTATTTACTTGCTTTTTTCTATCCTTTTATTGTCTTCATCGACAATTACAGGAACTGTCTCAACTGTTTATTTCCCTTCTTTGGTTAATTTGTAAAGGCAAGGAAAGTGAAGGAAAGGAAAGGCAAGGCAAGTGAAGGCAAGCGAAGGCAAGGTAAGTGAAGTCAAGGTAAGTGAAGGGAAGTTAAGGAAATGCAAGTGAATGATTGGAAAGGAAAGGAAAGGCATGAATGACAAGGCAAGTGAAGGAAGGCCAAGGAAAGTAAAGTGAAGGAAAGTGAAGGAAAAGCAAGTGAAGGAAAGTGAAGGCAAGGAAAGTGAAGGTACGTGAAGGAAAGAGGAAAAAGTGCAGCCAGAAATTGTATTGCCTCGCCACTTCTGTAATAAAAAATTTATCAAATACATGGTATGGAAGAAAAGAGGGATTTTATTTAGAACAAAAGGTCTTTATGACACTATGATTTTCTATATGTTCTATCGTTCCCTTTTTCTCCAAGAATTTATTAGCCTGGTCAAAGATCCTAGGGGTATTTTTACCAAACAATAGCCCTTTGAAGACTGAAACAAAATCATTGTAAACTTCATAAAAATACAAAGAATTCATGTGTCTCTACAATGTTTGATACCAAAAGGTAATTGGATCTATTTCACAGTTCACCCTCTTACACATAGTCAATTTTGGAAATTGATAGCAATACACTATCACAAATACCAAATAGGAAGCCATAAACAATTTCTTGTCCCTTTTGTAAGGTGATAACCGGGATGAGATTTCAATGGAAATCAATTTTCCCCAGTCAAAAATAGCTTATTCTTTAATTGTAAAATATAAAATATAAAGAATCATGCGAGAAATGGTAGTAGTGCTTTCCTGACCTGTCAACCTGGTAAACAACTAAGCGATTTCTCGAAAGGGGTTTTTAAAATAGTCAACCTAAATCACGGTTATGTATTCTAGAACAGACATAGGATTCTCCAAAAACTTAGGCAATATGTCCAGACCATTGTCATGTTTCTTCAAAAAATCTATGCAGTCTTCTCCTTTGAAGGTAAGTGTTGGCTATAAGAGCTTCAACATATTACGAAAAACCTACGGTGAAAGGGAAATGGGGGAATGATATTGGAGTTGTATACTTCACTGGATTGACACATACTTCTCAACGCACCATGAAACAAGTTATTTGAAGTGAATACCTCAAGGACACACCCAATACAACCAATTCTGGATGTCTATATTACATCTTACTGTGCAGGAGGAGATGAGTAATATGAATATGCCCTGGACCACTGAAATTTCTGGTCTTCACGACAAAAAATATTCAAAGTATCACCACATAAATTATTTCTAGTTGTTGCTACCATAGGTTGACGAGAGTGTTCTGTCAACTGGATAATAACTTGAAATTAATCCTTTCGTAGAGATGACAATAATATAACCTTTGGAAAATCGTGCTTTAATGCAATTTAATGAAGAGGGAAAAGAAATGGAAAAAAGAAATCGGGAAAATAGAAAAGGAAGGGAAATTTTGGAAGTAGGAATTGATCTCAACAACTGGCTCCAACTACGGGATGATAACCCCTTGTGGGTTGTCAAGAATCCAAAATATTTATGACTAGGCAATTCCATTTATTGGGATATGGAGTCAAAGGTAAGAATATACAAACTGAAAAATAAAATTTATGTACAGGGAAATGAGAAAGTCTTAGGTGAAGAAACCTTTCAAATGTTTCCCATTGACAGGAAGCATTAATATTTTACCCATTGTGTCTTTGAGCATATATTAATTAAAACCAAGGGTATTTTCAATGATGTATGGTCCAATCCAAAGTGCTTTGATTTTTTTTTTCATCGATGGTTTCTCCTTGGCTTTGTTCCAGAGTAACACCAATTCTCCCTTCTAAAAATTCTTTAAAGTTGCATTCTGGTCAAAATATATTTTGATACTTTGTTGTCTCTGAGAAGTTCTATTTAGGGATTTACTTCTCTCTTCCTCCAATTTCAACAACTGGTTGATCCTCCTTTGCATAGGTGGACTTTCTTATGCATATTATGTATTATCCACAAAATTCAAAGCATTGAGTTCAAGACTAATTGGAACTTTTTCTTCTTTCCCATAAACCATTGTATACAGAGACATCCCAGTGTTGTCTTTCAGAGTCGTTCTTCTTTCCCACAATGCATCAGTCAACTTTAAATGCCAATTCCTTTGGTTCTTGTCAATAGTTTTCTTCAATACCTGGATGAGTGTCTTAATAGTGGATTCTGCAAGACCATTCCCTTGTGGATAATCGTTTTATGACTGCCCCATAATAATTCCATATTATCTACAAAATTGTGTAAATTTTGAACCAATGAAACTCAAACCATTATCAATGATGAATTTGGATGGGACATTGAATATTGAAAAAATATTATCTTTGAGAAACTTAATTAACTCTTTAGAATCAACCCTTTTTAATGCCACTGCTTTTGTCCACTTCATAAAATATTATATAGTAGTGAGAATATATATATCCCTTGCTTGAATTTGGTTTTATTGGCCTGACGACATCCAGTCCCCATTGGTAGAATGGTTGTTCTACAGATATAGGTTGTAATGGCATTGCAGATCTCTTCATTTTCCCTGAAAATTGTTGGCAAGATACACACTTACTTATTGTGGCATATGAGTCTCTAAAAATTGATGGCCAATAAAACTCAATTGTTATTATATTATGGGCGGTGGAAATAGGTGAAAAATCTCCACCACATATCCCTTCATGGAATTCCCTCATTAATTATTGAGCTATGTTTTCATCAACACATCTCAGTAATATACCATCATAGTTCCTTTTGAACAATATATCAACAATCATCACATATTGATTTGACTTCATATTCAACATTCTTCGCTCTTTAGGGTTGATGGTGACTGGAAACTGCTTGCACTTGAAGTAGAATACAATATCTCTATACCATTTTGAATTAGACAATGGTTCTCCTAAGGAAATTGAAATCATTCCATCCAAAGAATCACTATTTGCAATGAGCTTACATAAACCTTTTCCTTTGACAACCTTTAAAGGTTTAATCTCAATATCATATTCTTGAATATTTTCCATCTAGTTAGCCCATTTTCCTTCTCTCAATTTTTGATTTGAAAGCATCTTCACTAGTGAGGATGGAACATACACAATGACATGATAATTCATTATGTAAGTCTGAAAGTGTGCCACCGCTTTCACAAGAGACAGAGCTTGCTTTTCTAATTATGAATACCTGAATTCATAATCATGAAGGGTTTTTATCATGAAGTTGATTGGGATTTCTTCACCCTTGGTATTCCTCTGAGTAAGAACAAATGCAACAAATGTTTTTGTAGTGAACAAATAGATGATGAATTTTCTTTGAAAATATAGGCTAATGAGGACTAGAGCTGTGGTGATAGCCCTTTTGATATTATTGAAATATTCTTGTGTATTCAATGTCCATTCAAACCTTTTCTCCTTTTTCAACAATAAATTGACCAACTTCACAATACTTGCATAGTAAGGAACAAATCTTCACACAAAGTGGATCTTACCAAAAAACGATTGAACTCTTTTCTTAGATGATGGGGCGTTGAGTTCATTTACAAATTTAACTCTTTTTGGATCTATATAGATCCCTTCCTTGCACATGATATGACCCAATAGTTTTCCTTGAGTTACAACAAATAAATATTTCTTTGGATTTAGGGAAACATTATATAATCTGCATCTGTCAAAAAATTTCGTCAAGTGATGAATGTGATCACCCCTTTTTTTTGAATTTACTGTTAAGTCATCTTGATAATCCTCCATGAATTTTCCTATCAACCCCTTAAAATCATGATCCATGTCCCTATGAAATGTAGCTCCTGCATTCTTCAAACCAAATGGTATCCTATCATATGCATATGTCTCCCAAGGTGTTATGAATGTTATATTTTCTTTGTCTTCCTCAACAACCAATACTTGATTATACCCAGAAAAACCATCTACCATGGACATGTAAGTTGATCCCATGACTTGATGGAGAAGAAAATACATGTTAGTAAAAGATAATTATCCTTTATACTTGCTTTGTTAAGATCCCTGAAATCTACACACATCTAGATTTCCCTCGTCTTCTTTTATCTATCACAGAGTTTGAAAGCCAATCAGAATGCCTAATGGGATATATTATTACATCCTTCTTTAATTTCTCCAATTCAACCTTTACCATAGGTTTTAATTTGGGGTTCATCATCCTTATTTTTTGCTTGAATAGCTTTGCTTCTTCTCTCAAAGGAATAATATGTTGAAATATTGTTTTATCATAAGCTTTCAAATCAACATAAGTCCATGCGAACACATCAAAATATTCTTTAAATAATGCAACATATTGATCAACTTCCTCAATGGTGCAATCAACTCTCAAGTCGACATATTTTGGGGAACTGTCAGTTCCAATATTGACCTTTCTTGTTTCTTGAACCTTTCAAAGTGAAATTTCTTCCAGGAGATTCTTAGCATGATCATATTTCGTAAAAAGAGACTCATAATGAATACAATCCTTCGGAACAACAGATATGTGATTGTCTTCATCATCATCATCATCGTTCAATTTTTTTTTCCAACTATCCATCATTCTCAAATACTTGTAAATATTCCAGGTTATCAGGTACAAAAGATCAGAATACTCTTTCTACTTGAAAATATGTTTTTCTTTGAATATCATTCAGGTTTGACAATGAGGCCGCCAAAGCCAATGAATCTTCCTTCTGATTCTTGTCCCTTGGAATGAAAGAAATGTTGAAAGAGTTGAAAGATTCCATCAAATCGTTAACTCTTTTGAAATATAATTTGCATCTTTCCTTCTTGATTTTATACCTCTAGGTGAATTTATTAATTACCAACTCAGATTCGCCAATCACAATTAGATGTTCTATATTCATTTCTTGTGCAAGAATCATTCCCTGAATAAAAGATTCATACTCTACCTCATTATTGGTACATGAAAATTCAAGTCTGATAGCATGTGGATGCATAATCTTCCCTGGATTTACAAGGACAATTCCAACTCCACTCCCATAAATTGAACAAGCTCCATTGAATGACATCCTCCAATAACCTTTAAATGGTTTCTCTTGATTCTCCATGTCTTGAATTTGTTTGGGGATTTCAACATGTTCCATGTCTAGGATAACACAATTTCCAATCCCAACATCTATATAATCTTCCATCAATTCATTATCCTTCTTTTTGAAAGAGAAGGGTTTCCTAGGTTCACATGGAACCTTAATCATTGCTCCTTAATGATTGAAAACTTCTCCTCCAATTGTTTGATTTTGGGTCAGTCGTGGATTGAATTCTTCATTCTTTCTTGAAATGGAGGCTCCTTAATTAATAATACTTAAGCCTCCCAAATGCCTTTGTACTTTTCCCAGTATAATGTCGGGGTCGACACCCATTTCAATCATAATTTATTCCATCTCAGTGGCTTTAATCGTTGCTTATTCCAAGGTATCCATCTGGGATGTTCTGATAACATATTAAGCATTTGGGGGAATCACATTTTTATAACAACCAAGTATGACTGGGTCATTAGGTATTTTATCTTTTGGAATCTTACTTAAGGTTTTATTGAACTAGAGATTAAAATCTCGTATTTTTTCTTCCTCAAACCAATTTGGGTGAAATTGGTGAGAAGGGTATGATAAGAAATTGGAGGGGAGAACATAGTCATGAATGTGTCTTCAAGTTCATTAAACGAGCCAATTTACCTACAGGGTAATGTCATATACCATTCATAATCTCTTCCTGATAAGGTTTGAAGAGATAACCTTACCATGACATCATCATACTCAACACGATGAAAATCACAAACATCAAGAAATAAGTTAAGGTGCCTCTTTGCATCGATTGTTCTGTCTCCAAAAAATTCCTTCAAGGTACCCTTAGGGAGAACAGGGAGATCGTGTTGTTCACTTAGGATATTTAAAGGGGAATCTCTTATTCTTCTTCGATTTTCTTGATTTCTTGCAGCACCTCTTCCACCTCATTGTCTCTCTTCATGTGGTTATTCTCACGGTTGTTCATTTCTTTCTGCCATATCCAAAGATGTTCCAGGAATATGATTTCCACTTCTTAGAATACAGAGTTGTTTGCTTTTACTTCTGGTCATGGTTCCCTTGTATTCATATAACTTCAATCCTAACCTTGTCCTTGTGATACTATAGTTATCCTTTGGTTTCTTCGGTCTTATCGCTCATCTCTCCTTTGTCTCTGTAGGATTTCTCTTTCTTCTTCTCGGACTAAGATCTCCCAAGACCTTTCTAATTCTTATAGGGTATCGGTTGTTGTTATTACTATATTATATAGCTAACGTAATATGATTTGCTGATTATTCAATCCAATTTCCAGATGGGGTTGATCAACCAGGGGAAAATTCATGTATTTTTCAAAAAATGCTAACCTAGATTTCAAATTTTAGTTCATTCCCCAATATGGTCGCCAAGACACTTGAATCTGTTATGACCGAAATGAAAATCTCACAAGGATACAAATACCCCTTCATTTTTATAGAGGCGGTACTCCTCTTTAATTTAATATTTTTTTAAGACTCTAGATGTTCGGAATATGGGACTTTGCAGAAGTCATCATGGTAATCAAAGAAATATAAAGATTGCAAGAAAGAATAACAAGAATGAAAAAGTTTTGTTTTATTTTTAAATAAATTTTCTGAGAAGGAACCACACACTTCATACATTTGAAAAAGATGGACAAAATTTCCTCACATCCATCATAGTTAAACTACAGATTTTTTATCACATAAATAAAAAGAAGATGGCTTGCATGCAGAAGAGAACTTTAACAGAGTGGAAACATGGGAAGCTTAGACAAATATAATGATAGATCAATCTCAAATACTTTATACTCAAAACTCAGAGTTACAAAATACAGTCAAAACTAATCCCGAAATAGCTCTCTTGAAATTTCTCAAAAAATATATAGTTTGTTAAAAAACCTTGAAATTTAAATGCATTTGTCAGTAGGAATGAGATTGGGTCTCCCGCATACTATAAAGAAAATATAAACAAGAATTAAGATTGTATAAGGAGGATTTTGGGCGATGATAGAACAACAGGATCTGGAAAGAATACAGGGAGAAGTTATCAGACTTCAGTTAACCTTTCTAGTCAAAGAAGCGGAGTAGCTAGATGAAAGAATTGATAAAGAAATAAAGTTGTGATTAGCATAAAATTACTATGAGGGTCTCTCATGTATTTCCTTGCTTGTTGTTGTCCTTTTATTGTCTTCATCAACAATCACAGGAACTGTCACAACTTTTTCTTTCCCTTCATTGGTTCATTTGTCAATTTCTTTTTTGAACCATTATTCAATATAGTTTTGCATTGGTGAAACGCTTATCTCATGTTGTATTTTAATTTTAAATAACTCACCTTACAAGTCTCTTAAGTCAAGATACATACCATGTACTTCTTCCTCAATATCTTGATTTTTCAAGGAATAATCCACTAGCCAATTGTTTATGTCATATTCATTATATTTGAGTATACCATAAAAAATTTCAACTGATAACCCTTTAAATATCTCAACTTGTTCGTCAAACTATTGCTTTGTTAGGAACATTGAGTTGAGAATTAATTTAGGGTATTGTACTTCATTAGTACCTCCTGATAGGTTTATCTCTATGATCCTCTTAAACAATTCTTCCCTTTTCAGTGTGGTTTCACTGCATGCTGGAACAATTTTATTCAAATTTTTAATCTTTTCCTTCCAACAAACATTTAGCTGTTTTATCCGACATGGGGAAGGTAGATCCTCCTCTCTTATTCTCAGTTCCATCATGTTAGATACTTTGATTCCAAAGGGTAATACACAATCAATGTATAAACCTTCTTCTTTCTTCAGATCAAGTTGAAAATATTCATGGCAGGCATGTTCCCTCGAGCCAAAAGAAACAATATTTTTTTAAACCTCCCATGCCTTTGTTATTAATGACAATCTCTTCTTAATATTTATTTCTACATAACTTCTAACTTATGTGAGTATTCTTGAAGATCCTTTCAACTTAACAGCAAGTGTGGTAGGTTTGACCATTGACAAAGGAATGGAAAGAATTGGAAGAGGCATTAAGGCATATTCCAACTCTCTAATCCTTTCTTTTAATTTAGTGTTTTATGCTTCCATACCAGCAATAGAATCATCAAGAGAATCCTCGGTTGCTCTGTGAATTTTAGAGATTTGGGACGGTCGCATATCTTTTAGGTCAACCTTTGAGCAAGATTTTCCCTTCTTATTTTTCAGATCACCTTTTTCTATAATCGTTTTTTTAGATTCCTTGTGAAAGAAAACACTTTGGAAAGAAAATGTCTCTTCTTCACTGAAGGTCTCATTCTCAATGATATATAATGATGAATTTTGTTGGACCATATTTCCCGGTTGATCGATTGTGGGAAATTTTTTCTCAATATCTGCCTCGAGCTCCATTTCTTCAAGAGAGAAGCTATTGATGTCATTTTCTATGAGATTGTATTATTCATCTTGCACTACATTCTTCCTCTTTTTTCTCAAAGGGAGCTTGTGTGAGATCTCTATTTTTCCAAGGGGAGGATTCTTCTCTCCTCCACCGCTTGAACTATTGTTGGTAATTTTCCTAGTTGGGTGAGCCATTGGATAATTGCTTCAGGATGTGGTAGTTTTAGGAGTAACAACAGGAGACTGGGCACTCTTTTCAAGGACCCTTTCCTTTTTTCTTGTAAAATTCGTTAGTACTAAGTATTGTTTCCAAGTCACCAACATTGTGTAGAGGAGCGCCTTGGTTGTTATCTTCTTATTCATTCAAAATAGTATGAATGAACGAGTTGTTGAATCCTACTGACAACATATGTTCCAAAAATATTTTGTTAGGGTCAAACCCCTTTATCTTTTCAACATACTTCAGATTTACATTATTGAAGTGATTCACAAAATCATCAATTTTACATATGCTCCTAAATATGAAATCTCCAATTTTCCATGGCAAGGGGATGCATTTTTTTTTCCTTTTTTCGTGGAAAAGGTGCAGCCAAAAATTGTATTGCCTCACCACTTCCATAATAAACAATTTATCAGATACATGGTATGGAAGAAAAGAGGAATTTTCTTTGGAACAAAAGATCCCGATGACACTATGATTTTCCATCTGTTCTATCATTCCCTTTTTCTCCAATAATTTATTAGCCTTGTCATATATCCCTGGGGTATTATTACCAAACAACATTCCTTTGAAGACTAAGATGAAATAATTGTAAATTTCGTAAAAATACAGAGAAGTCTTGTGTCTCCACAAGGCCTGATACCAGACGATAACTAGATCTATTTGACAGTTCATCCTTACACATAGTCAAATTTGGAAATTGACATCAATACACTATCGCAAATACCAAATAGGAAGCCATTAAAAATTTATTGTCCCTTTTGTAATGTGATCATCGAGATGAGATTTCAATGGAAATCAATTTTCCCCAGTAAAAAATAACATGTTCTTTAACTGTAAAATATAAAATATAAATAATCATCTGAGAATTGGTAGCAGTGCTTTCCTGACCTGTCAAACTAGTAAATAACCAAGTGATTTCCCAAAAGGTGTTTTTTAAAGAGTCGAACATAATCCTGGTTATGTCTTCTGGAAAAAACACAGGATTCTCCAAATATCCAGGCAAAATATCCATGCCATTGTCGTGTTTCTTCAGAAAATATCTGCAAACTTATCCTTTGAAGGTAAGTGTTGTCTCTGGGAGCTTCAACATATTATGAAAAACATGCGGTGAAAGGGAAATGGGGGAATGATCTTGGAGTTGTATAATTTGTTGGCTTGGAACGTACTTGTCAACACACCATGCAACAATTTCTTTGTAGTCAAATACCTTAGGGAAGCACCATGTGCGAGGAATTACGGATGTCCAAATTACGTCTTTCTGTGCAGGAGGAGATGAGTAATATGAATATGCTCTGGACCACTAAAATTTTTGGTCTTCATGACCAAAAATATTCAAAGTATCACCACAGAGTTTTTTTCTAGTTGTTGTTGCCATAGGTTGACGAGAGTGTTCTTTTAGCTGTATAATAAATTGAAATGAATCCTTTCATAGAGAAGACAATAATACAACCTTTGGAAAATTGTGCTCTAATGCAATTTAATGAAAAATATCCTCGGGCCCTTCACTTATTAATGATGATATTTTTGGGGCTTGGATGATCAGTTATTAGCATTAAACCACACTAAATGCATATTTGGAAAAGAATGAATATAGCAGGGAAGGACAAGAGAAATTTTGAACATGAATCCTTTCGTGAAACCTCCAACCCGGGAACCCGCAAACCCATGGTTGTGAACAAAAGAATAATCTAAGTGTTGCAAAGCGGTCAGTCAGACTTGGATACAAGAGTAATGAAATACTTAGGGGATTGGTACCTGCGACAAGTCTGACGGTCATAATGTTGATCATGGGCCTTTGGGTGCAAAGTGGTGATCACAGAGCTTGGAAGATGAGGGCTTGAACCCGTGAACCCAAGTTTTAAAAATTGTTAAGTATGTTATAACAAGGCGATCGGTCAAACTCGTGACATAGGAACGTGGATGGGGATGAAGACCCTTGAACCCGCCAACCCAAGAAGCCATGATTTTTGAAATGTGACTAAGTATGGTAACTAGAAAGGGAAAAGAGAAAGGAAAAAATAAAAGGGGAATGAGGGTAGGTGTAGGAGAGGGAAAATAAATGGAAAAAGGAAATCGGAAAAATAGAAAAGGAAGGGAAATTTCAGAAATAGGAATTGATCTCAACAACTAGCTTCAGCTGCGAGATGATAAACCCCTAAAGGTTTTCAAGAATTCAGAATCTTTATGACCATGCGCTTCCATCTATTAGGATATGGAGTCAAAGGTAAGAATATACAAACTAAAAAATAAAATTTTATGTACAGGGAAATGAGAAAGTTTTAAGTGAATAAACCTTTCAAATGTTTCCCATTGATAGGAAACATTAATATTTTACCCTTCATGTCTTTGAGCATATAGGAATTAAAACCCAGGATCTTTTCGATAATGTATGGTCCAATCCAGAGTGCTTCGAATTTTTTGTGCATCGATGGTTTCTCCTTGGATTTGTTCAAGAGTAACACCAATTCTCCCTTTTGAAAATTCTTTACAGCTGCATTCTGGTCAAAATATCTTTTGATAATTTGTTGTCTCTGAGAAGTTCTATTTAGGGCTTTACTTCGTTCTTCTTCCAAATTCAACAACTAGTAAATCCTCCTTTTCATAGGTGAACTATCTTCTCCATCTTTTGTATTAACCACAAAAGTCAAATCATTGAGTTCGAGGCTAATTGGAATTTTTGGTTCTTTCCCATAAACCAATGTATACAGAGACATCTCAGTGTTTTCTTTCGAAGTCATTATGCTTTCCCACAATGCATCAGTCAACTTTAAATGCCAATTCCTTTGGTTCTTGTCAATAGTTTTCTTCAATACCTGGATGAGTGTATTATTAGTGGATTCTACAAGACCATTCCCTTGTGGATAATAGTTTGATGACTGCCCCATAATAATTCCATATTCTCCAGAGACTTATGTAAATTTTGAACCAATAAAAATAGAACCATTATCAATGATGAATTTGTCTAGGACATCGAATCTTGACAAAATATTATCTTTGAGAAACTTAATTAACTCTTCATAATCAACCCTTTTTAATGTCACCGCTTCTGTCCACTTCGTAAAATAATTTGTAGCGGTGAGAATATATATATATATATATATATCCCTTTATTGACTTTGGGTTTATTGGCCCGACGACATCCAGTCCCCATTGGGAGAATGGTTGTTCTATAGATATAGGTTGTAATGGTATTGCAGATCTATTCATTTTCCTTGAAAATTGATGGCAAGATACACACTTCCTTATTGCGGAATATGAGTCTCTAAAAATTGATGGCCAATAAAACCCATCTCTTATTATCGTATGGGCGGTGGCAGTAGGTGAAAAATGTACACCACATATTCCTTCGTGGAATTCCCTCATTAATTCTTGAGCTCTATTTTCATCGACACATCTCAATATTATACCATCATAGTTCCTTCTGAACAATATATCAACAATCAACACATATTGATTTGACTTCATCTTCAATGTTCTTCGTTCTTTAGGGTTCATGGCGACTGGAAACTTTCTGGATCTCAAGTAGAATACAATATCTCAATACCACTATGAATCAACCAATGGTTCTCGTACTGAAATTGAAATCATTCCATCCAAAGAATCACTATTTATAATGAGCTTACATAAACCTTGTTCTTTGACGACCTTTAAAGGTTTAATTTCAATATCGTATTCTTGACTCTTTGCCAGCCAATTAACCCATTTTCCTTCTCTCAATTGCTGATTCAAAAGCATCTTCACTGGTGAGGATGGAACATAAGAAATGACATGAGAATTCAATATGTAATTTTGAAAGTGTGCCACTTCTTTCACAAGAGATAAAGATTGCTTTTCTAATTTTGAATATCTCAATTCATAATCATGAAGGTTTTTTCTCATGAAGCTGATTGGGAGTTCTTCACCCTTGGTATTCCTCCAAGTAAGAACACATGCAACAATTGTTCCTATAGCGAACGAATAGATTATGAAGTCCCTTTGAAAATCCAGGTTAATGAGGATTGGAGCTGTGGTGATTTCCCTTTTGATATTATTGAAATCTTCTTGTGTATCTGTTGTCCATTCAAACCTTTGGTTCTTTCTCAACAATAAATTGATCGACTTCACAATACTTGCATAGTCAGGAACAAATCTTCGCACAAAGTTGATATTTCCAAAAAATGATTGAACTCCTTTCTTATATGATGGGGGGTTGAGTTCATTTATAGCTTAACTCTTTCTAGATCTATATAGATCCCTTCCTTACACACAATATGACCCAATAGTTTTCCTTGAGTTACAACGAATAAACATTTCTTGGGATTTAGGGAAACACCATATAATCAGCATATGTCGAAAACTTTTCTCAAGTGCTGAATGTGATAACCCCCTTTTTTTTAGTGCACTGTCAAGTCATATTGATAATCCTCCATGAATTTTCCTATCAACCCCTTAAAATAATGATCCATCACCCTATGAAATATGGCTCCTGCATTCTTCAAACCAAAGGGCATCCTAGCATACACATATGTTTCCCAAGGTGTTATGAATGTTGTCTTTACTATGTCTTCCTCATCAACCAAGACTTGATTATACTGAGAAAAACCATCTATCATGGAGATGCAATCTTATCCTGTCACTTGCTGGAGAAGAAACTCCATGTTAGGTAAGGGATAATTATCCTTTATACATGCTTTGCTAAGATCCCTGAAATCTACACACATTCAATTTCCCCGGTCTTATTTCTTGCTATCACGGGGTTTGAAATCCAATCAGAATGCCTAATGGGATATATTATTCCATCCTTCTTTAATTTCTCCAATTCAACCTTTACTAGAGGTTTTAATTTAGGGTTATTCATCCTTATTTTTTTCTTGACCGGATTTGCTTCTTCTCTTAAAGGAATAATATGTTGAAATATTGTTTTATTATAATATTTCAAAGCATCATAAGTGATGGAAGATTGGTTGTTGTCATTGATGTCAACCCTAGTCATGGGTTTTGAACCACAAGATTGATAAAGGTATTTGGACGTGAAGGACAATGCACATGCATATACAACACCCATGAATGGATAGTATACATCATGTTGTTTCTTATGGTATGTGGCACATCACGTGGGTCCTCATGGTTGAGGAGAAATGAATTTTTGAAGATGACAAAGTGAATTGAAGAAGGAAGTACATGTAGGCCCTGAAAATAATTAAAGAAAAGAATTACAAAATAAGAAAGTTTCAGGTCAGCCCTAATGTTAAAAGGAAGTGACATAAATGGTATAAATAAAAATCATTATACATTCATTTGATACGAGTCAAATTTCATAGGTAATAAAAAGATAATAAGGCCGGATTTCAAGGGAGGATGAAGTGTTTTGGTGATGTGTTCTAAGGTATGTTATTTTTAGGTCATCTTACCATTTTTTCTATAACTTTTTTTATAGAACGATTCATATGGTGAAATCGCTATGGTATTGAGAAAACATATCAAGGTACCTCTGGTAAAAAATTCATCTCTTTTTTCGCTATAATTATGGAGATACACTCTGTGGAATATAGGGTTTGTGACCAGTCCTAAAGCTAGTCAATAAACAGGTGTTCCGTGTAAAACAATCATAACTTATTCATACAGAATCCAAATGAAGTGGGACCAATTCCATTGGAAATAGTACGGACTGTAGTTTCTTGTGTGGGAGTTTTAGAATCTGATGTTAAATATTGAGCATGGGGCATGCTGTACAAGTTGGATCTTCTGAACAGACTAGAATTGAATAAAGTCTACCATTCTTTCTATAACCTCTTTTTGGGGAGGATTCAAGGAGTGAAAATTGGAGGAGTTTTAGAGAATACATTGAGTAATATT
>JZKD02S1765934.1:429446-443245 GCA_000966675.3 Picea glauca | reverse complement strand
TCATTACTTCCCTTGAACAATAAACTATTGATTATTTCTCATATATTGTGCATGGTGTATTATGGTGTATTGGTGTAAATCTTATACTATTGTTCATTGCTCATTGGATATAGTTTAATGGTTTAAGTATAAGTTGAAAAAGGTTTCAAATTGTACTTGATACTGATTCACCCCCCTCTCAGTATCAACAATAAGTCCATGTGAACACATCAAGATATTATTTAAATAATGCAACATATTGATCAACTTACTCAATGGTGCAATCAACTCCCAAGTTTACATATTTTGGGGAACTATCAGTTCCAATATTAACCTTTCTTTCTTCTTGAAACTTTCGGAGTGAAATTTCTTCCAGCAGATTCTTAGCATGATCATATTTCATAAAATGAGACTCAGATTGAATACAATCCTTCAGGACAACAGATATGTGATTTTATTCATCATTATCATCATTCAACAAAAAAAATTCCAACTGTTCATCATTCTCAAATACTTGTAAATATTCCAGGTTATCAGGTACAGAAGGTCGGAATACTCTTTCTACTTAATTTTTTTTTTCTTTTAATATCTTCTGGGTTTGACAATGAATTTGCCAAATCCAATGAATCTGTCTTCTGATTCTTGTCCCTTGGAATGAAAGAAATGTTGAAGGAGTTGAAAGATTCCATCAATCTATTAACTCTTTTGAAATATAATTTGTGTATTTTCATTTTTATTTTATACCTCTAGGTGACTTGATTAATTACCAACTCGGATTCACCAGTCACAATTAGATGTTCTATCTTCATTTCTTGTGCAAGAATCATTCATTGAATTAAAGCTTTATACTCTGCCTCATTATTGGTACATGCAAATTCAAGTCTAATAGCATGTGGATGCATAATCTTCCCTGGAATTACAAGGACAATTCCAACTCCACTCTCAGAGCTTGAACAAGCTCCATCGAATGACATCCTCCAATAACCTTTAAATGGATGCTCTTGATTCTTTGTGTCTTGAATTTGTACCAGGATTTCAACATGTTCCATGTCTAATATAGCATAATTTCCAATCCTATCATCTATATAATCTTCCATTAATTCATTATCCTTCTTTTTGAAAGAGAAGGTTTTCTTGGGTTCACAGGGAACCTTAATCATTGCTCCTTATTTTCTTGGAAACATCATGCAACTTCCATCGTTCATTATGTATCCCTGATCATGGACGACCAATCTCTTCCCAAAAAAAATCCATATTATGAAGGTATACCACAATAATATTGAAAACTATAATAATATGGGGAGTCGTCGCGATCCAAGCATAAAATTCCTTGATTTCTCCATAAGATGGCACTTGTCTGGAATCAATTGCATATATACTTTCACCAATATCATAATATTTGGTACAGTTCATTCCCAATGCCTCCATGACCTCTAGTGGCATAATATTATTGGTCGTGCCAGTATCAACTAAACAATTATGAAGTGCAACATCATGCTTTTCAATTGAAATACAAAAGAGAGGGATTTTACCTCTCAACTTGACAGTTGATTTGTTCTGGCTTTATTTTGGACTTGTAACAATAACTTCTAATTTTTCAGACAGATCATCCAATAATCTCAAAAAAAAAATTATTTGTTGGGAAATCTTCACCACTTCTGTAAAAGGAAGAGTTATCCTTAGTTTACTTAAGTCCTCTACAACATTGTATGTCGTTTGAGTGGAGTTTGACATCATGTTTTGCTTCTTACTTCCAACGCTATCTGTCATTTTCTCATTTTTTTTTTCTTTATTTTTTTCTTCTTCATTATCATTTTTATTCTTGGATCTATTTACAAATTCTCGTGTCTCAACGACATTTTCTTGCGAGTTGGGGCAGTTGTCACCTTCTTCAAATATATACATGGATGTTTTGCATCCGTTCATCTGTACAATTTCAGAACTTTCATCAGATGAATAATAGTTATCTTCCTCAACCATTTTCTCATCATATACATCATCCAGAACAGTTGTGTTGGGGGTTGGTTTCCTCGGAACCCTTGGCATTTGCGGATTATCCATGTTTTCAAACCTCACTCTGTTTTCTTGGGTAGGGTTTCTTATTTTCTATTGGACAGAAATTCTTGGATTTGATACATAATTATCCCCCCTTCTTATTCTGGTTATATCGTTCTGCATTTTCCTGATAGTTTTATTCATTTGTGCAATTTCAATTATTTGCTTGGTTTTTTGTGCCGCAATAGGGTCTACCTTCACATATGGTATGGTTCCCTTGAAAAATCCTCGTCCAATTGTTTGATTTTTGGTCAGTCATGGATTGAATTCTTCATTCTTTCTTGAACTAGAGGTTCCTTGATTATCAATACTTAAGCCTCCCAGCTGCCTTTGTACTTTTCCCAGTAAAATGTTGGGGTCATCACCCATCTCTATCATAATTTCTTCCATATTAGTGGCTTTAATCATTACTTCCTCCAAGGTATCCATATGGGATGTTCTGATATCATATTTCACATTTGGGGGCATCACATTCTTATAAAATCGAGTATGACTGGGTTATTAGGTCTCTTATCTTCTGGAATTTTACTCAAAGTTTTATTGAACCTGAGACTAAAATATTGTATTCTTTCAGTCTTTCTCAAACCAATTTGGGTGAAATCGGTGAGAAGGGTATGATAAGAAATTGGAGGGGAGAAAATAGTCAGGAACATGGCTTCGAGGTAATTAAATGAGCTAATTGACCTATTGGGTAATGTCATATACCATTCATAATCTCTTCCTGATAAGGTTTGAAGAAATAACCTTACCATGACATCGTCATACTCAACACGATGAAAATCACAAACATCAAGAAATAAGTTAAGGTGCCTCTTTGCATCGATTGTTCTTTCTCCACAAAATTCCTTCAAGGTAACCTTAGGGAGAACATGTAGATCATGTTTCTCACCTAGAATATTTAAAGGGGAATCTCTTATTCTTCTTCGATTTTCTTGATTTCTTGCAGCACCTCTTCCACCTTCTTGTCTCTCTTGATGTCGTTCTTATCGCGGTAGTTCATTTCTTTCTTCAATATCCAGAGATGTTCCAGGAATATGATTTCCACTTATTATAATACAAAGTTGTTTGCTTTTACTTTTGGTAATGGGTCCCTTGTATTCGTCCAACTTCAATCATGACCTTGTCCTTGTTTTTCTCTAGCTAGCCTTTGGTTTCTTCAGTCTTGTCGCTCGTCTCTCCTCTATCTCTAGAGGATTTCTCTTTCTTATTCTTGGACTAATATATGCTAGGACCTTTCTAATTCTTCTTGGGTCTTAGTTGTCATTATTAACATATTATATAGCTAATGTAAGATGCTTTGTTGATTATTTAGTCCAATTTTCAGATGGGACTGATTAGTCTGGGGAAAAGTCATGTATTTTTCAAAAAATGTTAAACCATATTTGAAATTTCAGTTCATTCCCCAGTATGGTCGCAAATTTTTTTTACGCTTGAATCCGTTAGGACCGAAATGGAAACCTCACGACGATAAAAATACCCTGCATTTTTATAGAGGTGGTACTCCTCTTTACTTTAATATTTTCTTGGGAATATATATTTTCAGAATATGGGACATTGTAGAATTTCTTCGTGGTAATCAAAGAAATATAAAGATTTCAATAAAAAATAACAAGAACAATTTTTTTTTGTTTTCTGTTACAAAGCCTTGAAATTTAAATGACTAGGAACCGCACACTTCATACATTTGAAAAAAATAGACAAAATTTCCTCACAACTATCATAGTTAAACTAAATATTTGTTATCACATAAAAAAAAATGGTTTGCATGTATAAGAGAACTTTAACAGAGTGGACACATGGGAAGCTAAAATAAAGATAATGATAGATTAATCTCAAATACTTTATACTCAAAACTCATAGTTACAAAGCACAGTCAAAACTAATCCTGAAACAACTCTCTTGAAATTTTTGAAAAAATATATAGTTTGTTACAAAGCCTTGAAATTTAAATTTATTTGTCCTTCGGACTGTGATTGGGGATCCCATGGACCATAAATCAAATATAAAAAAGAATAAATCTTGTAGAAGGATGATGGTTGGAGGTGATACAACAACAAGACCTAGAAAGAAGACATGGAAAAGTTATCAGACTTCGTTTAAACCTTTCTAGTCAAAGAAGCAGAGTAACTGGATGAAAGAACTGATAAAGAAAGAAAGATGTGATTAGCATAAAATTACCATGTTGGTCTCTCATGTCTTTACTTTCTTGTTTCTGTCCTTTTATTGTCTTCATTGATAGTTACAGGAACCGTCTCAATTGTTTCTCTCCCTTCATTGGTTAATTTTTCAATTGCTTTTTTGAATCATTCTTCAATATAGTTTTTTATTAGTGCGACATTTATATCATGCCAGATTTTAATTTTGAATAACTCACCTTCCAAGTCTCTTAAGTCAAGAGAGATACCATGTACTACTTCCTCAATATCTTGATTTTTCATGGAATAATCCACTAGCCAATTGTCTATGTCATCGTCATTATATTCAAGTATACCATAAACATTTCCAGCTGATAACCCTTTAAATATATCAAATTGTTCGTCAAATTGTTGCTTTGTTAGGAACATTGAGTTGAGAATTAATTTAGGGTCTTGTACTTATTTATTACCTCTTTCTAGGTCTATCTTTGTGAGCCTCTTGAACAGTTCTTCCCTTTTTAGTATGGCTTCACTGCATGCTTGAACAATGTTATTCAATTTTTTAATCTTTTCCTTCCAATAAGCATTTAGTTGTTTTATCCGACTTGGGGAAGGAAGATCCTCCTCTCTTATTATCAGTTCCATCACGTTAGAGACTTTGATTCCAAATGGTAATACAACATCAATGTAGAAACCTTCTTCGTTCTTCAAATCAAGTTTCAAATATTCATGGAAGGCATGTGCCCTCGAGCCAAAAGAAACAATATTTTTTAAAACCTCCCATGCCTCTATTATTAATGACATTCTCTTATTAATATGTATTTCTACATAAATCTTGATTGATGTGAGTAGGCTTGAAGATCCTTTCAACTTAACATCGGGTGTGGTAGTTTTTACCATTGACAAAGGACTGGCAAGAATTGGAAGAGGCATTAAGGCATCTTCCAAATATCTAATCCTTTCTTTTAATTTAGTGTTTTTTTCTTCCAGACCACCAATAGAATCATCAAGAGCATATTTGGTTTCTCTATGGATTTTAGAGATTTGGGACAGTCGCATATCTTTTAGGTCAACCTCTGAGCAATATTTTCCCTTCTTATTTTTCAGATCACCTTTTTCTATAATCCATTTTTTAGATTCCTTTTCAAATACAACACTTTGTAAAGTAAATGACTCTTCTTCACTGAAGGTCTCATTCTCAACGATCTCTAATGATGAATTTTGTTGGGCCATATTTCTTGGCTTATCGATTGTGGGAAATATTTTCTCAATATCCTCCTCGAGCTCCATGTCTTCAAGAGAGAAGTTATTGATATCATTTTCTATGAGATTGTCTTCTTCCTCTTGCACTACATTCTTCCTCTTTTTTCTCAGAAGAAGCTTGTGTGAGATCTCGATTTTTCGAGGGGGGATGATTCTTCTCTCTTCCATTGCTTGAAATATTGTTGGTAATTTTCCTAGTTTGGTGAGTTGTTGGAGAATTTCTCTAGAATGTGGTAGTTTTGGGAGTAACAACAAGAGACTGGGTGCGCTTTTCACTAGGACCCTTTCCTTTTTGCTTGTAAAACTCGTTAGTACTAAGTATTGTTTCCAATTCACCAACATTGTGTAGAGGAATGCCTTGGTTGGTATCTTCTTCTTCATTCAAAATAATATGAATGAACGAGTTGTTGAATCCTACTGGCAACATATGTTCCACAAATATTTTTTTAAGGTCAAACCCTTTTATCTTTTCAACATACTTCAGATTTACATTGTTGAAGTGATTCACAAACTCATCAATTTTATTTACGTTCTTGAATATGAAATCTCCAATTTTCCATGGAAAGGAGATGAATTGATTTTTCCTTTTTTCATGGAAAAAGTGCAAAGAGAAATCGTATTTCCTTGCCACTTCCATAGTAAACAATTTATCAAATACATGGTATGCAAGAAAAGAGGAATTTTATTTGGAAAATAAGATCCTAATGACACTATGATTTTCCATTTGTTCTATCGTTCCCTTTTTCTCCAAGAATTTATTAGCATAGTCAGATATCCTGGGGTTATTTTTACTAAACACTGGTCCTTTGAAGACTAAGAATAAATCATAGTAAACTTCATAAAAATACAAAGAATTCTTGTGTCTCCAAAAGTCCTTATACCAGAAGGTAACTGGATCTATTTCATAGTTCACCCTCTTACACATAGTCAATTTTAGAAATTGACAGCAATACACTATCAAAAATACCAAATAGGAATCCATAAATAATTTCTTGTCCCTTTTGTAATGTGATAATTGGGATGATATTTCAATGGAAATCAATTTTTTGGATGTCCAGATTATGTCTTTATGTGAAGAAGGAGACGAGTAATATGGATATGCTCTGAGCCATTGAAAGTTTTGGTCTTCATGACAAAAAATATTCAAAGTATCACCACATAATTGTTGTCTAGTTGTTGCTACCATAGGTTGACGAGAGTGTTCTTTTAGCTGGATAATAATATAACCTTTGGAAAATCGTGCTTTAATGCAATTTAATGAAAAATCTCCTCAATCCCTTTGATTATTAATGACGATATTTTTGAGGCTTGCATGATAAGTTATTAGCATTAAACCACACTAAATGCATATTGGGAAAAGCACAAAGATCGCAGTGGTGGACAAGAGCAATTTTGAACATGAAGCCTTTCATGAACCAGCCAACCGAGGAACCCGTGAACCCACGATTGTGAATGAAATAATAATCTAAGTGTTGCAAAGAAGTCGGTCGAACTTGGATACAAGAGAAAAGAAAAACTTATGGGCTCGGTACCTGCCACAATTATGACGTTCATAACGTAGATCACGGGCATTTGGGTGCAAAGTGGTGATTGTGGAACTTGGAAGATGAAGGCTTGAACCCGAGAACCCGTGAAGTTGCAAAAATGGTTAAGTATGTTATAACAAGGTGGTCGGTCAGACTCATGACATAGGAACATGGATGGGGATGAAGACCCTTGAACCCGCCAACCCATGAACCCATGATTTTTGAAATGTGACTAAGTATGGTAACTAGAAAGGGAAAAGATAAGGGAAAAAAGAAAAGGAGAATGAGGGTAGGTGTAGAAGAGGGAAAAGAAATGGAAAAAGGAAATTGGGAAAATAGAAAAGGAAGGGAAATTTCAGAAGCAGGAATTGATCTCAACACCTTGTCATCCCATTACTTGCCTTGCCTTGCTTGGTCTTTCCTTTACTTTCATTGCCTTGCCTTGCCATGCCTTGTGTTGGAGGCAGGCCAAAGGTCGAAGCAGAAAAGCAAGGCGTTTTTGGGAAAGAAATCATGCACAAGGGAAGCGACAGCTGGAAGGAAACACAGCACACGCGCATGCAAGGAAAGCAACAACTGGAAGGAAGAACAACATGCACGCATGGGAGGAATGCCTAACGAATGTAGGGTTAGGGTTTTGGTAAGGTATTGTAATGGATGAAGAGCCATAAATGTATAAATATAGATAATAAGGTATTATAGAGGGTTTGGGTTGTTGTTGTTGTTATTGGTTGTTTGGATTATTATTTCTATAGTAGTTATGCATGAGTTGATGCAATATGTAAGGGTTTTTGTTGTATGATATATTTTGTAAGTTGTTGAGCTAGAAAGGATGTAGGAAGGTAGATTCTGAGGGCTAGATCATAAGTTGGGGATCCTGGTGTAATCTAGTCCGCCTCATATAGATCTTACCCGTCTATGGAGGATTGTAAAGTGCGTGATGCTATAGATGCGAAAATACCATAATAAAAGATCCAAGAGCCAAATTTTTGTGGACGTATCCAAGGAGGGGGTGAACCATGGTAACATCTGTGTTGTGTGATGAATGTATGTTTATCTTTATAATCTTTTCAATAGCTATTGTTATGATTAATGAATGAGTTGTTATATTCCTTACGTAGTCGCAAATGACAGTATATTGCAGTTATAGTTATAATAATGGTTCAATATTCAACTCCCTTATCTCACACTCAATCCTAGGCTGTAAACACCTAACTCTTATAGCCACCCATTAAATCTATGTCGGGTGAGACTGCGCAATGCATTCTGTGTACTGCATTGCCTTCTAGTTTACCAGGATGGCCGATATTTTTAGAGGCTCTGTTGGAAACCCGACAGACATGAACCTTGGGTCAATAAACTCTACCAGAGTATAGAAGAAGAGGTAGTAAAACCAACAAATGGTTTCATTGTCATTGGTAGGAATAGGAGAGGGTTGAGTAGATGAGATAAGTTGACCAAGAAAAGAGCGAAGAAAAGAAGAAAGTAATGAGCCAATAGAAGGGGATGTTGAGACCGTAGAATCCCACAAAAGAAGAGATCGAAAGATGGTTGAGAACAAAAGAGATAGAGTTTGCACATAAAGACAATAGATACCCTAGAGTAACACCCCAAAATATCTGGAGAGATACGTGTTTACTGATTTGCACGAAGTATTTTTCTGTGATTTTCCACACTTATTGCAGGAGTGGATACTAAGGTTAAAGGATAACCATGCAACAAACCAAATTTGATAGCTAGAGTGGAACCCAATATAGATTGAGCAACTTCAGTAGGTGAACAACAAATTCACCCACGCAATAGACTTTTGGCTTGATAGTATTGTGGTAGGTTTTATCACAGAGTTTGCAGTAGACACAATGAAGTCGTACAATGCAGTGAAGCAAGAGTTTCTACGGGGATCTCGATGAAGGTACATCCAATCGCTCTATACTTCTATTAAGATATTGTTATATAAAAAAGGGGCAATGACAATGGAATCAGATAGCTAAAATTCCCTGTGTGCATGGGGGAAGGGGGGAAGCACTGACAAAGAAAGGAGAAATGGAAGGAGAAAAGGATAAGGGAAAGGAGGAACCCTTGGACCCAATCATGATGGATGATGACCAGATCAAGAATATCATGGCAACCACTGGAAAGATGCGTAGCGAAGTACCCTACCAATACAAGGTGGATACCAAGAAGAGATTCATAGTCACAAGGGAACACTTGGTGAGTGATGAGGAAGAGGTAGAGGATCTTCGGGATGTATAGCAGATTGAGTGAATCTTGCACGCAACATATGAGAGGAAGACGATATGTCCAAGAGAGGGAAGAGAAGGCAGTAATCCCATCCATATATCAATGTCAGTGTGGAAACCATAAACCCATGTGTGACTAATACACCAAAGAGAACACCATCGTTTAGACAACCGAAGTTCAAAAGTAGTTAGACAGTAGGAAGTACATCTACACAAGGAACAACAACTGGAGGATCCAGTTCAGGCAACACTAGTCAAGTATCTACACCACGCAGAGGTAGTAGTTCATCATTAAGAATGGCAGGACACGATCCAACCATCAAGTTACCTTATTTTTTAGGAGAAGTAGCAGAAGACCCTGAGAAGCACTTGTTCATTTGTGCAAATATCTGGGAAGTAGAGAAGATCATTGATGAAGATACCAAACTTGTGAAGCTAGCTATTACGCTAAGAGACTGCGCACTAGACTAGTACATGAGTTTAGACGCAAACAATGCCCCTGGGACGATAAGGACACTGGTAGAAATTAAGAAGCCATTGATAAATGAGTTCCAGAAGCTGAGCTCCGAGGATCCATACATGAATGATATGATCGAAATAAGACAGAAGCCCAGAGAGTTTGTATGGGATATTGATCATAGATTCAAGCGACTAAAGGGAAAGTTAAAATATCTCATGACCGAGATGCAGCATCGACACCTATTTTTCAAATCACTGCTCCCACACTTAAAATACCCTTTGCAACAACAGAAGTTCCAAATACAGGCAGAGGATTTGCAGGAAACCCTGCAACTAGAAGAAAATCAATATCAGCAGATGGACCCAGCTATCGAAGAACTGAAGGGGGACTTGAAGAACTTAATGTTTCAGATGAACCAGAATAAGAACAAGGACAAACAAGAAGTCATTTGGTGTACTACATGCAGGACAAAAAGACACCACAAGAACAAATGTCCAAAATTCACACAGTGTATGGCAGCAGGAATCCCGAATCCATTACCAACAGGAGGACTATGGTGAAAAATTTGCAAGAAACCGGGTCACGACCCTTATCACTACACAATCATGCAAAAATACTAGAAAATCCCGAAGAGCTCATATTGCACCTTTTGCAAGTCAGTGGGTCACGATGACAAAGATTGCAGAACTATGGAACTGATGCGAGAAAGGACATCCGACGCATATAGAGTGCAGGCCAAAATGATGATTGGGAAATTCATGCCACAGTTCAATCAAGCTCCAACTTCATACAAAATTGTGCAACAACAGTATATTACTGTGTAGAAACCATACAATAATTCACAACCGCAATACAACACAACACATCCTCAATACAATACCGCACAGTATAATTAGGCGCCTCAGTATAATGTGCCAAGAGGAGACTGAGTAGGCTAAAGAGGAGGAGGATGAGCCTGAGGAGATTTCGGATGAGGTAGAGGACCAGTGGTATGTCATAATTGTCAACAACTGGGACATTACGCAAGGGAATGTCCACTTTCACCAGCCACTTGTATGTACTATCGCGCATCGGACCATGATACAAAGGAATTTTCGACACTACTAGTAAAGATCCAGGAAAAGAGGAACCAAAACAACCAGAACGTTTATCGGATATCCGTTGAAGAAAGGGATGAAGGATGGAACATCAATATAGTTACTCGTGGAGGAGATAAAACAAGCGACGATGTTGTTCGACAAGAACCAGCACAAAACCAGTGGATAAAGAAGAACGTCAAACCAAGGAGACAGTTCGACGTGTGCAACGAGAAAGCAATATTTACAGAATCTAGATAAGAATTTCAGAAGGAAGACATAGTGTCGACTTCAACTGCACAACAAGAAAAGGAAGCACTAGAGTACGATATGCCTCCATTATTGGATCATACCAATGAAATGAAACCCATGGGACAAGTAAGTACAATCAAATACTTTTTGAAATCATGTGTAAAAGTATTAAATGATCCATCATCTATGAAAATATTGCAAAACATACTATAAAAATGTAGCATTGAGAAGAAAGAAAAGCTAGAACCAAAAATTGTCAATCACCTACATACAAGGAGAAGAGCCAGTAGGGAGTTCAGACTGAATGCCAACATCGAAGATTTCAACATAGGAGACATCATACTGGATATAGGATCTGAAGTTAATGTATTACCAAAGAAGACATGGAAATGCATGGGAGAGCCCACATTAGGATATTCACCTGTTCAATTGAAACTAGAGAACCAACATAGAGTCCTACCAATCGATAGACTGAAAGGAGTAACAGTAGACCTAGATGGAGTGTGCACTAAAGAAGACTTTGAAGTCATTTAATTAGTGGACAACACAACACCATACCGAACGTTGCTTGGACTGGATTGGGCGTTTGACAACCAGGCCATAATCAACTTGAAGACCAGGAAAATGACATTTGAGTCAGGAGAATACAGGGTCATTGCACCATTAGACCCATCAGAAGGGGAGAGGTTTGTATAACCTACTTGCCTAAACTTAGAGGAAATTAGCCATTTGTACAGAACAACTGCACATGATGAGGATTACGTAAACCTAACTACAGACGAGATACTTAGTTGGTGGAGAATTAATTCATGTGCAATAGGTTCAGACACCGATTTAGAGAACTGGAAACAAAGGCTATACAAAGTTTCCACAAGAAGATGTGCACGAATAGACCGCGCAGTACGATGGGTAGGCACATAAATTAGGGAACCACCTAGTTTCCACGGAATAAATGATTTGGAAAAATTCTTGACACAGTACAAAGACGCAATGTTAGAGAACCAGAGACTGTTATCACTTGATTTATCACTCAAGGCCACACCCTCAAGATGGTGGGGCACGCACAAAGAGACAATCACAGATTGGTACCAATGTAAGCGCTTACTACACATAAGGTTTGACGCAGAACAACAAAACAACAAACAACAGAAATATGATGGACAAGGGGCACCAACAGAACACTTGGAGAAGTGTAGAACATTGTGGAAATTGACACCCCCAGAAGAATGGCCTCATTATTTCATACACACCCTAGAAGGCATACCAGCGAACTAGTATACAGACCAGGAATTGTTGAAGGAAACTGCAACCTGGATTACATTGCAATAGAATTTTACAGTCACTTTCTCATTCGAGCATGAAAACCCCAACATAGATGTCGCACTGAAATGATCACATAAGAACAACAAAAGAACAACAAAAGAACAAACAAACATTTAAATAACTTATGTCATGTTACCATGTGCAAGAGGAAGCACCGGATGAAGACGATTTGTGCGATATTCAGATCAAAGAAGAAGAAGGAGAAAGCGAAGTGGAAGGTCCACCTATAGAATTAGAAGTTATTTCCGCGCCGATCAAAGTAAAGAAATTCAATATTGGGACAGCTGAACAACCCAAAATGGAAAGCATTGGAGACTACGAGGATGAGAAAACAATGGAAAACATAAAAGAGTTATTGCGCGTGTACAGTGACTAATTAGCCACAACATTTACAGAGATGAAGGGAATAGCCAAAGATCTAGGAGAAATGAAAATACCACTCAGACCGGAAGTGAGACTGATCAGACAATGACCGTACAGACTGAACCCAATATATAAGAAGAAAGTCAAAGTTGATATCGATAGGATTCTCGAAGCCGACATCATAGAACTAGCTGAAGAATCAGAATGGATAAGCCCAATGGTAGTTCAGGACAAGAAACAAGGAGGGATCAGGATATGCGTCGACTTGAGGAAGTTGAACGATGCATACCTACATGACCCATTCCCTACAACGTTCACAGACGAAGTGTTAGAGAACGTAGTGTCGACCTGAATATATAACATATGAATCAACATTTAATTGTCAACCCGGGAAGGTAGACTTAGAGGAACCAGCACAGGAAATGCAGGGTTGAAGAGGGGGTTTAAATAATGTCAAACTAATCCCTGGACTGCTAAAAGAAACTTGCTGGAAGAAGCTACTGTACTCTACTCTGTTCTGCACTCATTTGCACTACTTTGTACTACCCTGTACTAACTTCATAAAACTGCTCTGTAAAAAATGGTCATATGCATGTAAAAGGTCTACTGCACACTGATGGCTGAAAACAATTAAGTTCTTTCTACTTATTACTCCACACAACTCAGCAACCTTCTATTTTATAATGCAATGAAACCCTCTACTGTAATAAAAGGAAACTTCTCTATCTCATGAGATATCCAGGCTAGTTCCTGAATGTTAAGCAGTCTGAACTAAAAAATGAAATCAATGGCTGAAAAAGATAACGTCTAAACTTGAATCTTGAAATGCTAAACCCTCTGTTACAATCAAATGAAATTTTATTTCTGTTCTATTAAATCAATGAGAAAACTGGCAATGTAAATTGGAATCGAATCTTTGATGAAAGATGGTGTTCAAATCTGAAGATGGAGTCTACTGTAAATGCAATATACACAGCTCTGTTTCCATCGAAGGGGGCCCTGCCTTCTCTGCCAACAGACCGTTCTTTAAATCAACGCATACTGGAAAACGAATGACTCACAACAAACTTGCGATAACAGAAATCGAATTAATGGAACTCTTAACTATTTTATTGAAAATAAGAACA
>JZKD02S1765934.1:388072-415864 GCA_000966675.3 Picea glauca | reverse complement strand
AAAGAAGAGGAGGAGCCCAGGATCAGGATCAAGGAACGGTGGTCGGTCTCTATAATCATTGTAAGTTGATTCATCTTGAGATTAATAAAAAGATACTTTTCCCATCCCAAATGCAATAATCTTATATGTTTTATTCGATTTATGCTTAATCTCTAACCCTATAGTAGAACAATAGCATGCATGCATAGTTTTGTCTTGGTTGCAGGATCACTTTTTGGAAGGAGTAGCAGAAGCAAAGGGGATAAAGCGCAACGGAGGATCTACACCAACCGTCGATAAAAAAAGGTTAGTTGGTTCTTTCCATGTTTGCATGTGAAAAAGGGTTTTAGGTTTGGGGTAGAAGGTTAAAAGTAATTTCTGAAGGGTCATGATCTGCATGCAATTTTAATCTCTAGCTTGTTAGTCCGTAGGGTATAATTTCCCCACAACACCAGGAGTGGGAGACTTAGATCACCTGATAGAATTTGCAAGCAGAAAGCTATCCGACTCAAAATAGAACTATAACACGACAGAAAAACAAGGCCTAGATATGGTCTATGCACTGCAGAAATTCAGACATTACTTATTGGGAAAACACTTTAAGATGTTCACAGACCACTCAGCCCTGAAATACCTAGTCAAAAAGTCAGTGTTGGGGGCAAGAATCTGTCATTGGTTACTATTATTTCAAGAATTTGACTTTGGAGTAATAGTTAAGCCAGGAAAATTAAATGTAGGACCTAACCACCTATCAAGAGTCACAAATGGAGAAGAACCTATGAATTTAGAGGACAACTTTCCAGATGCATGGTTATTTTCAGTACAGATCGATGATGAACACTTCATAAATATCATTCAGTACTTGAGCACAGGTACTGCGTCGCAAGAATATAGCATCGCGTAGAATAAAAACTTGGTAGTTCGCGTTGTTGACTATCAATTGATTGCGAGACACTTATACAAAATGGGCGTAGATAGAATCTTGCGAAGATATGTGATAGAACATGAAAGACCAAGAGTTTTAGAAGAAGCCCATGAGGGAATAGAAGGAGGGAATTATGCAGGCAAAGCTACCGCGCAGAAGGTATTGCGTGAAGGACTATGGTAGCCAACGATTCACAGAGACTCAAAGGAGTATTATCAAACATGTGATGTCTGTCAAAGGGTAGGCAAACCCAACAAAAGAGACGAGATTCCATTGCGACCACAAGTAAAATTATAGGCATTCGATAAGTAGGCAATAGACTTTGTGGGACCTATCAACCCACCAACAAAAAGAACATGAGCTAGGTACATTATCACTGCGACAGAGTACCTAACAAGATGGCCAGAGGTCGCACCAGTGAAGGATTACAGCGCAGAAACAACAACACACTTTTTATTTGAACAGGTCATCACTCGATTTGGGTGCCCAAGAATTTTTATGAGAGACCAAGGCACACACTTAATAAACAACACCATCAACACTATGATTGAAGAGTTTGAAGTCCATCACCAGAAAAGCACACCATATCACCCACAGGAAAATGACATAGTGGAAGCATTTAACAAAATCATGGAGAATGTGATGACAAAGATTTGTAACATCAATAGGGACGAATGGGACCTCAAAGTACCAGCGGTATTATGGGTCTACAAGACTACGTGCAAAATGTTGACAGGGCACACACCATTTAAACTGGTTTATGACCAAGAATCAGTGGTGCCATTAGAAGTTTTAGTACCAAGCTTGTGCGTAGCAACAATTACACAAATGACGGAATGAGGCGCAGTACAAGAGCGACTAAATTAGTTAATGACCATGGAGGAAGATCAGATCTTAGCAGGATTTCACCAACAAGTTCAGAAAGCAAGGGACAAAGCTTGACATGATCGACACATAAAGAAGAAAACTTTCAAGGAAGGAGATCTAGTACTGATGTATGACAACAAATCGTTTCGGCATCCAGGAAATCTAAGAATGCATTGGCTAGGACCGTACAAAGTAAAATCTGTCATAGATGGAGAATATGTATAGTTAAGAGACTTAGCAGGTGTAGAAATCAGAGGGATGATTAATGGGAGCCGAATGAATCTCTACAAGGACACTCGACCAACCACTGCACAATATATATATATATATCGAAAGAGAACCAAAAGGAGCATAGTGCACCGGAGATAGTAAGGGCATGCACACTTAGATGAGGAGAAGGACAATGGTCTCATACAAAAGGGAAACAAGCGGGAAACAAAAAGTCGGCAAAAGAAGGACGACATGAAAGCACTAGGCGGAAGTAAAGGATGACAAGGACCGATGGGATGCCACATCAAAACGTACCAACTAGAGATGGCAAGGCAAATTAATGGAAAGTATGAATCCATCGGAGGTGCATTTAACTCGTAATTAAGGTGCATTAAACCCATATTTAAGGAAGCATCCTCAACAAGCTTCATGGAAAACCCATACAACACACAAACGTGAGAGAAAATAGTTTATTCATGAAAAGAGAGTAGACATAGAGTAAGAAAGGTCGAAAACCACAAAGTGAGTTCATAGAGATCACAGAGAACATTCAAATTCACCAAATTTTTGACATTCACCGCCATGGAACCACCAAACCAAGCAGAAGCGAGTCAGCCTACCAAAAAAACTAGAGTTCAGACCAGGTCGCGAGTACAGGTGGAAGAAGGTGAACAACAATAGCTAGAGATTGTCAATGTTGACGCGATCCCATATCTAGACACAACACCGGTGAACCCCACATTGATAGTGGAGGAAACATAACAACCAGCATCAGAGGGCACGAATATGTATATACCAGCAGAAATACAGGACCCACAGAACCAGGAAACAAAAACCCTGAAGAAGTTGCAACCAAAGAACGCTGAAGCAACTCCAAGATTTAATGGAACGACGTCGATTTGGGAGTCATCCATTGAGATAGACAAGTTACAGATGACCATATCAGACCACCCAGCAGAAGGAATGGTCAAAGATGCATCAGATTGGTTGGAATGGTATACAAAGGAACAACCAGAAGTCACTGGAACTTCGAGCTAGCCACAACCGATGAAGAAAAAAAAGATACAAATACCCAAGTCACCTCACAATAAACCTACAGCAGAAATTATTCTACCGTGCATACTAGAGGGGGTATAGGTAGGACCAGACTTGCTGCACTATATAGGGAAGCTCAAATACTCTGACCACAAAGTAGAAAATGAAGACAAGTTCCCGAAACTTGCGAAGAGGGTATTCCTATAGACTACAGGCATAAATAAGGTTGGGGAACTGCTGATCAACCACTCTAATGGGCATTCGGGTTAGAGAAAATAGGAATTTCAGGTCTATTAGACCTACCACATTTTGGTAGAGGTCAACACACAACCGCATGTGTTAAACAATTATTAGAAGTTACGCATGGCAGGGACATATGGTTGGATAAGCTCGTCTCAATAGACATTGATCTTATCACAAATATAACAGGGTTACCAATTCAGGGTATGGATCCCATGCAGTTTTTGGATGAAAAATCCAGGGAGAAAACACTAGCAAAAGAGGTGAATAAGAAGTATGGCACCAACAGGGGGATAAGAGGGATCATTATCAAGAGAATAAACGATGCCGTAACACAATTGGGATGAAAATCTTAGCCTGGAAGATGCGAAGAAAATGTCATAGGGAAGAAGCCCCAGCTGGAGTTGTTGCAGTTGTAGCTCAATGCACAGAAGGCACCATAGTGAGTTGGGCACCATACCTCTTGAGCTTGTTCCTGGATGACTGCAAGGATCCATAGGATCTAGGAAGAGAGTTTCACTACTCATGGTTGATCACATTGATAGCCTTCATGGGATGGAAAGAGCCAAGTTATGTAGTTTTTTGTACCAGACCCAAACTGAATTAGGGAGTGAAATATTTGTTTCTCGGAGCCAAGCCAGAGGCTAGGAGAAAAAAGGTGAACGGGGCCATATTTTAAGGATACCTATGCGACCTGCAAGAAGCCATCTCCAAGATGTGGAGAATAACACTAGAGGTTGTCGCGCAATATGGGAACATTGCCAACTTTAGGGCCACACAACATACAATGTGGATACAGGTGCAGAAGGATCCTGATAAGCAGTGGCTACAAATGCACTATTTTATCACAGAGGGTGACATCGACATGGTCATCAGTGAATGGGTCGATGAATGGAGGATTCCATCCATCACCCAGGAATTGCCAAAAAGAATAGCAGAAGAAGAGGTAGGACAGGGAGAAATGTAGCCTCCTAAAATCCAAGCGCCCAAGGGACGAAAAACGGGTCAGGGCAAGACAACACAGACAGACGAAGGGCCAATGAAGAGAGGGACCCAGAAGGGGAAAAAGGATAATATGCAGCCGGCCAAAGAACAATAGAAATGGGATGAGGGAGTGCAAGACACCACAACAAGTCCCAACACACAGGAAGTAGGGTCAAACAAGAGGCCAACCACACACCTAGGAGGCGCATGCAATAAATCAAAGGCCCAAAGAACAACTCCATAGTATACAATCATGGACGATGATGGGGAGATGATAGCCCGAATGGTCCAGGACTATCTATCCGAGGACTTCGACCATGTAGCACACCATAAGGATAGGATTCAGGAGGAACTGGCAGACATGGGGCAGTTCCTCAAGCAAATCGGGGAAGGGAAGATAACCAGCAGCAGGGGGACTAAACCATTAGCACCGCAGACAGAGGAAAGAGTGCAAGAAAATGCACAAGATTTATTCCAAGAAATATTGTAGCCACATGTTACATTCCACATAACCCCTAGTATGTTGCACATGGATGAAATTGTGGGGCAGACACCCTTGAAGGACTTAAGACAAATCCAACTAGTGTTGACGAGGATACCAGCTAGGGCACTACATAGGTTGCAGGTTAGCGTGAACCATGAGGTACAGTCTCGCACATGCAAGGACTTAACCGAATTGAAGTAGGCAAGAAAGAAACAGGATGCGCTGGAAATATTCTATGAGAAGGATAAATCTGAGACCCATGAGGAATGGGATCACATAAAAGGATTGGAGCATAAAGTGGCAAGAACTTATGAGAAGATTCCACAGGCCGCATGGAGAGAGGAAATCACAGAAGAAGAAAAGATTAATCGGATTGCGCAGGCAATTGATCAATATCAGAAGGAGATGGAGAATCTCCGAGAACAACTCACACCAACCACTCCACCATCAGTGAAGGAGAAAAGGAAGTAGGAAGAAAAAACACAGCTACAGGATATAGAGAAGCAAGTTAGCACAATAGCTAACTTGTTTGATCAAGCAACGCAACTTTGGACTAGCTTAGAGGAGGATTAGTAGTTCGAACAGTGGGACAAAGAAGAAGAAAGGATCAACGCAATGATCCAAGAGCTCAAGAATAAGAAGAAGACAATACCAATCATAGAACGCATCAAAGGGACGTGGGACATGACGAGATTACATGCAGAGCTAATTATTGCGAAAACCAAGAAACAGGAGCACCAGGCTCAAATGGAACCGCTGCAAGAGAGGGTAGTAGAAGTCCTGGCACAGGAAGAAAAAGCCAAGACATAAATAACACAGACCCAAGTAGAGTGTGTGGAATTTATCAGCGATGACATTGAGGTCTAGACGGTGGACACAATCAAGGAAAAGACTGCGCAGGTGCAGACACAGGCAACAGAGTTGAAGGAAAAGTTACATGCGATCACCAAGGAGATTGAGGGAGCACACAAAGGTTAGGTGGCTCGGGACGAGCCACATGTCAGTGTTGGGGGCCTGTTGGAGGTAGTCCAAAGGCCAAGGCAGAAAAGCAAGGCATTTTTGGGAAATAAAGCATGCACAAGGGAAGCGACAGCTGAAAGGAAACACAGCACGCACGCATGCAAGGAAAGCAACAACTGGAAGGAAGAACAACATGCACGCATGGGAGGAATACCTAACGATGGTAGGTTTAGGGTTTTGGTAAGGTATTGTAATGGTTGAAGAGCCAGAAATGTATAAATATAGATACTGGGGTATTATAGAGGGTTCATGTTGTTGTTGTTGTTATTGGTTGTTTGGATTATTATTGCTATAGTAGTTACGCATGAGTTGATGCGATATGTAAGGGTTTTTGTTGCATGATCTATTTTGTAAGTTGTTGAGCTAGAAAGGAAATAGGAAGGTAGATCCTGATGGTTAGATCACAAGCTAGGGAGTCTGGTGCGATCTAGTCTACCTTATATAGATATTACCTGACTATGGAGGACTATAAAGCACACGACGCTATAGATGCGGAAATACCATAATAAAAGAGCCAAGAGCCAAATTTTTGTGGATGTAGTCTAGGAGGAGGTGAACCACAATAACATATGTGTTGTGTGATGAATGTATGTTTATCTTTATCATCTTTTCAATAGCTATTGTTATGCTTAATGAATGAGTTGTTATATTCCATGCGTAGTCACAAATGACAATATATTGCAGTTACAGTTATAATAATTGTTCAATATCCAGCTCCCTTATCTCACACTCAATACTAGGTTGTAAACACCTGAGTCTTACAACCACCCATTAAATCTATCTTGGGTGAGACTGCAAAATGCATTTTGTGTACTGTGTTGCCTTCTGGTTTACCAAGAGGGCCGATAGTTTTAGAGGCTTTGTTGGAAACACAACAGACATGAACCCTGGGTCAATAAACTCAGCCAGAGTATAGAAGAAGAGGTATTAAAACCAACACCTTGCCTTGATTTGCCTTCACTTTCCATGACATGCCTTGCCTTGCCTTTCCTTGCCTTGCCTTTCCATCCCATCACTTTCCTTGCCTTCACTTTCCATGCCATGACTTCACTTACCTTTCCTTCCCTTCACTTTCCTTACCTTCACTTTCCATGCCATGCCTTTATTTTCCTTCACTTTCCATGCTTTGGATTTCCATACCATGCCTTGTCATGCCTTGCCTTGTCTTCACTTGTCTTCACTTTCCTTCACTTTCCCTGCCTTCACTTGTCTTTCCAATCATGCCTTTCCTTTCCTTTCCATGCATTTTCATGTATTTCCATGTCATGCCATGGCTTTCCATGCCTTGCCTTGATTTCACTTTCCTTTCCTTCACTTTCCTTGCCTTCACTTGCCATGTCATGCCTTGCTTTCACTTTCCTTACCTTCACTTTACTTTCCTTAAACTTCCTTCACTTTCCTTTCCATTCATGCCTTGCGTTTCCTTGCCATTCATTTACTTTCCTTGCCTTCACTTTCCTTCACTTACCTTTCCTTCACTTTCCTTCACTTGCCTTGCCTTTCCTTTCCTTTAGTTTCCTTCACTTGTCTTGCCTTGCCTTTCCTTTACTTTCCTTCACTTTCCTTTCCTTCACTTTCCTTCACTTTCCTTCACTTTTCTTTCCATGGCTTCACTTTTCTTGTCTTGGCTTCACTTTCCTTCACTTTCCTTTCCTTCACTTTCCTTCCCTTGCCTTCACTTTCCTTACCATTCATGTCTTGTCGTGCCTTGCCATTAATTGCCTTGCAATGCCTTTACATGCATTTTCTTTCCTTACCATGCCTTTCCTTTCCTTTCCATGCATTTCTTTCACTTTCCTTTCCTTCACTTGCCTTGCCTTTCCTTCACTTTCCTTGCCTTCACTTGCCATGCCTTGCCTTGCCTTACTTAACAAGGTGTTAAATTGTCAAACATATGTAATAAGCACTGAGAAAAACCATGTCTTTCCTTTCCTTGCATTTCCTTTCCTTTCTTTGCCTTCACTTGCCATGACATGCCTTACCTTTCCATGCCTTGCCTTCACTTTCCTTGACATCTCTAGCCTAACAAGGTGTTAAATTGTCAAACATATGAAATAAGCAATGAGAAAAACCCTAGTGTCAGAGATACTCCAACAAATCATTTTTTGGTGGATGGAATGAAAGCGAAGGCCCCCCCCTAGCTGAAACCCGATTCTATGGATCTAATGAAACTAGAGTTTCACCCATCCGAGTCTCGATTTGTGTTTAATCACGAGTTGCAACTCACCTCTTCAATCCACTCAGGGACATGTGGCCAATTTGGTTCGAGGGCATAAAATCCAAACCGAGAAGCATAACAAAGTTATGTAAGCTCCCACAAGTCTATTTTTCCAAGGCCCACTTGACTACACTACCCACAAATTCCCGACACAATGTTCTTGAAAATCAACCTCCTCTTCTAAAATTGCACTACGCATCATTGACCAAAACCTTAGTGTCGGAGATACTCCAACAAATTATTTTTCGATGAATGAAAGGAAAAAAAATTCCCCCCCCAGCTAAAACCCAGTGTTTTGGATCCATTGCAACTGACGATTCACTTATCTGAGTCTCGTTATGAGTTTTATCGCGAGTTGCAACTCGCCTCTTCAATCCATTCAGGGACATGTGGCCAATTTGATCTGGGGGCATAAAATCCAACCAGAGCATCATAACGGAGTTCTTTAATCTCCTACAAGTCTATTTGGACAAGTCCCACTCGAATACACTACCCACGAATTCACGACACATTGTTCTTGAAAATCGACCTCCTCTTCAGAAATTGCACTATGCCTCATTGAACAAAAACCCGGTGCCAAAGATACTCCAACAAACAGTTTTTTGGTGGACAGAATGACAACGGAGTAGCCTCGTAGTTGAAACTTGGTGCTCTACATCCAATTCAACTAACGATTCTCCCATCCGAGTCCCTGTTTGAGTTTCATCGTGATTTGCAACTCTCCTCCTCAAGTCATTCAAGGACATGTGGCCAATTTGGTCTGGGGGCATAAAATCCAAACCGAGTGGCATAACGGAGTTCCATAAGATCCTACAAGTCTATTTGGACAAGGTCCACATGAATACACTACCTACAAATTCCCGATAGAGTGTTCTTGAAAATTGACCTCCTCTTCAGAAATTGCACTATGCCTCATTGAACAAAACCCTAATGTTGGAGATACTCCAAAAAACTATTTTCTAGTGGATGGAATGACAAAGGAGGGCCCCCCCTAGATGAAACTCGGTGCTATGGATCCAATGAAACTGACGTTTCTCCCATCTGAGTCTTGGTTTGAGTTTTATCACGAGTTGCAACTCCCCTCTTCAAGCCATTCAGGGACATGTGTCCAATTTGGTCTGGGGGCATAAAATCCAAAACGAGCGGCATAACGGAGTTTTGTAAGCTCCCACAAGTCTATTTGTCCCAGGCCCACGTGACTACACTACCCAAAAATTCTCGACATGGTGTTGTTTAAAATTGACCTCCTCTTTGGAAATTGCATTATGCCTCATTGACCAAAAAATTGGAATTCTCATGCAAGTATTTTTATATAAGATATATGGGACAATAAGTTGTAGAATTACATGCTTAATTAATTCTTTTATTTTAATTTATACATATTAAACTTGTTTATTTAGTACAAGGCATGGAAATACATGGCATGGCATGGTATGGAAAGTCATGGCATGGAAAGGAATGACATGGTATGGAAAGGAAAGGCATGGCATGGAAAAGGAAAGGCAAGACAAACCATACCATATCATACCATGGCAAGGCATACCATACCATACCAAGGCAAGGCAAGGCATACCCTACCTTGTCTTGCCTTGCATACCATACCATACCATACCATACCATGCAAGACAATGACAAGGAAAGGAAAGGCATACCATACCATACCATTTTCATCTTCAATACATACCATCCCCATTTCCAATACATACCATACCATACAGGGAAATGGAAAGGCAATGCATACCATACCATACCATTTCCATTTCCAATGCCAATGCCAATGCATACCATACCATACCATACCATACCATTACCAATGCATACCATACAATGGCAAAGCAATGCATACCATACCATACGATACCATACCATTTCCAATGCATACCATACAAGGAATGCAATGCATACCATATCATACCATACCATGCAAAGAAATGGCAAGGAAATGCATACCATACCATACCATACCATACCATTGCCAATGCATACCATACAATGGCAACGAAATGCATACCATTTCCATTTCCAGTGCATACCATAGCATACCATAGCATACCATTTACAATGCATACTATAGCATACCATACAATACCATTGTCAATGCATATCATACAATGGCAAAGAAATGCATACCATTGTCATTGTCAATGCATACCATACCATACCATTTCCAATGCATACAATACCATACGATACCATACCATTGCCAATGCCAATGCCAATGCATACCATACCATTTCCAATGCATACCATACAATGGCAACGCAATGCATACCATTTCCATTTCCAATGAATACCATACCATACGATACCATACAATTGCCAATGCATACCATTTCCATTGCCAATGCATACCATTGCAATTTCCAATGAATACCATACAATGGAAAGGCAATGCATACAATTTCCAATGCATACCATACAAGGAAATGGAAAGGAAATGCATACCATACCATACCATTTCCAATGCCAATGCATACCATACCATTTCCAATGCATAACATACAATGGAAAGGCAATGCATACCATTGTCAATGCATTTCCTTTTCATTGCCAATGCATAATATACAGTGGCAAGGAAATGCATACCATTGCCAATGCATACCATACTATACCATACCATACCATACCATATGATATCATACCATTTCCTATGCATACCATACAAGGCAATTCATACCATACCCTTCAAGGCAATGACAAGGAGATGCATAGCATACCATTTCCATTTCCATTTCCAATACTAATGCATACCATACCATACCATTTCCAATGCATACCATACAATGGAAAGGAAATGCATACCATTTCCATTGCCAATGCATACCATACAATGGCAAGGCAATGCATATTATTGACAATGCATACCATTGCCAATGCATATTATACCATACCATTGCCAATGTATAGCATACATTGGCAGCGGAAAGGCAATGCATACTATACCATACCATTGTCAATGCCAATGCATACCATACCATACCATTGCCAATGCATACCATTTCCAATGGATACCATTGTCATTTCCAATGCATACCATACCATACCATGCCATTTCCAATGCATACCATACATGGAAATGGAAAGGCAATGCATAGCATACCATACCATACAAGGCAATGGAAAGGAAATGCATATCATACCATATCATACCATTACCAATGCATATCATCCAAGGCAATGGTAAGGAAATTCATACCATACCATACCATACCATGCAAGGAAATGGAAAGGAAATACATACCATACCATACCATTTCCATTTTCATTGTCAATGTCAATGCCAATGCATAACATACCATACCATACCATACTGTACCATTCTCAATGCATACCATACAATGGCAAGGCAATGCATACCATTTTCATTTCCAGTGCATACCATTGCCAATGCATACCATCCAATGGAAAGGTAATGCATACCATTGCCAATGCATACCATACCATTGCCAATGCATACCATACAAGGAAATGACAAGGAAATGGCAAGGCAATGCATACCATACCATACCATACAATTGCCAATACCAATGCATACCATACCATACCATTTCCATTTCTATTTCCAATGCCAATGCGAATGCATACCATACCATACCATTGTCAATGCATACCATACAATGGAAAGGAAATGCATACCATTGTTGATTCATACCATTTTCATTGCCAATGCATACCATTTCCATTGCCAATGCATACCATTTCCATTGCCAATGCATACCATATCATACCATACAAGGAGATGGGAAGGAAAGGCATATTGTTGAGTCCCTCTTTTGACATATATAATGCCCTATATTACCTTGTATCTAAGCCTTTTTGCCTATGTTATAAGTCTATACTTGACTATTTTCCTCCCACACATGTACTTAATGACCTTGTTCATGTTCACAAGAGGTAATTGATGATTTAAAGCATGTTTTGTTTAAATTTCTTGAATTAATTCGATTAAAGTGTTCTATTTTGTATAGTCCTAATAGTTTGACTCATGAGAAGCCTATCTGGTACTTGCACCATTCCGGTACTACCAATCATCGTGAAATCCGACACCAAAGCTATTCTGGTACCCAAGGCAATTTTGATCTGGTACTATCTATTCTGTATCCATTCCGGTATTGTCTGCTCTGCGTCCATTCCAGTACCAGACTCACGACTGTGTGTATTCCGGTACCAAAACCTATGTTTCCATAATGCGCCAGTTAGACCAGTACAATGGTGAATATTTCGAGAAGGCAGTTGAAAAGAATCTCCCAAATCATTTTTCCAGAATACGAGAGACTCCATCGCTCATGCACTTCGTGTCATGATGATGGAGTCGATTCCTATAAATTCGATGTAAATATCAATTGTAAAATCTCTCAAATTGTTTAATTCTTATCTATAGATATTGATAGTATCATCTTACCTTATATAAGGAATGTTGTATAGGTGATAGTAAGTCGATAATAAGGAATGTAACGAAGTATGCTATCAGAACCAGAGGATACCTATCATTTTTTTTATGCATGAAGTAAAAGACTGTTGATCCAATTTACTAGTTGAATTAATGCAAAAGATCTTTTATGTCGATTCCTGAATGTGAGTGAAAATATTTAGTCTGTCACTTTCTTAAGAGGTTCCTTGTTCGTTCGGCAAGGGCCCACCGCCCCAACTAAGGTAAACCTCCTTGTATACGTTCTGTGTGTTTGTGTGGATATTTTACAGCAGTGTGTGTGTAATTGATCTTTAATTTATTTTCAGAGTTCAGCATTGAGTTAATCATTTTTGGATTGGTGTGAATAATCAAGTGCTAGATCGAATAGATATTTCATTCTCAAATGTTGGAGATGGCCATTTAATTATTTGAAGCGTGGGACTGATATCTTGAGTTTATGATTGCAGTGGATTTAGTATATCAAGGACCCAGAAGACTTTATACATCATCTTCATGCTTTGTAATGAAGTATCTCAGTTATACTAAATATTCCTTGTATTGGTTTGTTTGAATTACATGAAGTTGGAGTTGATTTTGATTTCAAGAGTGATTGGAGTTGATTGCTATTTATTGTTTTGATTGCTATAGGAGACAAGATTCTTAAGTTCATCTCTTTAATTCATGAGCCTAAAATTAATAGACTTGTTTCTTTAGGATAACATCTCTTTGATTGGCTATTTGTTTAAGTTTCATTATCAGTTTTCTCTTCTAAGTTCAAATATATTTGAAGTATTTATAAATCTTACAAACAAAGTTTTTATATTATTAATTATTTCCTATATGCAATAGACTTAGGTAGGTTACCTGTTCTCGGCACATTTAGTGTAACAACTCTTTTGATTACGAATCCTAGATTGACATTTAAATGAGTGTAAGATATATATTGAACATATTTGTCCACCAACATTTTGGCGTCGTTTATGGGGAGTTGTAAATGGTAATAGGTAGCATTTTGAGTTTTTGATTGGTTTGATGAAGTATTGGATTATATTTAAGGACAATCTGAGGGTGGAGAGAATATGGTAAGATGAGAGGTAAGAACCTGCGCATCCACTTTGGTGGGGTTGCTCCAAAGTCAGGTTGTCCTCCTACCTTTAATAATTAGGAATCTGCATTTTTCATTTATTTCATTTAATTTTCTTTTATGAGTAGGTATAGGGATAATAAAGGTAGATTTATTGCTCCTAAAATCTCAAAAAATCTAGAAAAGCAAACAACAAAGAAAACCCCCCCTTATACTAATTCATCGAAAATCCGTGCAGGAAAAATTATCAGAGGAGAGAGCTCAAAGGAAGAAATTACAACAACAACAAAGGGCACTAAATATGAGGCCACTGTTCATATTGAATACATAAGATAGCAAGAAAGAGAGGAAGCACTGGCGACCCCATCCAAAGGAGAAACTGGAAAAGAAGCAGAGGTAGTAATAGAAGAGGTTGCATCTGTTGTTGGGAGGCCACACAAAACCTCGGAACAGCTATAGATACCAATTAACCCAGTGGTAGAACCATCACTCAGTGGATATACCTCACCTCCCCCCTATAGGTTGTTTGGAGACATGGCAGAAGAAGAGGGAAACATAGCTAATGAAACAGAGACATTTGGATTCCCCATACTGGATATCGCTAAAGACATTGCTATGAAGAACATTCCATTATCTTCATTTCCTCATTTCCGAAGTATGTCGATAGAAGACCCTGACTCATTTCTATTTGAATTTGATATATTGTGTAGGAGATATAACTACATAGATAATGCTAAAAAATTAAAACTTTTCCCAGCTACACTAAAAGATTCGGCACTAAGGTGGTTCATGAGATTAGGGGAACACACCATTTTGTCTTGGGATGGTATGAAGGAGACCTTCCTCCAGAAATACCAAGATTACTGCAGACCTAGGGATGCTAGGAATGATATATTCAAAATGCAGCAATCTGAAGAAGAAAGATTAGAAGACTACCTAGAAAGGGTCTTATACAATTACCAAAAGACTAAGAAGTTTTCCTTAGACACAACTACAGTTAGGATTGTATTTCTAAAGGGTGTGAGGGATGATTGCATTGAAGTGTTAAACCTCATGAGTTCTGGGGACGTGTACCAAAATCCATTTGCAGACATAGTAGAGTATTGTAAAAGATACTCTCGTGGTCAAGCTAAAATGGGGAAAAGTATAAGGGACCCTACCAACAGAATTGTTAAACCCACATCTGGAGGTGTCACTAGGATTGAACTGGGAAATTTATTAGAAAACTTTAAAACAAATATCCTAAACACCATCAGTTGCCAACTAGATACCATGAAAATTAAAAGAAAACAAGAGGAAGAAAATGTTGCGTTAGCAATTTTCTGTCATCGGTGTAGGAGGAAACACATTGAAAAGGAATACCCCCTTAATGTTATTGAAATATGTGGTCTCTGTACAGAGAACCATCCTACTAACGAATGCCCTTCTCTACCCAGACTCAAGGCCATGTTCAAGGGAGGAGGAGAACCTGAAACATCCTACCCCCCTAGGAGACCATGGAGACAACAAAACCCCAACATGTTTGCAGAACCAATTACACAATACCCCCAACAACAATGGGTACCCCCCATGTCTTACCCTCAGTGGTTGACACAAACCCAACCTTGGAAACAAGGGTGGAGAAGACCTGTATATGGAAATGTTCCCTTCCAACCAACAAATTTTCCCACCTATCTACAATACCCTTCGAATATTTCACAATTGCTAGTAGGATTTAACCCCCCTGCTCTTCTCCCGCCCCCATAGTTACAACAAGAACTTGCACTACCCATGAATCCAAATATGAAGCAACCAATGCAAGTTGCACCCATCCAAAACCCTCCTCGGCCTATCCCTATTCCTGCACAACCTATCCCTAACCCAAATAACAGGCCGACACAACCTATACAAAACGTTGAAGTACAAACCTTCCCTACATATGTAATAACACCAGCTCCATTTAATGTAATTGAATTAAGATTAGGAAGGGTTGTAAACAAAACAAATCCCACTATGGTCATCCAAGAAGAACAAGTACATAATCACACAAATCAAGAAGAACAAATAGATGTCCAAACAGTTCAAAGAGAAGAACAGATGACTAATCCATTAAATGAAGAAAGAAACACTCTAATACAACAAGAAATTCCTTCTCCCAACTCCCTTGTAGTAGAAACACCTCAAAAAATGAATCCTCCTTACCCATAAAGGTTGCTCGTAAAAAAAACTAACGAACCTATAGAACATAATCTAGAGACTGAACTCCAGAACATATGAGTAAACATCCCACTACTACAGGCCATTAAATACATACCTATCTATGCTAAAATTGTAAGGGACCTTTGCATTAAAAATATAGGGAGAAAGAGGAAGGAGCCTCCTGTCATATGGGTGGTAGGGAAGTTATCAGAATTTATAACAGAAATGCCATCTAAGTATAGTGATCCAAGGAACCTAGTGGTAACCATAGAAATCAATGGTGTTTCCTTATCTAACACATTGATTGATATAGGGGCAGCAATAAATGTGATGTTAGTAAACACTATGAAAACACTGCAACTAGATCACCTAAGACCAACACAAACTCTATTGGAGCTTGCAGACAAATCCGCCATCATCCCAACAGGGAGTTTAGATGACATAACAGTTACATTGGCCTCTTGGGAATACCCTGTGGATTTCTTAGTAATTCATCCCAAATCCCCCAAATCAGAACATCCAGTAGTACTCGACCGACCTTGGTTGGCCACTACTGATGCATTCATTAGCTGTCGATCTGGAGAAATGACAATCTCCAATGACACTCAAAGTCAAAAACTTATCCTTTTTCCCCTCGCCCAAGAATCCACTGAAGTTCCTCTCTGGTTGGAGAATCCCTATGGGGAGGAGGACTGCACTCAGCCCTTGTTGACACTTGAACAAGTGAAAGGATTACAAGAGCAAACTGAAGAACAAATCTTAAGTCTATTCTTGTTCGACTCAGCATGCATCGATTATCCTCAATCTTTCCCTAATTACACATACATATTTAGCCCCGAATTTCAATAAATTTGGCATCTTCCCACTACTACAACAACCATTGTTTCACAAATAGAGGAAGGGAAAGAATCAGCTGCTCAAGCTGTTGAAATCAGTCCTGCAAAGTCCTTATATATCAATGCTAGCCTATAAATAGATCAGCAACAAAAGTTGATACAAATGATTCAAGGGAAATCCGATGCTTTTGCATGGGATTACTCTGACATGAAATGGATCCACCCAGACACCTGTATGCATCATATTTACACTAACGATCAGATCAGACCTATCAGCAGCCCCAAAGAAGAATGAATCCAGCCTTGAAAGATATAGTAAAAGAAGAACTCCAAAAACTACTACAAGCCAATTTCATTTACCCTATATCAGATAGCAAGTGGGTCTCCCCATTAGTTATTGTACCAAAGAAAAATGGGAAATGGAGGATTTGTGTGGATTTTCGAGAATTAAACAAGGCCACCTATAGAGACTACTTCCCTTTGCCTTTCATAGATCAGGTCTTAGACACTTTGTCTAGGAAGAGGTATTTTTCTTTCTTGGATGGGTTTAGTGGTTACAACCAAATACAAATTTCACCAAAAGATCAGGATAAGACCACATTCACCTATCCTTGGGGAACCTATGCCTATAGATTTCTCCCCTTTGGGTTATGTAATGCCCCTACTACCTTTCAAAGGGTTGTCTTGGCTATTTTCTCTATTTTAACCAATGATTGTGTGGAAGTATACATGGATGATTTGCAACAGGCATTGGATAATTTGGAGAAGGTACTGGTTAGATGTAAAGAGACCAACCTCTCACTCAGTCACGAAAAATCTAGGATGTTGCTCACTGAAGGAATTTCTCTAGGTCACCACATCTCCGGTACATGAATAAGAGTGGACCCTGCCAATATTGACATTATTTCCAAATCAAGATCCCTATCTCACAAAAGGAAGTAAGAAGTTTCTTAGGGCATGCTGGTTACTATAGGAGGTTTATTCAAAATTTTACAAACCTAGCTGCCCCCCTTTTCAAACTACTAACAAAATATATTGAATTCTATTGGAGTGAGAAATGCCAAATCTCCTTTGAAATCTTAAAAACAAAACTTTTAAGTGCCCCTGCTTTGAGAGGTTCAAACTGGTCTCTTCCTTCCCATATTTTCACGGATGCCTCAGATACCACTTTGGGAGATGTATTAGGACAAAGGGAAGGGAAGATTCCTTATGCTGTATACTTTGTTAGCAAGAACCTTTCACCTACTGAAGAAAACTATATTGTCACAAAAAAAGAATTTTTATCAGTAGTACATGCCATCAACAAGTTTATACACTATATAACAGGATACACAGTTTTTTTGCACACTGAACACTCAACTATCATATTTATAATGAAAAAACCTATTACAAATGCTAGAGTGACTAGATGGCTATTGTTACTACAAGAATTAAATATCACTATCATAGATAGGCCTGGAAGAGATAATTTGGTTGTTGATTTCTTGTCTAGACTTATTCATATAGGTGACAGTACTCCAGTAGATGATGATTTTCTGGATGAGAATTTATTTTCCATTTCTACTTACACCCCTTGGTATGCAGACGTAGCCAACTATCTGGTAACCGAAAAGTTGCCTCAAAGTATGACATCCAGAGAAAAACAAAGAATTATTCAGCTAAGTGCCAATTATATGTGGCATGAGGATACCCTATACCGAACTGGACCTGATTTGGTAATTAGAAGATGTGTTCGGGAAGACAAAATGCATGATATCTTCAGATTTTGGCATGATAGCCCATGTGGAGGCCATTTTGCTGACAAAAGGACATCTTACAATATTCTACAGTCTATTTATTATTGGCCAACCATCTTCAAGGATGCAAGGAAATACGTGGCCAACTGTGATAATTGCCAAAGAATGGGAAAACCTACAGCAGTCGAGGAAATGCCACTCCAAGCCCAAGTAGTGATCAAACCCTTTGAAAAATGGGCCTTAGATTTTCTAGGACCTATCATTCCCATGTCCCGTAGAAAACATTACATATTAGTTTGCACAGACTATGTAACAAAATGGGTAGAAGGCTTTGTATTCAACCAATGAACAATCTGTTGTAGACTTTCTCTTTGAGGAAATTTTCACTCGTTTTGGGGTACCTCGGGAAATAGTCACTGACCAAGGGACATAATTCACCTCAAATTTGGTCAAGTCTCTTACTGAACAGTACAAGATCAAACACATAAATTCATCTCCCTATCACCCCTAAGCCAATGGCCAAGTGGAATCGACCAACAAAGTGATAGAGGCCATCCTCACTAAGACTTTTCAGCTGCATCACAAAGAGTGGGCTGATAGGTTGCCTGAGGCCTTGTGGGCCTACAGGACATCCTGGAGAAATACAATAGGCCATACACCTTATGATTTTGTGTATGGGAAACAGGTACTACTACCCATAGAGTTTCAGGTAAAAACCTTCAGAACTGCCATGCAATTAGGGATGGACCTGAACGAAGCTAAAAAATAGAGGCTATTATAATTAAATGAGCTTGATGAGATAAGACAGGATGCTCTACAAAGAACCAACCTAATACAAGATTAAAGGACCAAATGGAACAACAAGTACCTTAAAAATAAGTCCTTCCAGTCAGGTGATTGGGCCCTCCTATATGATATCAGATTCAGAAATTTTAAAGGTAAATTGTCTACTAGCTGTATGGAGCCCTATGAGGTTGATACAGTTTATGAAAATGGTTCAGTAAGGATAAATATCATTGATGAAAATCAGACTTCCTTTGTTGTAAATGGGCATCGACTGAAGGTTTATCATAAGCCTCTGCCAAAAGAGGATTTCGTCAAAAAATGTTCTTCAAAGTTCCGAAATGCAACTGGTAAGCAAGAGGGTTTCTCCTCCTACTGACCTACCATAGTAATTTCAATTTCATAAATTCATCTTCTGTACATAGGCGTGTCATTAGATAAAGTCTCTCTTTTATTTTTCTAATATAACTAACAAAAACAAAACAAAAGTTGGTTGTGTTCCCATGTAGACAAACGAATAAGGAGGGCATCTACCAAATGGAGTCTTCTTTAATTTTTTCATACTCCTTAAAATTGAAAACACCGGAAAGCAAGAACTGGCCCAGGCTCGAGAAAATCCATGGGACAGTATAAAGAGTTTCCTTTAAGTTTTTCAGACTCTTTAAAATTGAAAACACCGGTGAGCAGGAACTGGCCCAGGCTCGATAAAAATCCACAGGACAGTATAGAGAGTTTCCTTTAAGTTTTTCAGACTCTATAAAATTGAAAATACCGGTGAGCATTAACTAATCTGGGCTTAATAAAAATCCACAGAAAAGTAGTAGTTAGGATTATTATTGTTATTTTTGTAATAAAAGAGAAAATGCCAGCAGAAGTTGTGATCACCTTGGTTCCAAAAGAAAAGGGGTTATGTCATCTCAGTAACTGGTCATTGCAGAATACCCTCCTGTTACAAATCTCTCTTGCATTATTCCTCTACAAATGTTTGGTAACTACATGGTTTTTCAATCGAATCTTATCACACAACACCAACTATTTCTACAAGTCACTGCCACCAGAATCTGTGTCAAAGATCTTTCAAGAACCATAAAACAATGTTCATCTCTGTGATTATCTGGCACCAATGATCACCTCTATGTTCATCTGGTACCAAGGGCCACCCCTGCACCAAATCATCTCGTTGTGCTTATCTGGTACCAGATCCTATCCGGTATTAAAGAAGGGACCCTGCGCTATTCCGGTACTAATTACAAACTATACACACAGGTGATCTTGTACTAGTTCCAATGCTGCACATAGGTGATTTGGTACTTAGATGATCCGGTACTAGTAAGGATGTGATCGGTAACTCTCATCATATTTCCAAGTTGTTGTTCTATTATTAATGCAAGGACATACGGATTCAACATTTATTTCATTTTATTTAAAGTAATTAGACTAAATATGCATTTAAAACATCTCGTTTCTCTCGGATCATGATATACCCTTTCTTTCACGAACCTTTGTAAAATCCTCGACCACATTTTCGTAAGGATAAGATGTCCCCATCCCCCGAAATATTAAGAGTGCAAGGTCATGATGTCTCTTACCAAATCAAACTCATACTCCCTATGTCTATTCGGTAAATAAATCACATAAACTTATGATTCACTAATGTACTATATGAAACGACATGAACCACATCTCTTAGCATATCGAATAATAATCCCAGTTGATTCTACAATCACGAGTCCCAATCATAATGACCACACCTTTCCATGAATATTGTCTAACACCAAGTTTACCACGAGTCCATAAGTCATTAGTGGATCCGACCTGCCTCACCATATCATTATGATTATCAATGTGACCATTGTAATCTACACTTCCATCTATAAATGCTCCTCTGGATGGCTCTGCCATCCAAATGAGCGATATTTACCATTGTTGACACACCATCTACAGGCATCTTGTGCCTTCGTATCCCTTGCATATTTTTCCCCATCTGGTACTCTATCACAACCTACGTTTATCCGGTACTCAACCCTTGACCCTCTATCTGTGCCTCATCCACCTGAGAGAATTGTGTAAGATAGCATGGGGGTTGACAGGCATGAGCCCATATTTCAATTATATAGAGAAACAATAGAATATCAGGCTTGCAAGGAGAAATATGAACAGGAAAGGTGGGTGCCATTTTTTGAGAAGTTTAAAGGACATCATGAGGGAATTTCTCTTGCCTTCGCACAGAAATATGATGGAGGAAGTGTGCAATTTGGATACATAAAGCTAACAATTACAGAAGCCACTATATCAGAAGCTACAGGTCTCCCCATGGATGGAGAAAAATACTTCAAGAGGGTGATCATTGATAGGAAACTCTGTTAGAAATTCCTCAAATCAAAACATCAAGACCCCGATTGGACTAAGGGAATCTCGTGAAGCTACGCCAAAGAGGAATATTGGATGATGCTCATAAGTCTGAAGAAATTCCTCACCTGCGAAGGAAGGTATGCAGTGACCTTCATTTATCATTTGAAGCTTTTATCACATTTCGATGGAGGAACAAAAATTGATTTTCCCCACTTCCTATGGATGAGTTTAAAGAATATGGTGAGAGGGGTGAGGTCAGTTTCCAAGAAACTAGAAACTAGCCTTCATCGCCATGGTTTAATCAAACTTTTGGTTGTTCATGATTTAAGGACACAAGGAGGTAGTTGGAAACAATTACTCCAACAGAATTTTGCTCAAGGAATATCCAAATCTGTTGAGATACATGAGGAAAGGATACATAGTGAGGGTTCAAGCAAAAAGGCAAAGAAAGACAGAAGAACGACACCAGGAAGTAAAGTAGGAACTGTTACACCCAACTCATCTCATCCCATTGAGAAATCAGTGACAGAAAAGTCTGTCATAGGGGAACCTACTACATCGAGGAAGAACAAAGCCACCCAATCCCAGAAAATGAGCCCTACCTCAATTCAAAAGGAAGACTCTGATTTAGTAGGTCGATCATACATTGTTCCTGAAGCAACCATGGAGGTGTCATTAGAACTAGCCAGCCAAGTAGAGAAGACCCCTGACCTCAACTTACAATGCAAGAAAAAGTCTACACAATCTAAAGCATCTAGCTAAGTCCTGTGTCCTAAAGACCAACTATCACAGAGTAAGAAATGAAAGAAGGAGGAAACAAATCAATAGGATATTTTACATAAGGCAACTGTCAACCCCCCTCTGGAATCCCCTAAAGAATTGAAAAATATTCTGGAGGAAATTATTGGGTCTTCCCAAAAACTGGTTGGTGAATTGAAAGAAAATGCTAAGGTGACAATTCCATAACCTATGTCTCAATCTTCCAGGGTAGAAATATGGGTTGGTCAGCAGAAGCAAACTCCAGAACTCACAACTCAAGACCTCAAGATAAGGATCGAATCAACACAGAAGAAATAGGTGTCCAGGACTACGACCGGTGTTAAGATTAAGAAAAGTAAGTTGTTTGAGGAAACTCCTACCCCTGTTAGCAAATCTAAGAAATTATTGTTGCCCACACGAAGGACCACCAGAAGCATGGCCAAACAAGCGATAGCTCCAAATATACCTTCTCTTCAAGGAGAACCCATGGATATTCCAAGTTCTCCAGAAAAAGGAAGCGGTTGTGGGGCTACAACAAGTGAGACAAAAGGTCTAGTAACAATAAGTGAGACATAAGGGTTGGTAACAGATACATTGAGGGGTTTGAGAAAAGAAAAAGAAGCCCAAGAGGAGGTGACTAAGGAAGTAATCACACCTAGCCCAGACAAGTCCCTAAGCAAACGAAAATTGATAGCAGAGATTGAGAGGCTGAAGCAAGTAGTTGAAGAGTACACGGTATTGGACAAGGATATCAAGGAAAAGAATGCACAATTGAAGGAACAACATGCAGAGGTCTCTGCCAAACTCAACAAGGTCCTATGATTGATCCAGTACACTAGGGTGATCAAGAAGGAATTAAGGAGTGAAGTTTCTGGTTTTAATATCCTGCAACCTGAGAAATAATAGAGAAGGATCCAATTTTACAGAATTTTTAGGTATCAGTTTTGATAATCTTGCATGAGGACATGCAACACCTTTAGCATGGTGGAAATGTTGAGTCCCTCTTTTGACATATATAATGCCTTATCTTGCCTTTTATATAAGCCTTTTTTCCTATGTTATAAGTCGATACTTGACTATTTTCCTCCCACACACGTACCTAATGACCTTGTTCATGTTCACAAGAGGTAATTGATGATTTAAAGCATGTTGTGTTTAACTTTCTTGAATTAATTCGATTAAAGTGTTCTATTTTGTATAGTCCTAATAGTTTGACTCATGAGAAGCCTATCCGGTACTTGTGCCATTCCAGTACTACCAGTCATCGTGCAATCTAGCACCAAAGCTATTCTGGTACCCAAGGCAGTTTTGATCTAGTACTATATGTTCTGTATCCATTCCGGTATTGTCTGCTCTACATCCATTTCGGTACTAGACTCGCGACTGTGTGTATTCCGGTACCAAAACCTATGTTTCCAGAATGCGCCAATTGGACCAGTACGATGGTGAATATTTTGAGAAGGCAGTTGAACAGAAGCTCCCAAATCAATTTTTCAGAATACGAGAGACTCCATCGCTCATGCACTTCATGTCATGAGGATGGAGTCGATTCCTAGAAATTCGATGTAAATATCAATTGTAAAATCTCTCAAATTGTTTAATTCTTATCTATAGATATTGATAGTATTATATTACCTTATATAATAAATGTTGTATAGGTGATACTAAGTGGATAATAAGGAATGTAACGAAGTATGCTATCAGAACCAGACGATACCTATCGTCTTTTTTATGCATGAAGTAAAAGACTATTGATCCAATTTACTAGTTGAATTAATGCAAAAGATATTTTATGTCAATTCCTGAATGTGAGTGAAAATCTTTAGTCTGTCACTTTCTTAAGAGGTTCCTTGTTGGTTCAGTAAGGGCCCATCGCCCCAACTAAGGTAAACCTCCTTGTATGCGTTCTGTGTGTTTGTGTGGATATTTTACAATAGTGTGTGTGTGATTGATCTTTAATTTATTTTCAGAGTTTAGCATTGAGTTAATCATTTTTGGATTGGTGTGAATAATCAGGTGCTAGATCAAATAGATATTTCATTCTCAAATGTTGGAGATGGCCATTTAATTATCTGAAGTGTGGGACTGATATCTTGAGTTTATTATTGCAGTAGATTTAGTATATCAAGGAACCAGAAGACTGTATACCTCATCTTCATGCGCTGTAATGAAGTATCTCAGTTATACTGAATATTCCTTGTACTGGTTTGTTTGAATTACATGAAGCTGGAGTTGATTTTGATTTCAAGAGTGATTGGAGTTGATTGATATTTATTGTTTCAATTGCTATAGGAGACAACATTCTTAAGTTCATCCCTTTAATTCATGAGCCTGAAATGAACAGACTTGTTTCTTTAGGATAACATCTCTTTGATTGGCTATTTGTTTAAGTTTCATTATCAGTTTTCTCTTCTAAGTTCAAATATATTTTAAGTATTTAGAAATCTTAGAAACAGAGTTTTTATGTTATTAATTATTTCCTATATGCAACAGACTTAGATATGCTACCTATTCTCGGCACATATAGTGTAACAACTCTTTTGATTATGAATCTTGGATTGACATTTAAATGAGTGTAAGATATATATTGAACATATTTGTACACCAACACATACCATACAATACCATACCATGCAAGGAAATGGAAAGGCAAGGCATACCATACCATGCAAGGAAATGGAAAGGCAAGGCATACCATAGCATACCATGGCAAGGCATGGCATGGAAAGGAAAGGTATGACAAGTCCTTCATGGCATATCATTGTAAGGCAAGGCAATGCATGGAATGGCATGGCATGGTAAGGAAATGCATGGAAATGCATGGTAAGGCAAGGAAATGCCATGGCATGGCTTTTCAGGAATATAAATGATATATTGAATATTCTAGGGCTTGATGTCTTGAATATTCTAGGGTTTTTATGTGTCATCTTTCATTTCAGCAAGCATTTGTTATCTAAACCCTAGTTTAGGCTTGCATTTTCAGCCCCCTTTCATTTAATGATTACTTGTTTTAAGGGTTGTTATATTTATCCTGTTGTAACTTAGTTAATATCATATATTGGCTTTGCAAGACATGGAAATGTTATGGAATGACAATGGAAAGTTATATTTATTGTTATATAGGTTAAAATGGGAAGCTACATGATAATGGCATCGCATGGCATGGAAAGCTACATGACAATGGAATCGCATGGCATGGATTGGTAAGGCATTCCAATGGAATGGAATGGCAATGGAATGTCTTGTATAGACATAGCATGTCTTGGCTAGGCATGACATTGGCATGGAAATGGCATGGCATGGCAATGGCATGGCATGGAAAGGTTTGAAAATGGTGTGGAAATAGAAATGGAATGGTATGGAATGACTTGGAAAGGAATGAAAATGACAATGGCATGCCATCAACAGGTTTATGGGATTGGGTTTGGTAGGGTCCTTTGTCTCCTAGTGTGCTCTAACCCAAAAATTGGGTAGAAATGTGCAATAAAATCTCATATATGGTGAAGGGAAAAGAATAATGGTTTCAAGTCACCCTGGAGGAATTTTGGTAGCATATCTTTACTTATATAGTGTGTCATGAAATGTAACCTCAAAACCTTTATTTGTAGGTGGAAAGTGATACCCATTCTGAGATATAGTTTCCATGTGAACTCTTTCATTCTATTGATCAAAATCAATAAGTTTAGTGGACATAATGGAAGACTAAATAATGTTTTTTAATAATTGATGGGTTTAACAAAATTTACATATACCCACTACACAATCTAAACAAACATATGCATTAATGAGTCCTTGACTAGTCTTTTTGTATTTATGAAGGGTTACACATAAATCAAATTATTTAATATATGTCACATGTAGAAAGAGGTGGATAATGTGTGTGCCCTAGAAAATAACATTGATCTGAAATTTTTAAGTGATTTACAATTATGTAGAAGACAAATGAGAAAATTTATTTCTATAATAAATTATTGTAATATGCCATTTTTAAGGTCGCAATATATTCAAGTGACCATTATTTGAGTGTGGTTTGTCATTGGATTTAGATAAATATAATTCAAGAGGTAGTCCATATTGTTGGTTGTGAGTTAGAATATGGATATCCACAACATTCATGCAAATAATTCAAAAGGAATGATCTATCGATGATGTAGAGATACATGGTTGATTAGCAAGCAATGCCACTTGAGAACCATTAATTGCTTATGGATTTAGCACTAAGAAATATTTTCTACCATAATATATTCCTTAATGCTTAATGAAAGTATTTATAATCACTTTAGAAACAAATAAATGGATTAATACACATAAAATTCATACACTGGAATTCAAACACTTTGAAATTCATATATTCATCAACATCAAATGTAGAAACAATTAGATTCATAAAAAACATGTCATGAAATGTGTGTGTGTGTGTGTGTGTGTGTGTGTGTGTACTCAAGATCATGTAAATTGTACATTTTTTACAAAGTGAAACCTCATGCCCAGTATACAAAGTCACAACAAGTGCCCTAACATAAAAAAAAAAAAACCAGCTATATCGTGGCATATCGTGTCCTAGCTATAAAATGGCAGTAGTCGGCCAATCATTGACCATTACCACCCTCACCACCCTCAGGAGCATCCTGGAAATATATATTTCTTCTCTTGCTCAAGGATGCACCTTGAAAGCTTCTAGGATTGGGCATGCTTCGACGCTTTGGAGACTACACAAAGAATAAATAGTGTTATAAGTTTTTTTCATCAATGAATTAATAGACATACAAATGGATATTTTTTAATTTAACCTAAGACAAATCACCGCATATGAAACTGTCAATCATGAGGGAGTTACCCTCCTCCGTGACCCCAATCTCTCTGCAATGTCACCCTACATCAGTTACAAGGATCAAGTCAAGAAAATTAAACAAATATGCATTAAAAAATTCATAAAACATAAAAATTATCATCAATGGATTATCTCACCATGAATATCTCATGCATCGATGGAGATTCACTGGCAGATGGAGCACTAGGTTGTACAACCTACTCTAAGACAACCTCTAATGTGGTAGTCTCTATCGATGGGGCTGAAAGTGGTGGGGAGTGGGTGGAAGATAGGTGGGTTGTGATGGACCCTCACAGGTTGTACAAGTGATTTCAACACCCTAGGCCTTGAGAAAGGAAACCCAGAAGCAATGCCCATATGCCCAAGGGGTGCAATACTACTATACCTAGCAAATATATCGACAACCTGCATAGATATGAATAAAATTGAACTATTAGTACCAAATAGTAAAATTCAAAAACATAAACACAAACAATTTGAGAATTATACGATATTTAACTTTACACATGATACCCATGACGTTGGTGACTTGTCCATCCTAGATGGACAATCCTTGGCATCGCCTGGTGCCAAATCCTGTAGAAACAAGAGAACATATAAAAAAATTGAGGATGTAATAAAATTAAGAAATGAATATGATGATTTATCAAATGTGATACATGCATGTGTGTACGGTGCACCCAATGAACATGTTTCCTCTACTATTGCATTAGTGGTGGGGCTAGGCACTGATGCATCCATATGCATAGAGGTTCTGTTGTTGGGACGCAACAACTGCAAAATAATGTACAATCAAATATCTATATAAATACACAAAATACAAAATAAATATATAATGATGAAGAACAAAAAGAGGGTTA
>JZKD02S1765934.1:347050-369406 GCA_000966675.3 Picea glauca | reverse complement strand
ATTGGAGCCTTCACCTTGCAACCTTGTATTCCTTTCTTCCATCAAGAGTTTCATCATTTCTCTCATTTCCATGAAAGCCTTTCTGAGATCTTCATCTTCTGTAGGAATATGTTCAGGACTCTCTTCATGAGCCATACTTGGTGAATGCCTCCTTGAAGCTTGAGGTGATGATATAATCTTTCTTCTTGAAGGATGAGAACTTGGCTCTAAAATTTGACCTTCTCCTCTTGTGAGTTTCAACCTTGTGAGCATTAGAAAACAAAACACTTGCAAATAATCAAATCTTAAAAAACCTAAGCTCTGATACCAACTTGATCTGAAAACGATAAAGACTTGTATTCTTGAAAATATTTGCAAGTTTTAATTCAAGTGTTCTTATGCAAATGGATCAATTTTTCAAACACAACTTTTATAGAAATTACACATTGAAGATGCATATAAACAACAGCAAATAACAGTGAACAGAAAACACATAACATAACAAATGATAAAGGAGTTCACCCCTCTCTTGGGCTACATATCCTGGTCCAGCTTCCAATGGATCTTTTGTATTATTTTCTCAAAGTGATAAAATATGTTCTTTACAATGCTCAAAATTCCAAATAGAAGGCTCCAATGGCTTCAGAATGTCCAAAACCCCTAGATGGGCTTTTTTGACACCTCATTTGGCCAAAAATTGAAGAAGATAGGCTTCCTGGAAGTTCCCCTTCAAACCTGTTGTCTCTGGATCGCCAAAATGCACCTCTGCCTCCTCAACCTAGCCCCCACGTGCATTTTTGTGTTAAAACTCAGCACTGGGCGCAACCGCACAACGGTGCGAACTGTAGGACGGTTACGCGCCTAGCCCCTAACCGCCTAGGACTGTGGTCATGTGGGTCATAGGACCGCACGCTCATACGAAAAGGGGCCAAGGTTTAATGACATATGGTAATGGTCAGAAAGGCACGCGCCGGTGGTTACATTGTATACACATATGACCGGGGGTCAGGGCTAAGCCCCGACCCAGACCACGCCCCAACCCACAATACAATTCAATTTAAATAATTTTTTTACCATTTATATTATAAGAACCAAATGGTGGTGCGCCGGTTGGGCGGCCCTTCCCAAAGCTTTACCCCTTCCAGGAGGTCGCGGGGTCGAATCCTGCCAACAACATAAATTTTAAAAAAACACCAAGGTGACATGTGGCAGCCATTGATTGGGCCACGTGTCAGCATTCCATTCGCCACCATTGCCACGTGTCATACGCCAACTTGTCCACACAACTGCCAACCAACTCCTACCATGTGTCGTATGGCCCTGCCACATGTTGTACGGCTCTTCCACATGTCGTACGATCCTACCACCTTAGTATCCGTACGAACTATACGGACTATACAGTCAACACATTTTTTTGCCTGTTTGTCAATTTGAACAGAACGCGATATCTCTCTCATCCGACGTCCGTTTGAACCAAAACAAGTTGCATTGGGTTCATGACAACGAGGCCTATGCTCCCGTTCGATTTGAAGTGATTCCGATCACTTTGAATTTTGAGCAAAATTTGATCCCCTGGATCACTAATGCTTAGAGAAAGAAGACATGTGCAGGAAAAGGACACTCAGGGAAAATTCCTCCATGGGTCAAGGTTTTAGGTCGCAGAGGAAAAGTTCTACAAGGCTTGCATATAAGGCATGCTTCAAAGGTTTAGTTGAGAGAAACATGGAGCCGGAATTAGGACAAAGACGCAGAGATGTAAATGTGATTAGCAAGACACAATGAAACCCCCTTCAATGTAATTTTTAACAAGCATAGAGAAGGTAAGATCGGTGATTTTTTCACATTTAGAGATTCTAAAAAATGTAAAACAAGACTCCAAGGGGTACCTTTTTTCAGAAATAGTCCAGTCGGTTTGAAAAAGGGGTAAACTAGCACCGAAAATACGTCTATTCAAAACCATTTTAACAATTGTGACAAAGACAAGATCACTCGACAATATTTTCAATTTTAAGGAGTATGAAAAGATCTTAACTATGGACTCGTTACGTTTTTCTAGATTTAGTCTCTTTAGCCCAAAAAATTATAAAATTCAGTGAGGAGAACTCTCACGGCGAGATGAATCTCCCGAGGCATACATTTTTCCGCTATAATCTATAGGTTCAAAAAAGGGGTAAACTCATGTTGGTAGATGTTCTTCTGGATCAATTTAATGAGTGTGAAGGAACAAGGTCACTCAACGATCTTTTCAACTTTAGGGAGTCTAAAAAGAGCTTAACTATGGACTCTGTGGGGGTTCCTTTTTCATAAGTAATCTCGAAGGCCCGAAAAAGGTGATAAACCAAAACCAAGGAGAATGTTCATTTTTCGTAAATTTATTCCCTCAAGCCCAAAAAAGGGTTAAATTATACCTGAGAATACTCTTCTAGTGAACCATAGTGTTACACATCAAAATTACTCATTACGACAATGGCCAAGTGTCGTCGTTATCAATATTACAAGTGTCATATTTTGGTCACAAGTGTCGCAAGTGTCGGAAAAATCATACTGTCATATTGTCTATGTCGTTCCTATAACAACATCAGAGAGACACTTGAAATTCCTCAAACAACTGATTTGGAAGAAGAGGAATGGGTTAACAAAGTTTTTAAACCTTTTTCCACTAGAAAATCCACTCAAAAGACATTTTTGGAGAGGAGTGCTCCCCTATACACTGAAAAGGAGTGTTGGCGCTCTATGCATCCTTTTAGGGGAGCACTATAATGCTCTGGTGCCCCTTTTTGGGGAGCATTTCCTATTCTGAGCAAGTTTTGACTTGTTGAGGAAAATCAGGAAGAGATCCCTTCAATCTCTGAAGGCAGTTGGATTCGAATCCTTGGTCAAGCCATGATCTTAGGGAAGATCCATAACTGAAGGAGAAGAATCCTTGACTTACCCCAAAGATATCTCAAGTGGTTGGGCCTCTCCAAGCTTATACAAGGAGGCCTTCTCATGGTGAAAGGAGGATAAAAGTATTGGGAAGCATCTAACTTATGATCTCATGAGGAAGATGTCATTTGGAACATCAGCATTCCATGTGTGGAATGTTTAAGCAAGGGTTTGGACAAGGAGAGCTTGATGAAGCTGCTGCACTCACATCCATGGCTGTAAGTATCATTTTATTCTCATTAATACAATCAATGCTTGGCCTGTTTCTTTCAAACTTGTACTTGTTCCATATAAGTTTGTCTACAGTATATGGATCTATGTTTGAGCTAATCTCAGTAGAATATGAAGTCTTTTGTACCGCTGTTTTTTTTCCAGGACCTATCAAGGACCTCAAGATTGAATCTCAGCCTGGACTTTGCAAGGACAAACGTCATTCATAAAGTAAATATCTGCCTCTTTCTCGTTCATTCATTAGCTTGATTAGATCTGAAAAGAAGTCAATGTCCATGTTAATCACTTTCTGTCTTGGTCTTAGAAGTCTAGGGACCTCGAGAGAATCCACTTGTCCCCAGTGGAGTTGCCAATTTCTGTTGAAGAGAAATCCCCCTGCGGACAAGTGGATTCTCTCGAGGTCCCTAGACACCTAAGACCAAGACAGAAAGTGCTTAACATGGACACTAACTTCCTTTTAGATCTAATCAAACTAATGAATGAAAGAGAAAGAGGAAGATATGTACCTTATGAATGACGTTTGTCCTTGCAAAGTCTAGGCTGAGCTTCGATCTTGAGCTCCTTGATAGTTCCTACAAAACAAAAAAAGGTACAAAAGACTTCCTACTCTACTGAGATTAGCTCAAACATAGATCCATCTACTGTATAAAAACTTATATGGAACAAGTACAATTTTGACAGAAACATGCCAAGCATTGATTGTATTAATAAGAACAAAGTGTTACTTACAACCATAGATGTGAGTGAAAATGTCTTTTGAGTGGATTTTCCAGTGGCAAAAGGTTTAAAACCTTTGTTAACCCATTCCTCTTCTTCCAAATCAGTTGTATGAGGTATTTCAAGTGTCTCTCCAATGTCATTATAGGAACGACATAGACAGTATGGCAGTATTCTTTTTCTGACACTTGCGGCACTTGTGACCAAAATGCGACACTTGTAATATTGATAATGAAAACACTAGGCCATTGTCGTAATGAGTAATTTTTATGTGTAACACATTTCCCCCCAAAGTATGAAGTTAGAAGACGAGAACTGATAACTGAAATGCTTTGCAGACTTTCAAGTAGGGGTACAGACTCAGAGAACCTGACAGAAGTTGCACACGACCATCAAACAAATGTTAAGACATGCTTCAAACCCAAGGCAGACATACCTATGCTTGAGTGATAGAGACTTTCAAGGTATGGCCGCCATAAATACACTGCGGATTCATAATTATATTGACAAAGAGATATAGCCACTGAAGATACAATGTGGATCTATATTCCTATGACCTGAACTGATCGTAGCCACAAAGAATACATAGTGGATCTATGAGATGACAAGACATAGCCACGACCAATACAAAGTGGATCTATGTAACAGTATATGTGTCATTGTTCAAAAGAAACCCCTTCAGAACCTAGGAAAAGTACATATAAGAGTGATGACTCAACCCAAGGTCTTCTTACCGATCCCGATGTAGTATGAATCTAACCATACAAATATATGTTTTGATGTCGAACATGGCAGAAACCACTTGATTACCAGTCAATGAGGTGAACTGTTAACAAGCATGAGGGATATCACCATTGATGTCAATGATTCCCAAGGTACTTAGTACATTCCAATGAACGTGAATAGATGAGCTGAAGTCAAACATCCGTGGAATCATCCGATCAGAGGTCAATGATGTTATCCCACTGTCGGACACGAGGAGGCCTGCCATTAAGGCATGTAGCTCCCAAGGTATTAACTGGTTTCTAGGTATAATCCCTGGATAATGTGTTGAAGTCGATAGGAACAGACTCGTCGAAGGAGGGCCTTGATGTATTCCCCCATCAACGACAAGAAACTGACACAGAGATGTAATTGGTGGATCAAATGGACTGGCACAGGTATTGAAACAAGATATTTGTGATGGTTGACTCTCGAGGTGGATACTTCCCTTGAACACTGAGGCACAACAGCAAAAACATGACATGGACCAAAACACGATGATGTAGTGGATACTGTGAATTTCTTCGGGTGACCCAAAGGAGTAAGAAAAACTCAGAGGATTGGTTCAATGCAAAGGTTCATTGGATTAAGATGTGCACAAATACAAAGTGTCATGTTCAAGGGAGACTCTAAGAGTTACTGGTAATGTTCTCAAAAACTGCTTGGTTTGCTTCCTTCAATTTTTCCCCCATCCAGATAGATGAGTACCTCTTTTTAATTTAACGAGATCGAGGAGGGTAACACATGGTCGATATAACTCACCTTCAGTAAGTTCCTCTTCCTTTTTTAATGAACTGGAAGAAGTAAGAGTTCGGTCCCATATGGGCCCTTCAGTGTATGATGGTTTAACGAGTCCAGAGAAGGTAAACTCGGTGGTTTTTTCATATTTAGAGAGTCTAAAAATAACTTAAATATGACTCCAATGTGGTCCTTTTTAGTAATGTTAGTCTCACAAGGATGAAAAAGAGATAAACTACCACTCGAAAGACGCCCTTTCAAGCATTTTAATGAGTGTGAAAGGAAGCAAGATCACTCGGCAACCTTTTCATGTTAAGAGAGTCTGAAAAGAGATTAAAGACGACTCTAGGGGGTTCCTTTTTTGTGTATCCATACGGGTCCGAAAAAGAGATAAAAGTTTACCCAGATGCATTCTCATGTATTTACGAGCACGAGAAAGAACAAAGACTAAGCTCGGTATGCCCCCATCTTGAAAGCTAGTGGATTAACTCTAGAATGATCATCAAAGGCTGGAGACATGCCCTCCAAGATTCAATTCATTCACCGACTTTGAGGTTGTCACCAAGTTCTCTACTAGATGAGACAAAGGAGAAGGGTGGATGAAAAGAAGGTTCAAGAGAGGTGACTATTTCATTTTTTAATGAGATTAAGATAGGAAAATAACTATGATCAGGGTTCCGGGTTCGATCCCCAGATTGTTGTTTCATTTTTTAACGAGCTTTCTACAGAGAGGAAAACTATGTTGAAAACCTTTGTTTCATTTTTTAGCGAGCTTGCTACAGAGAAGAGAAACTATGCTCGTAGCTTCTCCTTGATCATGGCTTCCAAGAGAATAATGCTCTGGAAGGACACCATGTCAAGGGACAAGACTCAGTCATGGCTTCCAAGAGATCTTCACTGGATGGAAGAAGATTACTTTGGAAGTAACACATGTCGATGGTCATGACAGGGGTAAGGAGATCAGGCTCCAACAACCCTACCGAAGAGATCACCATGTCCACTACCGAATCCAAATCATCAGAAGTTGAAATCATGGGAGATGATGGAAAATCAACATCAGGAGGGGAGATAGAGTGTATATCTTCCCGAATTACTTCACGAGGGGGAAGAAAAGAGGATCGGTGATGGTTATTATCCCGAGGTAACTTGTTAATGTGAAGCATTTCCAAAATAGATTTATCAGAAGGAAAAATTGGGGAAATGTAGTTGATGACACATGACAAGGAACTTAACTGTGATGGCATCGAGCGATTGTCGGGTGCCAAAAGATGTTGGTCATCCGAAGAGGGAGAAGTGGATTGGATAGAAACGTATGATGTTTCGTCTGAACTAAGTGGCACGGTGTCACCTAGTGCATCGAATTCCAACAGACTAGGTACAATCCAAGGGTCAGATGATTCTAAAGATTGATAAGTTGTGTTTGAAATCATATCGACAGTGGAAATATGATCTGTAGTCGATGGAAGTGGTGTAGGGAAGGTACCCATGAGGCTAGAATATTTCAGTAAGACAACAGCAACACTTTCATACGTGATCTTGTGGTCTCCCAAGAAAGGAATATTGTTGGTAGCGGGAGCGCGAGCATCGGTCGTGCAGAAATCCAACTGATTAACAGTGACAATTTTGCCCTGATGAGGAAATTGTACATATCGAAAGACCATCGAGGAAACGATAGTCATAGCATAAAACCAATTTCTTCAAAGTAACAAGTTGTAATCGAGGGGAGCATCGACCACCTCGACATCAACAGTAACAGTTTTGCCACCCAATTCGATGGGTAGGTACTGTAAAATCCCATAGGGATGAAAACCTTGCCCATCGAAGGCGCGTAACATCGTTGGGGATTTGTTAAGTGCAGGTGATTTTAAGCCTTTCCAACATGCCAAAGACATGACACGAGTAGAGGCTCCCTCATCCAGGATAGTTCGGTGTATTTTTTTATTGTGAACAACAACATCAACTTTGAAAGCAAGTTGGTGGGAGAGTCGAGACGCATAATTGTTCAGATTAAACATGATATGGTTGGACGACTCAGGATCAACATCACCAATAGTATCCAAGAGAATTCTATGTTGACTGGGGTAGTGTTGTAGAACTTCTAACGCAGACATAACACATGATGCTTGAGCTAAATCTTCAACAATGTTGTAGTTCTGGGCAGCATGTGAACTAGGATTAAAAGTATCTTTGCGGATAGTGCTCTTAGGAGGGCGTAAGATAGAGTCAGACATGGGTTTCTCAATCTAAAGTGGTCTAGACAGAGGATTAATCGATGGGAGACTAACGGAGGACGGTGATGGATTTGGTAAAGTATCGATACCGTTAGTGTCTTTTCCTTTGTTAGGGTTACATGGTGTGTTGTATGTCTTAGAACGATTGTTCAAATTAATACCATTAAACATATAAATATGTGCACTCGTCGAGGCCTCATCATGAGGATGGCTAGAACTGCCCCCAGGAGAGGGGGTTTGAGCAACCATGGATTGCTACCGTGGAAAAGGATGAGTAAGCACAGTGGGTTGTGAATTTCCCTAGAAAATTTTGGCCACTTCATTGCAATGTGGACAGTCTCGAGTGTAGTGATCGTCACCACAAATGATACATGGGAATTTTAGTTTCTGTTGTGGTTTCTTTTCAGTACCAGGTGTGTGAGCTTGATTTTTTTGTTGTTCCTTGTTATTGGTATTTTTTTATTTACTCTTTGTCTTCTTCTTACCTCCGGATTGTTGTGAAGGGGCATATTGAACTACATTCACATCAGAGATCTGAGTGTGGGGGGAGGTAGAGGAGAGTGTGGTTGATTGGGAATTAGATTGAGTTTTGACGGAACCGATAACACCATCTGCATGAGATGAGGATGACGGCATAGATGGATCGGTATTAGCTCGAGCAACATTCGAAAGAAAATCATACAAAGTAACAGATTGTGAATAAACCAAATCTAAGTACTGAGCCCGAGCAATGGCTTCTTCCTCGGTGACCATGCCACCCATAGCGACATCGCGAGCGATCGAGGGTAAAAGTGATTTAGTAAACCATTCTACCAATAATATGTCAGGAATGATTACCTTGATCATCCTTCGTCGTTGTCTCCATTCATGAATATGGTCAGAGATATGCACGGAGTTAGTTTGACGAAGGGAGGTCAAGAGTTCAGTACCCATCTCATAGCAAATAGGTAGTTGAAAGTGTGTGAGGAAAGACATGGCAAGGGAGTTGAAATCATGAAAAGAAGCATGTGGTAATTCAATATACCACTTTGTTGCAGAACCCATAAGTGTTCGCTGGAAAAGACGCAAACGTACAGAATCATCTATGAGGGAGTTTGATGAACACCACAAATGGAAGGTCATCACATGGTTGTTTGGATCTTCACCAGATTTTCCGTCAAATTTCGGAATATCAGAAGGAAGTTTAGCTGGAATAACTGGCGAAACCGGAGAATGAAAAATAGGATCATTCGTTAACCGAGATAGGTCTAGGAGATCCAAAGTTGCAAGGAAAGGTAGCTGCCGATTAATCTACAGATGATACTAGTGTTGCATAGGAACACCAGTAGGACCATAAACTGGGTTAGGTGGATATATATAACCAGTGGGTCCTCCTGCATAAGGTTTATGCTGACCAAAGTACATAGGATTTGAGGGGGTTTGAGAAACATGTGCGAGCGGAGGATAACCGGATGGGTTTTGAGGATTATAAGTTGGATTTGGTGTTTTCCTATAAGGGGGGTAAACACTTTGTCCATAAGGAGGATATAGATGAGTTACTTGAGGAAGAAGAGGTTGTTGTAAACCTTGAGGATTATGTCCTCCCGAGAACTGTGGGTTACCTGGGAAAGGAACATTTCATGGATTGGGCGTTGTAGACGCATTTTTTCCATACGGTTGATGATGGGCTCCAGTTTGAGACTACCCCCAACATGAGGTTTCCCTCCAAATGTAGGCTTTCCTCTGGAAGGAGGATACCCCCCAAAATGAGGTTTCCCTCCAGAGGGAGGTTGGCCCCCAGCATGAAGTGGAGTTCCTAGAACTTGGGAACCAGATGTAAACAACTGACCAACGTCGCTTAATGGATTAGAGCCACCAATATCGGTCCCTCTGGGTTGTTGTATAGGTATAGAAATTCCAGGTATAACTTGGGTAGTGGTGACAATGGAAGAATTCATTGTTATCTACCAAGAAGGAAGTGATGATGAAGGCCTAGATACTAGTGGTGTGTCAATCGTGGCTTGGCTATCCACCAAATTACCAGTGGGAATAGTCGAAACGTGAGGGACCATTGTAGAATGGGTCATCTGGAGAGAAAAAGTGGAACTTGGGCCAACAGATGGCATGTTCGGATCAACGGATGGTGTAGTTTAAATAAATGTTGTACCAGTAAAATGATCTAAGGGTATAGTGTAGGTAACAGGTATATCGACACCTATTCTTGGTCCGTAAAGATTGTGCACTGTGCGCAGTGGGCTTTGAACAATGTCAGCAGTCCAAAGGGGGTCTTTGACTGGAGGGTTTGAATGAGACCCAGTCAGAATGTCAGAGGGATTAATAACAACAAGTTCTCCGACTGAATTCAGTCGGATAAAACGCCTCTCATATCCCGCAGGAATGCAGAAAGCCTCCAGAGGCTCCGAAACAATTCGAAAATCCTCTAAAGAGGTGGGAACTTCCTCCTGCGAGGTTATAATTTCAGGAAGCTTGCTCTGTTGAGGAGATCCCTCCGTAGAATGAGGGGGTAAAGGGGTAGTATCTTCCATATTTTCTAGAGGAAGTCCCTATACCCTACGCGAACGATGTGGACGGTCGATGTTGGCGGAGAAAAATCGACGAAAAAAATCTATGGCCAACTAACGAAAAAGAAACAACATACGCTAATAAAATCTAGGAATCAAAACCAAGAAAACAAAGCCTTCTCTCGATGACCGTACTAGTTGGTGATGAAATCCAACGTCACATGATCAAGTCAAGAAGGGGCTAGGATATGGTGGAATAGTTACAATGGCGACCTGCTTAACGAACTTTCACCTTGGTGCAAGCTTCCACGCAGTAATTCTGGATTTACCCTCTAAGGAGCCCGAGTGAGTTGACCAATGTCTGTTCTAGGTACAGTGACACTTCCCTTCACTGTCACCTCGTGTAAGTACCTAAAATATTATGGCAACTAAAGACACCAACTCGTAGTCAGCCCCTGGGCTGGTATAGTCGACAATCCAGTCCGAATGTATGGTCAGGAGAACAAGTCTGAAATCAACCCGAGAGGCTCCCACACATAATCGTGGGTATACCTTAAAGTGACCCCCAATATACAATCCGACCACTACAAACAGTTGAACCACAGAGGGATAATCTCCATAATTCGCTTGAAGGCAACCTCATGTGTAACCCTGTGTGAGAGGGGGATCCCATAAAACCTATACGACAATTGGATTTGACTCTCCCCAGCTCAGGATGCTAATGTTTTTTTTCAAAACTTTGGAGAGTTGTACTCACAGCCTAATCCAAAGTGCTAATCCTAGTCTAATGTTGGTGGAAGATCCTAAAAATAAAAAATGTTCTAGATAATTTTTTAATTAGTGTTCCTTTTACAGTTGTTCTTTACTCAAAGGGTGTATGAAAGTGAAACTGATGGAACGATGACTCAATTCCCCCAAAAAAATGTATAAAAGATGATAAGCAATTGTTTCTTTTCAATGAATGCCTATTTCAGGGAAAGAGAAAGAGTTGTTTTCACTATCAAACACTAATATGGAATGTCCTCAATTAATTTGTTCTCAATCAAATCCAATGTAATGCTAAAACATTTCAGAAAATCCTTCTAATATGAAAACCAATCACTAAGATGTATCTTTTTCATTTGTATGTGAATGATGATTAATTCAATGCAAAACTTCTCCTGCCAACTAACCTTTTAGATCAAGGAGATTTGGACAAGCATAAGTAGATTTCACACAGACAACACACCCTCTTGCTATGATTTAAACAAGAAGAAAAAAGATAACAAAAGATAACAAAGAAAATAAAAAATTTCACACAAAAGAAAGAAGCTAAGAAAAATGACCTCAAAGAACCAAATGAGATGATTCACGAATTTCTGATGTTCCTCACCACAGTTTTCACTCAGTCAGATAAGAGAGAAGAAAGAAGTGGATTGATTCCAAGTGCTCAATAGAGGAAAAACTCAAAATAAGGAAGAAGGTAAAAAAAAATCTGAACAACAAAGTGCTTTTTTCTCAGAAAGCAGAGTGTCAAAGGTCAATAGGAAGATGTACTGAAGCACAAAGAAGCTGAGCAAGAGTAAAATCATAGATTGGACTTCGGAAAATAAAATACTGGAAGGTTTTTTGCAAAGAAAAAGGTAGCGCTCTGGTGTAAGGGGCACCAGAGAATTATAACACTCTATGCAAAGCCAACAAGAAGCGCCAATGCTCTGATAACATAGGCAAGGGAGTACTGGTGTTTTAAAACCCAAAACAATGTCCAAAAAGGCCAAAACTCAGCCAATTGTTGTCAATCACAATGGATGTGATGGAATAAGGATCCAATGAGCATATTCAATCAGACATATAGGATGAACAAGGTCTAAAAAGAACGAAGGGTAAGACAAGGTCTGTGATAAAAAACAAAACTGAAAGCTTCGATTACTCCCCAGTGGAGTCGAAAAAGGAACACCCTGGAGTCATCTTTAATCTCTTTTCAGACTCTCTAAACATGAAAATATTATCGAGTGATCTTGCTTCCTTTCACACTCATTAAAAGGTTTGAAAGGGCATCTTTCAAGTGGTATTTTCTCTTTTTTTTGGCCTTGTGAGACTAACATTACGAAAAAGGACCACATTCCAGTCATATTTAAGTTATTTTCAGACTCTCTAAATATGAAAAAGCCACCATGTTTACCTTCTCTGGACTCGATAAACCATCATACACTGAAGGGCCCATATGGGACCAAAATCTTACTTCTTCCAGTTTGTTAAACAAAGGAAGAGGAACTTGCCGAAGGTGAGTTATATTGAGCATGTGTTACCCTCCTCGAGCTCGTTAAAATAAAAAGAGGTACTCATCTATCTAGATGGGGGAAAAATTCAAGGAAGCAAGCCAAGCAGTTTTTGAGAACATTACCAGTAACTCTTAGAGTCGCCCTTGAACATGAAACTTTGTCTTTGTGCACATCTTAATCTGCTGAACCTCTGCACTAAACCAATCCTCTGATTTTTCCTTACTCCTTTGGGTCACCCGACGAAAGTCACAGTATCCACTGCATCATCGTGTTTTGGTCCATTTCATGTTTCTGTTGTTGTGCCTTAGTGTTCAAGGGAAGTATCTGCCTCAAGAGTCAGCCATCACAAATATCTTGTTTCAATACCTGTGTCAGTCCATTTGATCCACCAATTACATCTCTATGTCAGTTTCGTGTCGTTGATGGGGGATACATCAAGGCCCTCCTTCGATGAGTCTGTTCCTATCGACTTCAACACATTATCCATGGATTAGACCTAGAAACCAGTTAGTACCTTGGGACCTGCATGCCTTAATGGCAGGCCTCCTCATGTCCAACAGTGGGTTAACATCATTGACCTCTGATCGGATGATTCCATGGATGTTCGACTTCAACTCATATATTCACGTTTGTTGGAATGTACTAAGTACCTTGGGAATCATTGACATCAATGGTGATCTCCCTCGCGCTTGTTAACGGTTCACCTCATTGACCAATAATCAAGTGGTTTCTACCATGTTCAACATCAAAACATATATTCGCATGGTTAGATTCGTACTACATCGGGATCGATAAGAAGACCCTGGGTTGAGTCATCACTCTTATATGTACTTTTCCCAGGTTGCGAAGGAGTTTCTTTTGAACAATGACACATATATTGTTACATAGATCCACTTTATATTAGTCGTGGCTATGTCTTGTCATCTCGTAGATCCACTATGTATTCTTCGTGGCTACAATCAGTTCAGGTCATAGCAATATAGATCCACATTGTATCTTCGGTGGCTATATCTCTTTGTCAATATAATTATGGATCCACAGTGTATTTATGGTGGCCATACCTTGAAAGTATCTATCACTCAAGCATAGGTATGCCTGCCTTGGGTTTGAAGCATGTCTTAACATTTGTTTGATGGTCATGTGCAGCTTCTATCAGGTTCTCTGAGTCTGTACCCTTGCTTGAAAGTCTGCAAAGCATTTTAGTTATCAATTCTCGCTTATAACTTCATACTTTAGGGGGGAATCTGTTACACATCAAAATTACTCATTAAGACAATGGCCTAGTGTCGTCGTTATCAATATTACAAGTGTCGCATTTTGGTCACAAGGGTCGCAAGTGTCAGAAAAATCATACTGTCATACTATCTATGTCGTTCCTATAATGACATCAGAGATACACTTGAAATACCTTAAACAACTGATTTGGAAGAAGAGGAATGGGTTAACAAAGTTTTTAAACCTTTTGCCACTGGAAAATCCACTCAAAAGAAATTTTTGGAGAGGAGTGATCCCCTATACACTGACAAGGAGAGTTGGCACTCTATGCACCCTTTTAGGGGAGCGCTATAATGCTTTGGTTCCCCTTTTGGGGGAGCACTGCCTTTTCTAAGCGAGTTTTGACTTGTTGAGAAAAATCAGGAAGAGATCCCTTCAATCTCTGAAGGCAGTTGGATTTGAATCCTTGGTCAAGCCATGATCTTAGGGAAGATCCATAATGGAAGGAGGATAATCCTCAACTTACCCCAAAGATATCTCAAGTGGTTGGGCCTCTCCAAGCCTATATAAGGAGGCCTTATCATGGTGAAAGGAGGAGGAAAGTATTGTGAAGCATCTAACTTATGATCTCATGAGGAATATGTCATTTGGACCATCAACATTCTGTGTGTGGACTGTTTAATAAAGGGTTTGGACAATGAGAGCGTGATGAAGTTGTTTCACTGACATCTATGGCTGTAAGTAACACTTTGTTCTCATTAATACAATCAATGCTTGGCCTCTTTCTTTCAAACTTGTACTTTCATTAAGTTTGTCTATAGTAGATGGATCTATGTTTGAGCTAATCTCAGTAGAGTAGGAAGTCTTTTGTACCTTTGTTTGTTTTGTAGGACCTATCAAGGAGCTCAAGATCAAATCTCAACCTGGACTTTGCAAGGAAAAATGTCATTCATAAGGTACATATATTCCTCTTTCTCTTTCATTCATTAGCTTGATTAGATCTAAAAGGAACTCAGTGTCCATGTTAAGCACTTTTTGTCTTAGTCTTAGGAGTCTAGGGACCTCGAGAGAATCCACTTGTCTATAGGGGGATTTCTCTTCAACACAAAGTTCCTAGAGTATACCTTTATTCGTACAATTTACCATCCACACCGAAAAAGGGGTAAAATACCACCGGACAGACATGCCTTCAAATTTGATTTTGGCGAGCATGAAGGGCAACAAGATCGCTTGGAAATATTTTCATGTTTAGAGATTCTGAAAAGGAATTAAAGAAGACTCCAAGGGGCTACTTTTCTCAAGAAATCCCAACGATATCACTTGTACCAAGAGGGGGAAGCAAGGCCTCCCATCTTCCCATTGGATAAACCAACGGATCAATTTTCAAGACCATGTCTCGAGAAGGAAAAAATGAGTGAACAAGTTCCTGCTTAGGAGAAATTGAACATCGAGGATAAAATGCCACATAATTAACCCGTGGTGGGGTAGAATCTACACGAACACTAGGATCATATAAAGGGGCAGCCTAAACTAAATTCAAATTAGGATGGTGATTATCATATTTCATCTGGTCGATAGTGACAATGCTTCCATTATGAGGGAAATGCATCACCCGGAAGAGCGTAGACACCACAAAATTCATAGCATATACATAATCATGCCCGAGAAGCATATTGAAATCTAACATGCCTTGCACCACTATAACATCGACAAGGACAGTCTTCCCACTTAATGAGATAGGCAACTGAGGAAGAATACCCAAATATTCACTAGGACGTCTTTCAAAATCCAACAGCTCATGCGATGCAGACACAAGCTCGGGAGAATGCAAAGCTTGCAAAACAGAGGAGGATAAAATACTTGCGGAGGCTCCTTCATCCACAATACATCGATAAATGTTTATTGAATTAACTTCAACCCTTATTTTAAAGGGTGCAGAAGAAGGAAGATGAGGATACACAAGGTCATTCCAATCATAGGAAACCATCCTAGGGCTTGGAGGGGGTGTGCTCGAAGCCAACAAAATTCCCCCTTGTTCTAAAAGAACTAAACTAGAAATGCTAAAAACATAGTTGGTAGGCACATCGATCTCCAAGAGAAGAGTGGGATAAGTTGAATATTGCATCAACGTGACCACTTTGGTAGACTCGACACTCTCCAAGAGAAGAGTGGGATCAGCCGAATACTGCATTGGCGTGACCACTTTGGTAGACTCGACACTCTCCAAGAGAAGAGTGGGATCAGTCAAAGACTGCATTGGCGTGACCACTTTCTCAACCAATGGATGAATAGGATGTGAGACTATATGTTCTAAAGGAACCTCACCCCCCAAAATAGGAGTGGGATCAGTCGAAGACTGCATCGACATGACCACTTCATCAACCAAAGACCTAATAGATTGTGAGGAAACCTCAAAAGACTCAGAATCATAAGAGCTTATTGATAGGGACCACAATCTTTGTACCTCTGGAATGTCACGACACAGATGAGTAAGGTGATCTCCCTTGCAAATATTACAAGGGAACTTAGGCTTACTATTATAACCCTAGATTGCACCACATATGCATACCTGGCATCAGGCCTTCTTACTTACCTTTTTTGCCAAGCCATCATTGAAAGATCTTCTTAAAAAACATTATTTGTGAATATGTACGCACCTTGCACCACTACTGAATGGGTGTGTATGCTAGTTGCATAATTAATTCCCACGTACATACGCTAGATGCACCATTACAACCCGCGTATACTCACAAAAGTTGTAAAAATTAAAAAGTTGAAAGGAGATACGGGCTTTTGGGTAGTTTCCCAACCAATTGACCACCCATAGCCCGTCACCCAACCGAATAACTATATTTGTGGCATATAAAAGAAGGTGTTGGGGTATCATTCCAAATTTAATCATAAGAACAATGAAACTATGCCCATTTCACTTTCCCCCCTTGCCCCAAGAATTTGCAGCCACATTGTGAGTTTTGAGACAGAATTCCTTATTCTATCATTTTTCCTCCATTGCAAGCCTATGTCATTTCCCTAGAGAGAATTGTGAGAGGAGAAGGATTCGTGGAAGTAGTTGGAGCTTGGTGAAGAGGAGCTTGGACCAGGTTCAAGGACCAGTCATCGATCTCATTGTAAGTAAATTTGTGAGATTAATAAAAAGGAATACTTTTTATGTCCCAGAGATGATGCGTTCAATATTTATGTTTGATTTATATTTTATTATGACATCTAACCCACTAACTCATATATAAGATGCATGCTCCTAGTTCTTTGTTTTTCTGTTTATGAATGCAGGTTGGCCTTGGGAGGAGACTTGTAGTCGAGGAGCAATGGAACGCAAAAGGATCGATATTGGATGTGGAGTTTAAGGTAGAGTTGCGAGATATTTTTATCTTGTGTTTTATGCATGAATGTGGGGTGTATTTGGGATAGTTGTTAAGAAGTAGGATACCTTAAACGGTTAGATATGCCTACATGTTGAACCCTAGTGTAGTCCGTAGGGGGGTTTTCCCACTATAGTAGAATTGGTGACCATACTGGGGAAGACTCTAGGGTTTTTAGGGGATATCATTTTGGGTGCTTAAATTGGTTTGATTGACTTTTTTTAGTTTCTCTAAGTTTCTGAGTATTTAAGGGATTATGATCTTCCATACCAGTAATCCCTGCTCTATCATTCTACCTGTTAGTTTTTATTTTTGAAGAATTTATAGAGGTGTATGCGTCCTGTAGTGGGTCTGCACGCGTACATATGCGCCCTACCTTTAGACAGCCTGCGTACATATGCATGTTGCTTAAGTGTCAGTAGCATGTATGTGTCAAGAAATGTTTTCTAGAAGAAGAGGCAGTCAACCTCTTCCCTGATTGAAGTCATACTTCTCAGGGGTTTCTTGATTTAGTACTAGTCTCTGTTGCTACAACCTATAGCCTAAGTTTGACGTTACTTTAGCTTATCTTTATCAATATTTCTTGTGTTTTCTTGGTTAGGGTTTGAGACGAGTTTGCGAGTCTTTTCTAATCAGTTGTTTAGTATCGTCAGCGACTCCCTGCGATCTGCGGTAGACCTGAAGTCATTTTCTTGGTCTTGTCTTGTCTTCACTTTTTCCCTTTCGTTTGCTTTAGAAGAAAAGAAAAAGAAGTCATTTCAAGTTTCTTATTTTGAAGCATATAAAAAAAAAAAAAAAACATTTCTTTGTTTGGTAAGTAGTTAGGTTAGTTGTCTTTGATTATCAGGAAAAGGAGTTCTTTCTTAAGTTCTTTACTGAATACTTAGAACACTAAGTAGCTCGTAGTCAAGAGAAATCTTGTTTTAGGTTTTTTAATTTCAAAGATCTTAAAAAAGTAGTTTCGAAAAGTTGGTTAAAGAGTTTAAATTTTCAAATCTTTATTTGTCAAAAGAAGTAGTTTGCTTTCAGTTTCATTTAAATGCTCTTCTCTTTCATCTCTTAAAAACACACCACTAGTTTCATTTTTGTATCCCTGACTTAAGACAAGCCACTTAAAATTAATGATAAATTAAAATTTATTAGAGTTTAGGTTTGTAGGGTCCATCAGTTAGTCTAGGCTGGAGCCTTGATTTAGGTTGGAGAGGAAACTCTTCAAGGCTACAAAACAAACATAGGAGTCTGTGCTAGGGAGTGAAAAAGTCCAGTGAGCGTGAAATTTATTTGGGACCCCCTTCTAACACAAGGGATAAACACGAGATCACGTGCGGAAAGGTAGCAAAGATAAACCCTCCAAATCCAGACCAAGAGTAGTGGGGAACGCATATAGAGGGATTATCTTGGAATTTTGTTGATCGCATTTGCCACAGAGCTTCGTGGGTCTCGAATCCGTTCGAGGTCCTCAGTCATCTTCCGAAAAAATTTCTTTCGATATGCTCGACAGGTTTCGGGCTTGATACCCTGCTCATTGTGGTCCACCCGACTGTCAACTATACCCGCCTGGTGACCGTTCGCGCGCTGGCAACCTAGTTTCTTGTATTTTAGTGACTTACACAAGTAACTGAGGGAGTATACCACGGTACCTAGGGAAGACATCAAGCCATGATTTGTAGAGTATACCTGGAGGGTGCTTCCATATTCAATTTTCACTTGCATCAGTAAGTTTCTTTGGTGTTGGCTAGTGTAAGTGTTCTTTCAAGTAGCTAGTGATTTTCTTTCTTTATCTCATAGGGACTTTTTTCTAGTGTGTGTTGGTTTTCAACATTAGTAAAATCCTTAGTGTGTCATTGATCTTCTCACAAATTGGAAGATCAAGATCTTCGTCGGTTGCAAAGGATTCAGGGCCTATCGTCGGTTGAATTGGAGCAACCCCCGCCACCATGAAGGCGAAGACTTGACCAGAAAGAGTCATTTGAGGCGATTGGGCCAGAGGAAACTGTGCCCGAGCCATCCCCGAGAGGAGAACACTCAAATCTGAATGAACCAACCATTTATAACCTTGGAGCAAAATCTCTCAGACATTATAACGCTCCAATCACTGACTTGTCGGTGCCAATTTTGATACAATTTGTCCCTCCAAGGGTAACTCATCACGAGCATCAGATAGTTTTGCAAGAAGAAATCCTCATACTCCCTCTATGGCTGCCACTACAAGGGGCATTTTGCCTCCTAACCCACCTTCATTGATCTGGACCACCATGGTCTCAGCCACCTCTACTTCGAGCAGTGGTCTGATTCCGTCTATGGCGGCGATCACTGCTTCGTTCAACCATAGTGCAACAAGCCCTCTGTTTTCATACGGGATGCCTAGCTTTGATACGAACTTTTTCCTCTCCCATTCCACTTTACAGACCTTGGGTCTGGGGGCAGGGATCTCTAATGTTCCTCTACAAGGATCCATGGGGGGCATCTCAGCCCCCTATAACTCTATACCTTACGATGGGGGTCATATACCTCCATCGTACCCCTCGCTAGGTGGCGCTCCACAACATCTCATCTGGCCAAACATGAACCACAACTTGTTCATAGCAGGTAGTCAAGGATTTTCTTCCAACACCACACCGGTGAGTTCATTGTCATTCTCTTTTTTCAGCGCGTTTGGTAATAACGCATTCTCGTCATCTTCCATCTCGGTCGGGGGCAACCCTGGTTATGGAAAAAAAAATCCTGTGCAGGGTACTATTCCTACACAGGGGGAAAACATAGGAGTTCCCTCCTCACAGGGACCCTGGAATCCATGGCAGGGATCAGTTCCCTTGTTAGAGATGTCGATCGAGGGCAACCCCTTCCATGGTCAATGGAACCCCGCGCAAGGCTTACTACTTATGCCCATCAGATCAACAGGGGGTAACCCTTTCCAAAATCCTTGGAACACAACGCAAGCCCAACCCTCAATGTCCAATTACAGGAGTCAACCGATAATGTCTCAATAAGCACAATATCCGTACGTTGGCCATGGAAATGGTATTTACCAGAACCTTGGTCAGTATCCTAACTTTTCCTGGCAACCTGGTGCCAGCCAAACTCCAGGCTCCTTTTTCCTTGTATATAATCAACATCCCAAGCTACCTTTTTTGGCAACATTGCATTTGCCAGACCTTTCAAGATTGTTAAACGACACATTCTATCATGATACACGTTGGCCTCCCATGCCAACAAAGTTTCCCTCAGACATTCTGAAGTTCGAAGGTAAGACTAACGAAGATCGAGGCGATCATGTGACTACCTTTCCCCTATGGTGCTCATCGAACTCATTGCGAGACGACTCCGTTCAATTGCGTCTGTTTCAACACACTCTTATCGGGAGTTCCATGAAATGGTACATCGAGATCGACCGCTCAAGATACTCTAATTTTGGAGAATTGGCTATGGTTTTTCTAAACCATTTCCAACTACCTATGAGATACGATGCCGGCACAGAATTGTTGGCCAAATTTTAGCAAACAAAGGCTGATCATATCTCAAATCACATCCGGGAATGGAGGCGTAGGAAGAGTTTTATAAAAGTATCAGTCCCACCATATTTTCTACGGGAGTGGTTCATTAAGTCTTTGGTACCTCAGTTATCAAAGGACGTCACAACGTCGGGAGTGTTTTCCGAAGAAGAGGTGATATTGAGAGCTCAACAGCTTGAACTAATATACTCTTAGTCTGGTTTACTTTACAAAGTTTTTCTAGATGCACCATAGTCTATCCTTGACAGGACCATACACAAGTCTGGACCACATGTTGATGGTATTGTTGGTTCAGCACAAACGAAGCCCATTGATCAGCTGTCATATCAATTGCAACAATTATCAATATAGCAGACAATGGCTAGCCAGACCTCTGGTTCGGCTACTCCCCCTACCCAAATGTCATATGTACACAATGTGAAATCGACAAAACCGAAGGCCACCCAATAGCCTGACGGAAAGAAGAAACAATGAAAGAAGGGTAAGGGGGATAAGAAACCCACCAATAATTTTTGCAGGGGCAAAACAGAAAAGAAGAAGTCGAAGTATCCGTTTAACCTTTTGCACGAAAGACCACCCGAATCACCTGTGCCCTCGGCTTGTAGAGGCCCAAAATTTATTGGCGCAGCAACAACCTATTGTGTTAATGAACCCATTCCCTCATGGGAAAATTTTGACTCAAGCCTCTACGAGCACGGATGGGGGTAGTCAGGGAACCCCTCCATCTTCAAATAATTCTTCGTCCGCGAACGTGTATATTTTGAAAGGTAACGTTTATGTAGAAACAAGGACATGTGATTATGGAATGCCTAACACTTTTGAGAAGGGTAAAGAATCTGAAAACCCATATGTTCCTCTCCAGATCGAGAAGAAGTTGGGTGAAACAATGGCACACATCCCGAAAGAGGCGTTCAAGAAATCTTCCCACAACCCAAATGCGAGGGCCGCCCAGAACTACTCTGTGGTTGAGGATTTGTCACAAACCCCTTGCACGATGTCTACTTTGGAGGTCCTCCAGAGCTTCCCTTCACAGAGAAAGGATCTATTAGCTTCCTTAGGATATGTTGAGACTGGTATTCCGAGAACGATCATGCTTGATATGACTGACTTGAAACCTTGTCTCCCATACCACGTGGTGTTTCAGATAGTAGTGGCTTACACCACAAAAAAATTTACATGGAACAGTTTCTGCACGGTGGTTGATGAGGGTGCCTCGACATGTATGATGTCATTGGCGTGTTGGAAGGCCATTGGCCAACCCATTTTTTTTCTGTCACCTACTATTCTTACTTCTTTCGACAGACGTTTGTTCAGACCACATGGAATCATTCCTTCTTTCACCGTGCAGCTAGGAGGAAAGACTGTGTGTGTCGAAGTAGAAGTAGTCGATGTGCCTCTTGACTACAACCTCTTGTTAGGAAGGAGTTGGACCTATGTTATGCATGCAGTGGTCGCGATAGTTTTCCAAGTGTTGTTTCCACATGAGGGTCAAATCATGTCGATTTATTAGTTTTCTTTCTCCCATCCTGACCCTTCATCGAGGGTATCCACGATCCCGATGATTGATAATCCACAGCCCGACATCGTCAACATAGGGGTTGGTTTGTTCCCACCTTTGATGGTTAATTTCGATTACCCGCCTCCTAACGATGTCAACCTCATATCAGTTGTCCCCAGCCAACCTAAGGCTGAGATCTATCACATGTCGTCGTTCTATACGACCTACTTTAACGATCCATGGAATCTTCCTTCCCCATCGACCTCGATGGAAGGGACAGGACACCATGGCATTGTAAGTTTTAAACCTGCGAAGTAAAGCAATGCATATAGATTCTTAAGCAATACAGAAATTAATCAATGGCTCATACACAGAATACACAGAGATTTTTACCGGAAACCCTCAA